>JADRCH010000029.1:5104964-5249062 GCA_019843965.1 Rhynchomys soricoides | reverse complement strand
TGTAAAAAAAAAAAAAAAAAAAAAGACAAGGCAAAAGGGAAGGTAAAGTGGGGGGGGGGGGGGGGGCGGGGGGGGCGGGAGGCGGGGGGGGGGGTGGGGGGAGAGCTTGTGGTGCACACCTTTAATCCCAGGCAGAGGTAGGCTGATCTCTGAGTTCTAGGACAGCCTAGCACTACTCAGAGAAACCCTGTCTCTAAGGGGGGGGGGGGGGGGGGGGGGGGGGGAGGATGTCTCTGAGAGGGAGAGACACAGACACACACACATACAGAGAGTCAGAGTCTTGAGAGTAGGACAGCAACAGAGAGACAGGCGGCATGATACCCGCAGTCCCTGGTCCTTGGCCTGGTGCCCACAGAGCAGTGATGCACACAGAGCACCTGGTTCCCTCACTAAACCCGTCTGGGCAGCTGGGCGCCCAGCCCTTCCTGTGAGGAACCAGAAGGAAACTTCGGATTTCTACAAAAGCTAGGTTTGGGCACGAGTTTTGAGGGGTTGGTTGGAATGGACTATTCCACCTGGCAGCTCAAGATTCAACGTGTACTTAGAATTTAACCTACACTGTGACCTAAAATGACTTAGATTAGAGGTCGTCCCCGTGTCGTTGATTGCATACTGGTCTAGTTTTGCTCATTTATTTGTTCTTCACAGACATAGCCTGAGCTATTGGATTGTGACCTTATATGTTTAAGGCCGATTCTAAGCGGGATTAAGAGCCTTTTTGCTAATCTCTGAGCAAGGGCGACTGTGAGAATGGCACCCACGACGGTTGCTGAATGTTGGGGCGACTTTACTCATTTGTTTCCGGACCTGCGTTAGCGTGGTGTAGCCTTCAAATGCAGAGCAGTGCAGCAGGCGCCCTCTGCTGGCAAGGCCTCTGCTGGCAGGCGGCTTCCTTTTGCAGTCACCTACTCCTGCAGCCAACCAGGGATCCGCTGGTGCAGATCCTCTTCCCTCCCCCCCCAGGCTGTATCCGAAATAGGGACAGAATGCTTAAGAACCTGTGCGGGCAAGGCCCGGGGTAGACACCCTTTCAACTGGCATAGATGTATGTCTCTTATTTTGTGGTTTCTCTTTAGATTTGTTGTCTTTATGCCTGACAGCCCCTGCTCCTTTATTCTGTGCAGTCCACGTCCACTTCCTTTTCTGTCCAACGCATGTCCCCCTCCAAGGATGAAAGAGAGAAGGATTGGAGAAAGCCCTCGGCTCTGAAGACCTACGGCTGTGCATGGAGTAACCTCCACAGTCTATTGTGTCAGACTCCACTCTACTACATGGGCTATCTCAGTGCTTCTCAACCTTTTGAGTCGTGACCCTGTCAGTGGTCAAACAACCCTTTCTCCGGGTTCAAATATCAGATATTTGCATAACAGTAGCAGAATTACAGTTACAAAGTAGCAACGAAGATAACGTTATAATGCGGGTCACCATGAAGAACTGTATTAAAGGGGCTTGGCTTTAGGATGATTGAGAACCACTGCTCTTGGCCCTCCCCTGGAAGCAAAGCCAGTCTTGCCTGTTCTGTGCTGTCTCTCCTATGTCGTTGGTTCTGCTGTCACTTGTTGGTGACATTCTCCACAAAGCACTTGCCCTCTTGGTTGATGCCTCTCCCTCTCCGTCCTTTTATGAGCTACCTATGAACCAGGGGCAGCCACACTGGAGTTTTAGGAGGTGGACGCTCCCTGGGAGGCCATCCCTTAATGCATCCTGGGGGCAGTGTTTGTTGAAGGAGTAAGTGGCTGAAGGGGGAGAGTGGTAAACAGGAAGCAGCCCGCCACTCTTAGCCGCTGCAGCCTCCTTGGGTGTGTGTAAGAGGAAGTGGTTAGAGAGGAGGAAAGGCTGTCTCTGCTGTCTGAGCTGCCCTTTGAGCCTCCTCTTGGCAGTTGGTTACCTTTACCCACTGGCTACAGTTGGGCCTGGATTCTTTTTCCCTTCGACTGCTGGAAGTCAGTCTTAAATCTGTCAATATAGCAGCAGTTTTTATTTCCGTGTGTCTTTGTTGTCGGTTGGCTCTTGTGCTAAATAAGCGTTGAGTTTTGTTTCTTGGGGAGTATTCATTACTCAGGGACTGAGACACTGTTTCTAGGTAATCTTTTTACTGCCTGGCACCTAGCTGTGAAGTCCAAAGGCTTCATTCATAATGAACCTCTGTCAAGGCCTCTATTTCCTATCAAATCAGAGGGTGCAGGCTCCTTAGCTTCCATGTACCCATGGTTCAGCTCATTGCTTGTTTCTCCAGCTACCCAGCCCAGAGTCCATCTCACATCTGCCAAACATCTAAATCCATTCACTGCAGATTCTAGACCATCTCGTCTCTCAGGTATTATGAGCTCCTGCAGGGACAGTGTTACTTGGATACCCCACGGGCCAATACAGACCCCTGCAACCTGGCTTCCCTGGAGCCCCTATTGATTGAAAAATTTGGGAGCACAGTGGCAATTGCTTCCCTAAGTCTTCACTTCAGTTCTGTTGTCTTGGTGTGTGTGGTTCACCATTTCCAGTGTAGACTTGGAGATAGAAGTGGATGATGCCAACTGCCTCAGGTGGTGAGATGGGGTATCTGGGAGGAAGGGCAGCCACTGTTGCCATGGAAGCCACCACTGTGCTCCTGTTTCTCCTGGGTGGATGTGATCCCCTTCCCCGTTGTTGTACCTGCAGCAGCACATCCGTTAGCGTATTGACGTTTTTTTTACTGGGATCCATTCTAGCAAGGAAGAGGTAGTGGGAATGTTAGATAGTGTTGGTTTTTTGTTGGGTTTTTGTTCCTTTTGCGCCTGACTCTGCTGGCTTCTTGCGGCCCAGTTCGCCTTGCTTTCTCTTCAGAGGGTTTGTTTGTTCCCAGCTGTTTTTCCATTTCCAGCCACATACCTCAAAGCTCTAGCTTCCACTTCTCTGTGTGGTCCGGTGTGTGTTCTCTCTCTTTGTCTCTTGTATTGTTTGTTTCTTAGTCAAGCTGACCCTAGAGGTTGTAAACCATGTGACAAGTCAGCCCCTCTGCTGGTGAAATGGCTGAACTCAGGATCATGAGTGAGTTAGGCTTAGGAGCTGCTCCTTAGGGAAAGTCTGGGGTGAAGAAAAGAGGAATGTTTCACCTGAAGCTGCAGCTTCATCTCACATCCTTTGTGGGAGACTGGTTGATAAGGAGGAGCTTGTATCACATATCAGTGAGACAACATCATGTATTGCACTTTAAATAAATACAGATTCTCCTTGCTCATTATATCCTCAACGGAGCTGAAGAAGAAAAAGGAAAGAGATGTCATAGGCAAGAGTTAGATTCTAAATCTGTAGATACACTGTTGCAAAGTGTTCCCAGGAAGATACCTGCCTTAGTCAGGGTTTCTATTCCTGCACAAACATCATGACCAAGAAGCAAGATGGAGAGGAAAGGATTTATTCAGCTTAAACTTCCACACTGCTGTTGATCACCAAAGGAAGTCAGGACTGGAACTCAAGCAGATCAGGAAGCAGGAGCTGATGCAGAAGCCATGGAGGAATGTAACTTACTGGCTTGCTTGCTTCTCCTGCCTTGCTCCGCCTGCTTTCTTATAGAACCCAGGACTACCAGCCCAGGGATGGCATCACCCACAAGGGGCCCTCCCCCCTTGATCACTAATTGAGAAAATGCCTTACAGCTGGATCTCATGGAGGCATTTTCTCAACAGAAACTCCTTTCTCTGTGATAACTCCAGCTTGTGTCAAGTTGACACACAAAACCAACTAGTATATATAATACCTCAGGGGGAGTTTCTTCAGATACCAGAATTGCACCCAGCTACCTGCTAATTCTGGGAGGGGCAGGCTCCCTCTCCCTCTCTTTGACACCAGTTGTCACTCTGCCTCCGCTGTGAGGCCTGTGCATCCTGAGCCTCAATCTTTGTTCTCATCCACTCCTCAGCAGCTGCAGGATTGGTGGGCTGCCTGGCAGAGAATGGCGCCCATAGCTCTGGGTTCTGGCTAGACTTTTAAAGTATGTAACATTCAGGTCCCTACGTTCTTTCTGTTTTATCACCAGGTTGCTTGTGGGGGCGCCTCGGGCAGAAGCACTTCCTCTGCAGAGGGCGAACAGAACAGGGGGCCTGTACAGCTGTGACATCACCTCCCGGGGACCTTGCACACGGATTGAATTTGATAATGACGGTGTGTTCTGCCCTCGCTGTTCATTTGGCCAGCCTGTCTGCTATGCTTCACTTGCCACCAGATAGGGCAGGAGACACAAGCATTTATTCCTGCAGAGAAGGCCACTTTTAATTTTGTCAGTCTTGACTGTTTTTTATTTGTCCTGAAAATACTTAACTTGCTGACTCAGTTTAAACCCAGTTAAACTAGAATGGTGTGTTTATGTTGCCACCTAGTGGTCTGTTAAGACTGTTGCAAAATTGAATTCCTGTAGCTGTGAAGAAACATCAAGCAGTCAAAAAAAAAAAAAAAAAAAAAAATCACTTATCGTTAAAATGTTTGGGGGAAAGCCAGGTGGTGTCAGCTCACACTTTTAATCCCAGCACTCAGGAGGTAGAGGCAGGCGAATCTCTGTGAACTCTTACACAGAGAAACTCTGCAAAACAAAACAAAAAACAAAACAAAAAAGTTGGGGGAAAGACTATTTTGTTTACTTTTCTTTATCATTTATTTTTTTTTTGTCTGTTTTTGTGATATCAGGACTCTTCCCCTGTGTCTTGTGTATCTGACCCTACCACCAATTTGCATCTCTGGCCCTGAAAATCTTTTCCTAAGCGTCCTCTAAAATGAGAACAGAGCAGCATGGATAAAATCGTCCCTCTAGACTGTGATACATGAATTGATGAGCAAGGGGGCAGTCAAAATAATTTTCAGAAATCTTCAGGCGGCTTATTGGTGACTTGGCTGCATGTATGTCTATGTGAGGGTGTACGATCCGATCCCCTGGAACAGGAGTTAAAGACAGTTGTGAGCCGCCATGTGGTTGCTGGGAATTGAACTCAGGACCTCTGGAAGAGCAGCCAGTGCTCTTAACGGCTGAGCCATCTCTCCAGCCTTCAAAAGGGTCTTTTAAACACCTGACTCCCACCCAGCGAAAGTTCCCACCTCTGAAAGGCAGGGTTATTTCCCTTTTATTTTAATATCCCTCTCTTTGGAGCCTCTGGGTGGCTGGAGGATGCCATCATGGAGTGCATATGTAGCTCCAGTTAATTTACCTGGTTTCTGAACAGAGCCATTAGTGTTCTGAGAAGCTTGAAGGAAACCAAATTTGATTATTGGCCAAATAGACAAGCAGGCTCATGTGCCCATTGTTGTCTGTATCCTTTAGGAAGGATGTGTTCTTATTGATTAGGAAATGCTACATTATAATTGCAGAAAGCGTATAGATATACAGATATATGTAAAGACAGAAAGGCAAAAGTCACTGATCTTACTGTCTAGATAGCACGTTAACATTCTTATTCTCATTAAGGAAGGCAAGAATGTGCGCTATATAGTAGATTTAAATTGATAATGAAATGAGCGCATGGTGATGTTTCTGTGCATTCTCTCACTCTCTCTCCAGTTAAGAAGACAATAATTGAGTCCGTTATATAAAGCATTGAGCAACGAACAGAGAAGTACCCACTTCCTGTTAACTGAGACACTATATTTTACATTGCTGCATCAGAGGCATCTGCCTGTCCGTCACACAAGTTTCAAACATCTTAGGTATAGAGTTTTTATGAAAGACCCAGGCAACCGAGTCTCTGTCTCCTTGAGATAAGAAATCAGTGTTTTGGATTAACTGAGTTTCCTGTGTTGCTAGGCGTGGGGTCTTATGTTTTTGTTACGCTGTGGGTTTTTATAGGTTTTCGGTCACTCGGACACACTAACTGTGTTACCCATGTTCTTCCACAGCTGATCCTATGTCAGAAAGCAAGGAAGATCAGTGGATGGGAGTCACTGTCCAGAGTCAAGGTCCAGGGGGCAAAGTGGTGGTAAGTGTGAAAAACCTTACCATCCTGAGTGTTGGCTGGCTATGGGCTCACAGCAGTGGACACCAAGCTCCTGCTTCTGTTTACCTTTAAACAAGAAACACCCTGCTCTATCACTGGGCCTGATGCCAAGAATGAGCCCAAGCTTCGAGTCTCCCATGACGCCTGATAGACTATGAATTGGTTGTGCAGCCTGTGTGTCCATAAAATATCCAGATCCTCCCAAAGGTCCTGAGTTCAATTCCCAGCAACCACATGGTGGCTCACAACCATCTGTAATGGGATCTGATGATCTCTTCTGGTGTGTCTGAAGACAGCTACAGTGTGCTCATACACATAAAATAAATAAGCAAAATATCCAGATCCAAAGCTTAATGAACATTTTTTGAACATCCCTAAAACTAGCTGCTCTTTAGACAAAAACAAAGAAAAAGAACTTTTTGGAGGTTTTATAGACCAAAGTATCGCAAACCGTGGGAATGACTGTGTGCAAAAACTTCGATTTTACTCTGTTTGCCCCTAACTTTTTTGGGTAGAAGGCAGCTTGTTGGGTCGACTGGCCTGGAAGTACTTGAGGCTGGAATAGGGCGGCCTCTTGTGTCTTTCACAGTCTAGTTGCTATAATAAAGTTTGTACAGAAACGTGAAAGCAATGAAAATCTTAGTGAACACTGAGTTCTTAGACTTAATGGGGCACAGCATAGGATGTAAACTGGCTTCCCTGTAACTAACCCAGACTGGGTTCCGTAGAAGGTAACCGCGAAGACCCTGTAGAAAATGGAGAATATTCTGTCTTTCTTGACTGGGTAATTCTTTCTGCCTTTTAGTGATAGGGAATAGTCTGAGAGCACAGAATGTAAACTGGAACTCACTGCCAGGAGATGGTACCAGGAGAAAGAAAATGCCTTTGTTTTAGCTGTGTTTGCTTTATCTCCTAAGAAAATATGTCCTTGCTTCTGTCTAGAACATAGTTATTTACAGCCACTAAAAGCCAATTAAATTAAGAAAATGCAGGGAGATGGTGTTGCCTTTGTTTCTGTGACAGGTGAATTTACAGGTGAATAACCTGTAGATTTGAACTGGTGTTTTAATACTTGGAACGGGGCTGGGCAGTGGTGGCGCATGCCTTTAATCCCAGCACTTGGGAGGCAGAGGCAGGTGGATTTCTGAATTCGAGGCCAGCCTGGTCTACAGAGTGAGTTCCAGGACAGCCAGGGCTACACGGAGAAACCCTGTCTCAAAAAACCAAAAAAAAAAAAAAATACTTAGAATGGGGCTTTGCTCTCAAGAGTAAGGCAAAAACCCTGGATCCTTTGTCTTGTTGATGGCCTCTTGGGGTTGGGGATTATTGGTATGCTTTGGGATCCTCTCCCAGGATGAGGACACATTTAATCATCTTATTTGGAACCAACCTCTTTATTGCTAAGCATTCCAGTTCTGTCAAGTTTTTTGTTGTTGTTGTTTTGTTTTTAAAGATTTATTTATTTATGTTATGTATGTGAGTATACTCATGCATACCAGAAGAGGGTATCAGATCCCATTACAGATGGTTGTGAGCCACCATGTGGTGGCTGGGATTGAACTCAGGACCTCTGGAAGAGCAGTTTAGATGCTCTAAACTCTCCATCTCTCCAGCCCCCAGTACTGTCAAGTTTTAAATAACAGGGTTTACCATTTGCACTGTTGGTAGACGTGTGCACATCGGTACGAGAAACGTCAGCACGTCAACACAAAGCAGGAGTCACGGGACATCTTCGGAAGATGTTACGTCCTGAGTCAGAATCTCAGAATTGAAGATGATATGGATGGAGGAGACTGGAGTTTCTGTGATGGTCGATTGAGAGGCCATGAAAAATTTGGTTCCTGTCAGCAAGGAGTAGCCGCTACTTTCACTAAAGACTTCCATTACATTGTTTTTGGAGCCCCGGGGACTTACAACTGGAAAGGTATGGCCTCTGTGTTTACAGAGATGTGGGATAGCAGTAAAGTTTCTATAGTATGCCATGTGATTTAGTACATTTTAAATGGGCTATAAGGTGTTTATTAAAGCGGGTAGAATATTAAAATAACATCTCTACTATGGATTTTAACAGTAACACAAATGTGTTCTCCCGTCTGTGGAAGTGGTTAATCGCTAAGAATAGTTGATAGGGTTTGGGTTTGGTTGGTGGTGGTGGTGGTTTTTTGTTTGTTTGGATTTGTTTCTGGTTTTTTGTTTTTGTTTTGCTGTTTTATATTTGTTACTTTAAAGGTAAAACTGTCCACTGTGATGCCGAGTTGAAGTAAATGGTATACACAAAGGACTGTGTTAAGGTGGACATTCCATTGTATATTATCTTAAAAGGCTGTGTTCTACTAATAGTTAATAGCTAAAAGAATGGGTCGCTGGCAGATGGGGGGTTTTGAGGCAATACTGGTTGGCAGTATTCATTATATTACATTATGGTGAGAAAAGGAGACATTGGGGTGGTGGGGGAGGGAAATGCCCCATGGTTCTAATCAGATGAGTCTGATCAATTCCTTTAAGAAACATCAGTTCGGGCTGGAGAGACGGCTCAAAGGTTAAGAGCACTGACAGCTCTTCTGGAGGTCCTGAGGTCAATTCCCAGCAACCACATGGTGGCTCACAACCATCTGTAATGGGATCTGATGCCCTCTTCTGGTGTGTCTGAAGACAGCTACAGTGTACTCACATACATAAAATAAATATTAAGAAAAAAATAAGCATCAGTTTCTCTGGAAAACTTAGGGGGAATATAACAAACTGCTATATCATAAGGCAACCTAGCTGGAATCCACGGTGAAGAGAACTACATCTGGTTTGGGAATAAAACATTTTGAGAAATAAAAAACCAAAATAATAATGTTTCCATGAGCCAGGAAAAGATTACCGTTTGGAAGGTCGAGGCCTGAAAACCAAAACATCCAAGGCTAGCCTTGACACTTTCTGAAGATCCTGACTCAGAATAGAGTGTGTGGGCAGGAATTGCATGGGAGCAGGGAGATGGCCCAGTGCTTAAGAGCACACACCCAACCTTGCAGGGAACCCACGTTTAGTTCCCAGCACCTACATAGAGCAGCTCGCAGCTGCCTGTGACTACACACAGATACACACACACACACACACACACACTTAAAATAAGTATATTTTTAAGAATTGTAGAGGGCTGGAGAGATGGCTCAGTGGTTAATAGCACTGGCTGTTCTTCCAGAGGTCCTGAGTTCAATTCCCAGCAACCACATGGTGACTCACAACCATCTGTAATGGGATTCGATGGCCTCCTCTGGTGTGTCTGAGGAGAACCACAATGTACTCACATACATAGAATAAATCTTTAAAAGAAAAAAAATTGTAGAATTTCCAAAAGATGAAATTTTCATTAAAGCAGTTTAAAGAGGTGATGGATATATTATTTTAAACTTGATAGAGAGAATTATAGAAGACAAAATAATCATTTATTCCAAGTTCATGTCATTCAGATTTAGTTTTCCACAGATTTCTGTTGACTAAACAAAGATTCCATTTTCCATCTAGCTTCTTGGTGTTACAGAAATAGTTTATTAGAATGCATGGGTGATTTTTAAGATTCCTAGAACAAATTTCTTTCACATAAAAACTTACATGATCGCTGGGTGGTAGTGGTGTGTGCCTTTTATCCCAGCACTTACCAGTATAAAATATGATGGATGAATCTAATTTTTGCTAGTTAAGTAATCTTACCTTTTGATGTAATTTACATTTCTTTGAAAATGAGCCATCTGAAAGCCAGATGTGGTGGTATATACATCTTTAGTCTCAGTTCGAGGCCAGCCTGGTCTACAGAGTGAGTTCCAGGACAGCCAGGGCTACACAGAGAAACCCTGTCTCGGAACACTACCACCACCACCAAAATAAAAGAAAAAACTAACATGACCATGTTGACGAATCTTAGACATCACCTCTTCATTCTCTGTCTCTCCTTCTACATTTCTCTTTGTGTTCTCCTTGACAACACAGGGATGTTTGTTAGAATCATCTGTTTTATTTTGTCTCATCTTTATTTTGTTGTTGTTGTTGTTGTTTTCCATTTCATTCCTTCAGGGATTGTTCGTGTAGAACAAAAGAATAACACTTTTTTTGACATGAACATCTTTGAAGATGGGCCCTATGAAGTTGGTGGAGAGACTGATCATGACGAAAGTCTCGTGCCCGTTCCTGCTAACAGTTATCTAGGTAGGAGCAAGCAGAGGTACCACACCTGTCTCCTCAGATACTGGGTGACTCTCCATCTGAGGGCCCATAGGTTGGGAATAGGTCAGGTAGGAGCCAGGGGCCTTGCTGCATTTGCTTCAGCTTGACATATGTGCTGATGGGAAAGAAGGCTGCTTGCTGACTGACTCCTCTGGCCTGAGTGTCCTCAAAGTGGGGCAGAATCTGCCATCACCCCAAAATCATGCTCCCTGCCATTTGGAAGAAAACTGTGTTTCCTGAGCTGATGGTAGCCTGTGTAGCCTGCAGCAGACCCTTCATGAAGCCATGAGGAAATGTCTGGGTGTTCAGGGTAGGCTGAGTGGTCCTTCTGCCTTCAGGGCCTATTTTAGACAAACACTTAAGAGCTCCACTCACAAAGTTACTTTTAAGTGGCAGGTCAGGACTTCTAGGTCCTTCCTTGGTGATTGCCATTCTTGAAGGCCTGGCCCTGTGACTGGATTGAGGCTCCATGTCAGAGGGCCCTGTGGGTGGCACAGGGCTTCCCAGATAAGGCCAACCAGGACCTGCTAACACAGCTTGGAGAACACCCAGATTGTGTCTAAGTGCCAATTCCTTAACTCCTGAGGCTTGTTTGCATTACTAATGGTGTCCTAAATTATTCCTGCACATTATGGTAATTACACAAAGGCTTTTAAAAGCTTTAATTCTTGGTGTGAGTTGACATAAAGAATAATTACTGTACATTTCTTGGAAAAATGTAAAAAATCTTCTAGAGCTACACAGTAACCTATTTTTAAAAAGTGATGGGTGGGGGAATACACATATTCTAGAGATATTACTGGAACAATGGAAGGTTTAAAAAGGGGGGAAGCTGCTGTGAACAAGTTAACACATCTAAACAGTATACTAGAGTAAACATACATGTAAGCTATTCTAAGTGTGTAAATACACACGAGCAGTATTGTTTATTTAAAAAAAAAAATCCCTTACCAATTCATACACCATCCCCACCCCGGTACAAACTTGATAAGACAGCATTGAAGAAAAGGTTTGTAGCACTGGTTATTTAACACCTGTTCTGAGTCAGATACTATGGTCAATGCTTTACTTATCTACAGTATTATTAAAGATTGTTGGCGCCCCTCCCTGTGTTTACTGAGGGAGCTTAATTTTCTACCTCAAGGTCACACCATTAATAATTTCCCAAGCAAGGGAGAAATACTCATGAAAATGATGAGCCTGGGTAGCAGTTGGGTGCTCGAGGTCTGTTAGTGGCCTTGTGGGACAAGACAGCATCTCTGGGCTAGGATCTTCTAGGAAAATAGCAACAAACCAATCTTTTCCATGGGCGTATATTAACCAGCAAACTCTCTTTAGGGATGCATGCTATTTAGGGATTATTTTATCATGGGGTGTATCTAATATTAATTGTTCTGGTGAACAGACCAACAGTTTGTTTGTTCAGATGCTCCTGGGGTTTATAAACACAGCTTCTGGTAGAACATAGGGAGATGTGAACCATTTTGTTTGTTCTCAGGCACCTTTGCCTCCTTCAGAATGAGTTTCCTCAAAAGTAGAAGTCTGAGAAAGAAGTCAAGTGTATGTTGTTACATTTTGCTGGTCTGTGTTGTGAGGTTCTCATTTTAAAAGATCAGTGGGTGTTGGGTGCAATGATCTGCCTGAGCCTGTGGAAGCTAGCAAGGAGCACCGCTTGTCAGACACAATGCCGCAGTCCGGCCTCTTACCAAGCTTAATCATTTTTCTTCAATCTCTCCTATCTCATGCACACGTACAGGCTTGCTGTTTTTGACCAGCATTTCCTATACAGATCCCGATCAGTTTGTTTATAAAACACGGCCTCCCAGGGAGCGGCCTGACATGGTCCCTGATGTGATGATGAATAGCTACTTAGGTTTGTGACCTCCAAGATGACAAATGAATTTGCCTTGCTCATGGTCATTTAGAAGTTGCTTTGGTCCATACAGAGCATAAATCTTATTTTCTATTTCATTTCAAGTGAAACACACAGAAAAAGCATGCTCAGCTGCCAGATGGTTTTCAGCACTGGGTTCAGCTATGTCTCCCTGCTCTAAACTTGGGGCTCATCTTATTTTCAGTTCACCTCACAATTTGAGAACTGCAACAGTAGTGGTGATGCTTTTTATAAACAAAACCTAGCAAAAAGGGTGAAGTGAACGTTATTCTGCACTGGCCACTTTTATAGAGCAAGATGGATTCATTTGAAGAGTTTTGGCAATAGTTCTATATGCTTTTCTAGCAAACCTCAGTGTCACCCGAAATGCTGCTTCATGCCTTATAATTGGACATTCCAACCTTGTCTACCCTTTGAACTTGTCACCGATCCAAGTGACAGTTCACTCACCTCTATTGTTGATAGGTTCTCAAATGACTGAATCACCATGCATGGTTTGTTTGCATGTTTGTGCCTGAGAACTGACTTGGTCCAAAGTAATGAGATGCTACCTATGATATGTTAGCAGTATTAACACTTGCTCTTGCCTGACTACCAGCTAGACTGAAAAGTATAGATGCTGTTCATGTAAATCTGGTCAGCGAAGAACTGTATAACTTACACTACGTAATGAGCATATTAAGTAGCATTCCCAGGGGGCTTCAGTACCTATCTAGCTTGCTCTTCTTTTGTCATAGTTTTAATATCAGAATAGGATTTGAATTGATTCTTGAGATGGGCGAATAGTTCACAGTTCAAGCTATACAAGTGCTAAATAGCACAAAACTCTTTTTAAAAAAGTCTTAATATCTATAGAAAGCAGTAAAAGTGATGTAGCACTTTGCCTTCGACCTGTCAGGTCCTTTAGCGCTAGGACTCCTGTAGTAAATGTGGAAGTGGAGGGTGTGTGGGGGTCCAGAGGGAAAGGTTATAATGGAAGTACCACTTCAGTGCCCTTCCAAAGCTCAGGGTTGATGCGACTCCATATTGTTTTTCCAGGCTTTTCACTGGACTCAGGGAAGGGAATTGTTTCTAAAGATGACATCACTTTTGTATCTGGTGCTCCAAGAGCCAATCACAGTGGGGCTGTAGTTTTGCTAAAGAGAGACATGAAGTCCGCACATCTTCTCCCTGAGTATATATTTGATGGAGAAGGCCTGGCTTCTTCATTTGGCTATGACGTGGCGGTGGTGGACCTCAATGCAGATGGGTAAGCGTAGCTTCGTTATCATGTTCAGCTAATGTTGCTGATGACTGGCCTAGGTCTAGAGAAGGACTGCGGGTTAGTTGATGTAAAAAAAAACATGCTTTACTATCCTGTCCCATCTTCATCAGTGATTGACAGCTGACATTCATCACGCCCCTCCCCCTATGGCCCAAAATGACCTTTTAAATGTTACACTTTCACTTGAGTTTGGAGATCATAGTTTCTTAAAAATTCAAATCTGAAAAAAAATCACACAGAAAATGGCATTAGCTACATAATAATCTGTGATTTCTGGAGGGTGGGGGTGGGGGGCAAGCACCTGTTGAGCATCCAGAATGTCTCACAGGAAGTAGGAAGTGGTGACCACGTCAATACCTAGAGGACTCCTAGCTCTTGTGGCTAGCTGGAAATTGTAGTGGAATGGCAGATCCTTGCTGGAAGTCCCCCAGTACTTTGGCTCTGACTCGAGGAACTGCCTTTAAATTGCTTCCCTCATGATTTTTGGCTAATCACAGACCTTCTGTTCAGTATATTAATTGATGACATGTAAGTCCGCGATTTGAGGCGCTCTCTGTTGTGTTTGTGTTTCTGATTTCCCTAAGCCTTTTGGCATCTTAGCAGTGCTCCCTAGCTCGCCCCTCCGTTGTGTTTTAGGTGGCAAGACATCGTTATCGGAGCTCCACAGTATTTTGATAGGGATGGTGAAGTTGGGGGTGCGGTGTATGTCTACATTAACCAGCAAGGCAGATGGAGTAATGTGAAGCCAATTCGTCTAAATGGGACTAAAGACTCGATGTTTGGAATTGCAGTGAAAAATATTGGAGATATTAATCAAGATGGCTATCCAGGTGGGTGATAGATTATGAAATAGTTACCATTCATAGACCAGTTGGTACCTAATGAGCACTTACGGCATCTTACCTTAAGACGCTGGAGTATTATTTTAAATGGTATTTTTTTTATTTTTTTAAATGTGATGTCAACAGATATTGCTGTTGGAGCTCCCTATGATGATCTGGGGAAGGTTTTTATCTATCATGGATCCCCGACTGGCATAATTACCAAGCCAACACAGGTAACCAGATGACTTCTTTAAAATAGTGTCAGCTTTTTGCCTGTATGTAGGTTTAAGTAAATCTTCACACATGTTTCAGTTTCAATTATTCAATAGTATGAATTTTTAAAAAATATTTATTTTACTTCTAATTACGCATGTGAGAGAAAGGGGAGAAGGGAGAGGGAGGGAGGGGGAGGGGGAAGGGGAAAGGGGAAGGAAGAGAGCCAGCCAGCCAGCCAGCCTCAGGAGGCTAGAGGTGTTGGATCCCCTGGAACTAGAGCTCCAGGTGGTTGTGCACCTCCTGACCAGGTGCAGGGAATAGTACTAGAGTCCTCTGGGTGAGCAATCTATGTTCTTAACCCCTGAGCCATCTCTCAAGCCCAGTGTGAACTGCAGAGTATCCCTGGAAGGTGGCTTTGACACACTTACACAGATGCGGTGGCCTGCTTATTTTAACTATAAAATGTCTTAGCTAAGTTAGGAAATCAGTGTAACCCAAGTGAAGACCTTCTAACCAGAGAGTGGGAGGAGGCGACCTGTGCTCTGTTTCCCTTAGCAGTGAGCTGAATAGAATTGAAACCGAGCAAACCAATAGAAGATTGTAATTACACAGAGAAGTCAGACTCCGAAAGTCCTAACTTGTTTTGAAAATACGATTTGGGGGCAGGGGACAGTTAGATTTGGTTTTAAACTACACTGATTTACTTAATAAACAAAATAGGCTTTTATCCTTTGGAATACTATGTGACTTAGATGGCTTTTATGAAATAAACCCTATGAAGCAATAGATACTGTACATCTACAATGTAATATAACTTGTTTGTAAGTGAACTGAAGCTTTTGTTCAAAATAAACTTTATCTTGTTCTCTCTCTATTTTCTTTGTTTCTGCTCGTGGTGACAGGGACCCCAGTCCCCGCTCTGTCTGCTCTGGGAAAGTGCTGTCCCACTGAGTGGTCTCCCTAGCTCCCTTGTGTTGTTCTCAGATGTAGCTAGCCAGCTCAGTTAGTGGCCCAGTGTTATCCTCATGCCCTGTGTATTCCAGGTTCTTGAGGGTACATCACCTTACTTCGGCTATTCAATCGCTGGGAATATGGACCTGGACAGGAATTCCTACCCTGACGTAGCTGTGGGCTCCCTCTCAGACTCAGTAACTATTTTCAGGTGCGTATTGCCTTTGACTTTGGTTAAACAAGCTTCAAAATGGTCTTACTCTAACTATTGGGTTTTTTTTTTGTTTTTTGTTTTTTGTTTTTTTTTGAGGCAAAGGCTTGAATTTGAAGATTTTTGGGGGGGTGGGATATAATAATATATGATAAAAATTATGTAATTTCTTGCTGATATTGAACTGATTTGGAGTAAAAAATGTGTCAGAATGATTGGAAAGTGTTCTTTCCTAAAATATATCTTTAAAACCTTTGTTTTGAGTCTTGGCGAGATGGCTCTAGCTTCAAGGCACTTGCCTGGCACTGCTGTGCAGGCATGGTGGCCCTCCCGTAATTCCAGCCCTGGAAGGGATTCCTGGAGCTAGCTAGCTAGTGCCACTAGCCTTTAGGTAGCTCTGGGTTTAATTGAAAGACCCCGTCTTAGTAAGTACAGTGGAAGCGTAATCAAGGAATCTCTCAGTCACTCAGTCAGCCCTGCTTCTCCACGTGCACACACACCTACATGAGTACCTGCCTACACACGAACAGCATACACACATACACATGAGAAGATTGATTTATTTTATGTGAGTGCACTGTAGCTGTCTTCAGACACACCAGAAGAGGGCATCGGATCCCATTACAGATGGTTGTGAGCCACCATGTGGTGGCTGGGAATTGAACTCAGGTCTCTGGAAGAGCAGTCAGTGCTCTTAACCACTGAGCCATCTCTCCAGCCCTTGGAATATTTTTTTAAAAGCAACTTTCCTTTTGATGAAAAAGTAAAACACATATAGAAGGAAATCTTATTAAGCACCATATTTTCCCCTTTTGTTTCAATTTGTTTTAATTGTCCATACTTAAGCTCCAAATATTTTATTTTTTTTTTTTTTTACGTTTTGATCTTCGATATGCCATGCTAATATACAAATACTTCGTGATGTACCAATTGTTTGTCACTTGCTTTGGCCCGTGTATGGCCTTATGACACGAGGCCCTACCTCTGGGTATTTTTCTGAAAGACGGTAACAAGCTGTGGATAAATGGGTTTGTGTTTTATCTGACCAGCTGCTGTTGGGGTGGTGGTTTAAGGGCCTCCCTTCCTTCCAGCCCACGGTACAAAAAGCAGTGGTTTAAAAAACTTCATATTTGTCATGCTCTCCTTCAGTCCTGACTGTAAGTTTCTGCAGCACGAGCTCCTGCCGTGCAGCCCCAGCCAGCCCCTCACTCTAAGCTTCTGAAAGGACATTGTCTGTGTGCATCTGAAGACTTGATTGGGGTCACCCAGAGATGCCCAGAAAGGCTGCCATCCTGCAAGGTGGGCTGCTGGGTGCGTTTCCATCACTCCTGACAATCACCGTTCAGAGAGTTTGATTTTTAAGTAGAGGTTTCTTGGGTTTTTGTTGTTGTTAATTAGTGTTAGTTCAAATTTATAGAAAGTGAAGTTCCTCAATAGTCCAGCTTCTTCAGAACAACATAACGGGTTTGGGCAGCACTGTTGTTTTATGGTCAGTAAAAGACAACAGGTATTGCTGTTCCTAACCTGGTTTGTAAAAATTTAATGTCAGCCGGGCGAGGTGGCTCATGCCTGTAACCCCAGTACTTGGTAGGTTGAGGCCAGCCTGATTTACATAGTAAGTCCAGGCCAAGTAGGGCTACCGGTGTTAAAATAATATGTAAAAATTAGGCCAGCAAGCTGGCTTAGTGGGGTCAAAGCAGTTGCCACCAAGCCTGGCAACTTAAGGGTCTTCTTGGTATAGAAGAATCAACCCCTACAAGTTGTCCTTGTATGACTTAGTGGTAGCCTGTTATAAACATACTGAATTAATTTTTAAAACTAATAGAAAATGCAGATAGTGTTTGATTTTTATTAAAAACTACATGATATGGTACATTGTATACATCCCTATATGATGTTTTTAAAAGAAAAATTAAAGTTCATAGGATATAGAATAGCAACCACTTACATGAATACATATATTTATTACATATACATACACTACTTTATATTCATTGAGAGGTTATTTTCTCACAGACTTACCATTATTAGGTCTGAATCTAAGTTTTGCTAGTTAAGTGATCTTAACTTTTTATTTAATTTACATTTCTTTGAAAATGAACCATCTGAAAGCCGAGCATGGTGGTACACACCTCAGCATTTGGGAGGGAAAGGCAGTCGTATATCTGTGAGTTCAAGACCAACCTGAGTTTACAGAGTATATAGCCAAGACTACACAGGAAAACTCTGTCTCAAAAACAAAATAGAAAGAAAGAAAATGAGCCATTTGATTGATTGGATTTTTGAGTTTTGCTTTTATTTGTTTTGTTTCTGAGACAGAGCCTTGCTCTGTAACCCAGCCTGACCTGAAACTCAGTCTTTCTTTGACTTCTTCCAAGGTGCATGGATTATATTGGATTTTAGCAGTGTGCTACCACATGCATATGGTTTCTGGTTTCGTTTGGTTTGTTTGTTTGTTCTTTGTTCTTTTTAAATTTGACTTTAGAATCATTTTTATTTCTTAAAATTACCTTTAGAGAAATGGGCAATAAGGTGTAATGTAACATCATGCTGTGGGCTCAGAGCTGAGGGCTCAGTGCCGCGGGCTCAGAGCTGCCACTGCCCTATAGACTTTGAGAAGGATGCCAGGTGAACAGGCAGCCATTTGCAACCAAATATAATCTTCCTCCAAAAACCCCCTGAGAGTAGAAACCCATTCCAGGAGGATACTTTCATTGGGGTGAGACATGCTCTTGATGTGCTGCCCAGGCTGACCTTGAACTCCTCAGCTCAGACAGTCCTCCAGCCCGAACCTCCCGAGTGTCTTCAAAATTAGCCATGTGGCAAATAAGCCAGTAAGTGTTGCCTTGTGCATGAAAAGACACACTTTCTGTCATGCTTGTACACTGTGTCCTGTGTGTTACGTGTTTTAAAAAATGGAAATTAAAGCAGACTCACAGCCAAGTGTGTTCAAATATTTTGAAATGTATGTACTAATGAACAAATTAATACTATGATATGCAAAACCTGGGTGGCAACTTATTTTAAAATGCATGAATAAGTATAATAAGTAAAAAGATACAGATTTTTCACTTTCCAAGTATGCTGTCAAAACTCAAGAATTCGTCGTTAGTTCTGCAAATCCACCGCTGTCTGAATGTATGATAGGATAAATAAGGTCAATAAGAAACGTGGGGAAATGGGGTATGTGGGAGTAGTCAATGCTCCCGGTGCCTGCCTTCCCCGTGGATGGGTTTGTACCCTCTCCAGCTACCAATAGGATTGACTCCAGAAGGTTGAGATAGCTGTCAGGGGTTTGGAAGACATTTCCTATTAAAACCACGTTCTCCAGGATGTCAGTGTTTACCACAAGCTCTCCAGGGTCCTGACTGGATCCTCGTGGTGGTGAACTGTATACTCTTAGTTCTGGAGGGAACAATGAAGGTGAGAGGTGAGCTAGGATCTTCCCATCATGCCCTTCTCCCCCCAAGCTCACAGCTACCAGGTGCTGGTGTTCCTTGTGCCTATGACAGGCTCAAGCCAAAGGCCTCTGCTGTCTTTTTTGTCTGCTCCAGAGCCAGAGAACAGACACAAGGGAGAAGAAAGATTTTCACGTAAAGAGCAGAGCCGATGGGTAGGACTTAAGAGTATTGTTCGTGGGCTTGGAGCTCATGGTTAAGAGCTCAAGTTTCCCTTTGCAGAGATTCAGTGGGGCTTTGTTAAAGACAAAGTCTTACTGTGTGCCCAAGATGGCCTCAGCCTCCCGATTGCTAAGATACCAGATGTGTGTGCCACCATACCCAGATGTTAATCTGTTCTTAAGGTAGAGAATGGAAAATTCCAACAGATAAAGAAGAACAAATAATAGTTCTTGGTTGGCAGTCTTACTAAAATTAACACACAGGGAAGACACCTGTTAACAGCCACATGTTAGGTGTCTCCGTATGAATCTTAGGAGACACCTAACATGTGTCTCCTAAGACACATGTAGTACTGTAATCCATGCATTTTAGTTACACATATTTTAATGAATTAACATGCATGGATTACTGTACTGGAGTACATAGCTTTTACCAGAAAGACAGAGTTATCGAATGCTGGCCTGAATGTAGAGAAAGGCAATGCTTATGTTGGTGAGAACTTAAACTAGTTCAACCATGCTGGTAAGCAATGTGGAGGTTGTTTCTTTAAAAGTAAAAGACCTAGCTGGGCAGTGGTGGCGCACGCCTTTAATCCCAGCACTTGGGAGGCAGAGGCAGCGGATTTCTGAGTTCGAGGCCAGCCTGGTCTACAGAGTGAGTTCCAGGACAGCCAGGGCTACACAGAGAAACCCTGTCTCGAAAAGTCAAAAAGAAGTAAAAGAACTACCCTATGACTCTGCAGATACATCAGCTAAGGAAATGAAATGAACATTGCAAAAGATACCCAAGAGTCCATGTTTATTGCAGCATTAGTCAAAACAATCTAAGCATCAGCTGATGGATACAGAGTGTGCATATGCACAGCACAACACGGTTCAGCTATTAAAATGAAATCCTGTCATTGTGATAGTGTGATGGAATTAGATTAGACACTGTTAAGAGAAACAAGCCAGGCACAGAAAGACAGTGTCATGTGATCTCACTCAAGGGTGCAATCTAAAATCACCGAACTCAGCAGTTGAGTTGGGGGTGAGGGCTGGAAGGGAGAGGTAGATAGATCAGTGAGTATTGAGTTACAGACAAGGTCTCACTAGAAAGCACTGGCTGGTCTTGAACTTGTATAGTCCAAGAAGTCCTTAAATTTGCAATCCTACTTCAGCTACGCAAGTGCTGGAATTACAAACTTGTGCTAGTATAGCTGTTTGGTATACTTTTATATATGTATGCATCCATTTTTAGAAACTAAGTAAAACAAAGTATATTTGTTTATCTGTGTAGTGAGTCAGGTTCTTGTTATTTAACCTTAGCTGGCCTGGAACTTCATATGTAGGCCAAACTAGCCTTGAGCTTACAGCGTCTCTCCTGCCTCTGCTTCCTGAGGCTTCGAACACACATGGTCTTTGAATTGGAAGCTCTACTGCTGGGGATTTATCCATAAGTAAACTCAAGTGTAAACACGGATTTCTGTACAGTGTGTTAGCATGACTGCTGGTGATAATTGATTACATAGAGGCCTTTACATTATTACAGTTAAGCATCACAACAGATGAATGGCAATGAGTCATATTTATATGTTAGGATGAGTTCCCTCCCCCAAATAAATGTTAATGAATGAGACACACTCCACAAAGAACAGTTGTGTTTTGTTTTTTTTAAAAAAAGGCTCCTGTTTGGTTAGATTGTATTTTTCTATTTGACAGTAGGCGGTATTTGTAACAGAAACATAGATAACATGTCTGAAAAGAACATAAAGATCACTGGGTGATGAGTGTGTTTAATGGAAAAGTACTTGCTAGGAGGCATTGCATGCATTCGTCTGGTTTTTAAATAGACAGTTTAAATATTGTATAAGTTTTAATATTGTATAAGTATATATCCTTTAGTTGATTTGTTTCCACAGTAAGGGAAGAAGCCACACCTACAAACATTCTCCTGTGGTTTTTAAGAGGCAGGGCTGCTGCAAATACTGCCTGATGTGTGAATGACTCAAAAGATAACAAAAGGCTTAGGTTTTCACTCTTGTTTACAGATCCCGGCCCGTGATTAATATCCTGAAAACCATCACAGTGAATCCTAGCAGAATTGACCTCCGCCAGAAATCCATGTGTGGGTCACCTAGCGGGATATGGTGAGTCCCTTTTGTGATTCTGGGGGCTGGCTCAGTTCTCAGCTTTGTGATGACCTGCTTGGCCTGATGAGCCACTGGGAAGGTAAAGGGTGTGCTGGACAAACGGACGAGTCAAGATGCTGTCCAGTGGACATATTGTTACTCACCAGTGGGCAGTGGGGACACTGGAGGGCTGGGGACAAGGTGGGTCTTGCACGGCTCCCATGCATCTTTTAAGAACTATGTGTTTGATTTTATGCAGCCTCAAGGTTAAAGCCTGTTTTGAATATACTGCGAAACCCTCCGGTTATAACCCTCCGATATGTAAGTGCCTAGTACATTACAAAACAAAATGTTTTCTCTCTGCCAGGTTGAAAGTTCTGTATAAATAACAGGAAAACAAAACTGCAGTGGCCAAAGTGCTCTCGTAAAGTCTTGTCTAGAGGACAAAGTTTGTCTGTGGTCTCCCCTTTAATCAGGAGGGCGCAGCATGAGGAGGGAAGGAAGGCTCTCCCCTTGGTCTCCATTTGAGTTTCCCAGAGCAGATGGTTTGGGATGGAATGCCTTGGGAAAGCACTTATTTGCTGCTGTCACAACAGCTTCTTCCCTTTCAGTCTCGGAAAAGCGCTGTGGAAAACCGGTTGTGCAGTTGTGAGGTGGTGGGTGGCAGTTGTGGAAAGATAGCTCTGGGAGCCAGAGAAGAGCTGCAACTAGCACACTCACCAAGTTAACTAGCCTCCCCTCCCCTCCCTCGGAGGCTGCAGCCCATCATCCAGCTATGCTTTGTACAGGACCTTGAGGACCTGAAGGCTTGTCCAGAGGAGCAGAGACCCAGCTGCTGCTTCTGGCTTCAGCTCTGGTTGACTCACAGCAAAGGACAAGTCCTTGGCCCTTGGGTTTAATTTTCCTGTCAGTTAAAACGGTGCCCCTAAGTCGTCATTGTCTAGGGTTATGAAGCTGATCAAGGAGAAAACCAGATGGAAGGCACTTTGTCTTTTAAATTATTCTACTTTCTTTTTCTGGCACTCAGTGCAGGATTTGCATTCGTGCATGTGTGCATTTGTGTGTGTGTGTGTGTGTGTGTGTGTGTGTGTGTGTATACTTACATGTACTTACATGATAAACTAAGCATGTGCATGTGTGTGTAAGTATGCGTACACATGTGTGTAGAAGTCAGAAGACATCTGCAGGTGTTTTCCATAATTGCTGGCTGTCTACCTTTACTCTTTGAGATAGATGTCTTGTTGAAATTGAAGCACATTGCCTAAGCTGTCTGGCCAGTGAGCCCCAGGGCTGGGCTGATAAGCACAGGCTGCCGTCCTTTCTTGACTTTCATATGGGTTCTGGGGATCCAAACTTATGTCCTCAGGATTATACAGTAGACACTTTATGGACAGAGCCATCTCCACCTCCCTGGTACTGAGATGACAGGCAAGTCACTATGCCTGGCTTTTTAAAATGAATACTCTGGAGATTTTTTAACTGGTCCTCATTCCTCATGTTTTCTTGGCACTTTACAAACTGACCCATTTACCCAACACCTTGTTGCATATTTTTTAATGATAAGCAAACACAGACCTTCTTCACCTGGATGGTTTACCTGCATTTGTAATGAATTCAAGAAATAAGAATAGACTGGATTCTTGTGTAGGGAGAGGAAATGAGAAAACATTTTTGTTCTGATTTTCCCCCCTCAGACCATTGTTTGATGTTAGGTGTCAGATCTCACTGCTGTGCTCCCCCAACAACTGCCTTTATAGAGAGAGTTATGAGCTTTCTCCTAGCTTTACTGCAACATCTGTGGCTACGTGCATCTCTCTGGCGTGTAACTACTTCATTACCTGAGTGTTTACTGATGCCTGTGATGAGTGGGCCTCTTGGAAGAACTCTCTCATGCTTCCACAGTAACAGGAACTTTAAAAGGGAAATAGAACAGAATTTCCACAAAACTGCATGAGTGTTCTACATCCAGAATCATATCCCAGTATCCCACAAGTGAGCTTATCGTTGGGCCATGATGTTTTAGCTTGGCAGTCCTCTCGTGTGACGTTGCATGCACAGATATTTATAATGGAGCCTTAATGAGTTTTCTTGTCTTGCTCCTCAGAAGGTCAGCACAGTGACCTGCGAGGATTTTAAGATGATATGAGTTGTCTGGAGGTTACAGAAGGTCAGTGTGGGTTTGGTAGCTAAACGGTTTTAATGTACCCAAGCCCTCCTGTATTTCTGCCATGAGGGGCACTCAGCATGGGCGCCTTCATCTGGTTCATTGTGAAGTTAGCAGGTCACTGATAAATGGATGATGTCAAGGCTGCAGAAGGCCAAAAATGAGGAGCAGTCCATTTGGCAGTTGTGACATTTAAGAACATCTCAGATGGACAGAGAAATTGCGTGCTTCTAAATTTTGGTCTTACCTATGTGAATACGATGTCAGTGCAAAGATTACATCGCACTGTGTGTGCACTTTGCACAAGCATCACACCCTGCATAGGGTGGCATGGGGCCAGGTAGTTCATTCCAGGTAGTCAGTCCCGTAGATGATATTTTTATCAAGCGTCGTGGTAGTTTAGTTGGTGGTGAACAAGGGTGATACAGTCTTTGTCTATACTGTGGAGAAAGGAAGGACCACTGCAGTGGCCTCTGAGGATTTAGAGGTAGAATTTTCTCAGTGGCCGGGACAGGCTTTTTGGTTAAAATCTGGGTCAAGATCTGAAGAGGGATTAGGGTTTAGTTTGGAGTTGGGGAGGGTAGGGAGGTGGAGGAGAGGGACCAGTGCAGAGGGGGAAGGGCAGTGAGACCTGGCCTCTAAGCCTGTGTATAAAGCAGCCAGCTTTTGTGTGTCATGTGGAGACTTAGAGCTGTCGATGCTGCTGTCCCTTGCCATGTGGTTCTGAACTTCCTTTCCTACATTGATAAAGAGGACATTAAAACAGTCTCATGGCTGGGAGTGTAGGTAGCTCGGTTAGTACAGTGCGTGCCAAGTATGAACCAAGTCCTGGTATAATTGCAGCGCTGTGTAATATAAAGCACTGGTTTGACTCTAGCACTGTGTAAAACCAAGTGACAGTGCATGCCTGTAAGTCTAGCACTCAGGAAGTGCAAGAAGAAGACACACTTCCAGGCAACCAGGGCTACACGAAATCTGTCTCAAACAAACAACAAACTCAAAAAGATTGCTTTCACTCTCGCATGAATAGTAGAATGTAAGTTGCTTGCTTTCGACATTTTTTGGAGCCGAGTTTTTTTCCTGGAGGCAGTTTTCTCTGACCCTTGTGCACGCTCCTGTGCTTTTTTTCCTCTGATGGTTTTAGCAAGCGCTTAATGAATATAAGTGATTGAAGTATTGGCCCATGAGAAGCATAGTTAGTAGCCTCATCCAGTGACCCAGTGAAGAATGCATTCCAGAGACCAGACCCTGGCCTGCCTCCAAGCTGCAGAAGCAGAGGCACTGAGCAGCCAGCCACCTCTGCTGCAGGCTGGAGACTTCCATATAAATGCTGTGTTCTGCTAAACAACTGGCTTCCAGCTACTGAAAGAAATGTCAGTCAGGTTTGTCTGTCTGTCATCTATCATCTATCTGTCTATTATTATCTACCCATCTCTTTATCTGTTTTTACAGACAGACTCACACTGTAGCTGAAGCTATCTTTGAGTTCGTGGCAATCTTATAAAAAGAACTCATCCTTTGTTCCCAAGAGTGGAGATTACAAGTGTCTCTTTGCCTGCTCTCAATGACATCTCTATCTTTAATAGATGTGTCTCCTTTGATTACCAGTGCTAATATGCAATTACCAGTTGAGCTGTAAGAGCCTGCTTTCTCAGACACCTTTCCAAATGGCAAAGCCCACCAGGTCTTGAAGCACAGGCTAAAAGAGCCCTGAGGCAGGAGCATTGGGTATTTCTGGTTATCTTTAGTATTCTTTGAGTTCCTGAAATTCAACCAGAAACTGATTGGTTCCTAGCCACTGCAGAAGGTTCTAGCTTGTTCTCGAGCTCCCCCAGGTGGCCCAGTGAGAATTTAACTTCAAAATAGTAACAGCGTCGGGAAGAACAATTGGATTTAAAACCTCTCTGGTAACCAGAAGGTTCCCCTTCCAGGAAATTCTGAGAAGCAAAGGTTATGGGGCAAAGTGCTATAAGGGACCCCATCCTGTTTGTACCTCAGGGGGTGTGTAGATGCACTTTAGGTTAACATGGTTCTGTTCATTCCAACCTAGCAATTTTGGGCATTCTTGAAGCTGAAAAGGAAAGGAGAAAGTCAGGGTTGTCGTCGAGAGTTCAGTTTCGAAACCAAGGTTCTGAACCAAAGTATACTCAGGAGTTGACCCTGAACCGGCAGAAGCAGCGGGCATGCATGGAGGAGACCCTCTGGCTGCAGGTGAGTGCACGGCAGCCTCATCTCTATGTTGAATGGGACTCGGGTGTTCTGGGGGATGCTTAGTTTCTGAACAGCACTATTCATCTCTGCGCTGTCATTGTCTTGGAAGTCCGTTCTCGTTTGAGCGCACTGACTGTGTCACTGCACCCTTTGCAGGAGAACATCAGAGACAAGCTTCGTCCCATCCCCATCACAGCTTCTGTGGAGATCCAGGAGCCCAGCTCTCGCCGGAGGGTGAATTCACTTCCCGAAGTTCTTCCCATCCTGAATTCGAATGAAGCCAAAACAGTCCAGACAGATGTAAGCTTCTTGGCTTCTGTTCTGCCAATGTTGGATTTGTTTTACAGGCCACTTCCTTTGCTTTTAATCCCAGCACTCCCAGGTAGAAGCAGGAGGTCTATTATGAATTCAAGGTCAGTGTGATTAACACAGTAAATTCTAGCCCAACCAGGATCCAAGGTGAGACCCTGTCTAAGGAAAAAATAATCAACAAAAATACACTTATTTCTATATACATAATTGGCCTCTGAGAAGTTGTTTCTCAAGTTAGCAGTGAAAGTAAAAACCTAAGATGGAATTTGGGGACCAGGAATTTTTTTCTTCATTGTTTTTGGCCCCTGGACCTTACTGAGAATTATAATTAGCCAAATTTTCATTCTCCTGTAGTTGACATACTTTATTTTACCACCGAGAACAACACAGTGTAATAAATATATATTATGAAAATCAAGGAATAGCAAAACTTAGCAAAGCAAAAAGAGGAAAAAAACCCACAATGAAATACTAAAGTGTCTAATGCAGTTTGGGTCATTCTAGGAAGCAAACGTGTATTCTGTGGCCTGCAGGACGTGTCATATGATATGGGATCTGTGTGTTAGGACAGAGTGAAAATGAGCCTAGAAAAGTGTGACATCTTGAATCTGGCACTGTTGTTATTACTGTTGTTGTTGTTTATCATTATCAGTCTCTTTTTGTTTTGTTTTCGAGACAGGGTTTCTCTGCCTAGCCCGGCTGTCCTAGAACTTGCTCTGTAGACCAGGCTGGCCTCGAACTCAGATCCACCTTCCTCTTCCTCCTCCTGAATGCTGGGATTAAAGGTGTGGGTCACCACAGCCTGGCTGTTATTATTATCATCTCGATTACTGTTTTGGTGCTGGGAATTATACCCAGCACATTTGCTTAGCACACTTGCTCTGACACTACACACTAGCTGTCAAATTCCAGTTGGCTGGAGATATGGCTGTGTTGGCAGAGTGCTTGTCTAGCATGCACAAAACCTGCAGTCCCCAGCACCACATAAAAGTAGCAAGTGGTCCATGCCTGTAATGCCAACACTTGGGAGGATCAGCTATTCAAGGCCATCTTTGACTGTATAGCGACTATGAGGCCTGCCTAGGCTACCTGACACCCTATCTTCATAAAAATCAAACAACAACACACAACACACACATACAACCTAAACCAAAAAAAAAAAAAAAAAAAAAATCCAGCTGCTAATGAAATGATAACAGACTCCTGGTACAATGCCTTACACGTGGCTTTGAAAAAGGGAGAACTCACTGCTTTCAGTCTAACTCGACACTCTGTTGGTTGTTTTGGTCACCAGCCAGAATTAATTAGTCATGTTTTCCTATACTATGTGTTCTGTGATGTGATACATTCTTACTATGTTACTAATTCTTGAGGACATTCCCAGCTCCTGAGCCAAGTTAAACATAACAAGAAAGGAGACCTTGTTCCTAATAGTATTTTCCTCATGTGTATAATGGGCACAGAATGATAGGGTCTCTTTAGACTGTCGTGAGGGTTAAATGAGTTAATATGTAAATCACTTTAGGTAGCATAAGGTCGAGATACTGATACAACTCGCCTTAAAGTAAAGCAGTGCTACCCTAGATGAGACCATGATGAGACCAAGCTAGAATGAAAAGTTAAGTGTTGTCTAAAGCTACACAGCTAAGCAAGTGTCAGAGATGGGTTTGGAGCTCAGATTCTCTGGCTTGGTGGGGCTCGAGCTCTGCTGCACCCCACCGCCTTGACCTGGTCAAAGTCATCTTGCTAGAGCGGGAGCCAGATGTAGGACAAAGGAGGTAAAAGGCCACAGGGAAGTGGACTGTGAAGACCTTCAGGAACTCACCTCTCTGCGTTTGGTTCCTTACAGGTCCACTTCTTAAAGGAAGGATGTGGAGACGACAGTGTCTGTAACAGCAACCTTAAGCTCGAGTATAAATTTGGTACCCGAGAAGGAAATCAAGACAAATTCTCTTACCTTCCAATGTAAGAGTCATAAACAGAAGTAGCAAACCTCTAGCCTTGGCTACAAAAGTAACTGAACTGAACTTCTTTCTTTCTTTTTTCAATAGTCAAAAAGGCATCCCAGAATTAGTCCTAAAAGATCAGAAAGATATAGCTCTGGAAATAACGGTGACCAACAGCCCTTCTGATCCAAGGAATCCCCGGAAAGATGGCGACGATGCCCATGAAGCCAAACTCATTGCAACGTTTCCAGACACTCTGACATACTCCGCTTACAGAGAACTGAGGGCTTTCCCTGTAAGTGGTTTTTGAGAAAGCAGTGGGGGTGGGGGGGAAGACCACTATCACATAGCACACGAACAAAGCCTGACCCCAAAGCCTTTTCTGCCATAGGAGAAGCAGCTGAGCTGTGTTGCCAACCAGAATGGCTCCCAAGCTGACTGTGAGCTCGGAAATCCTTTCAAGAGAAATTCCAGTGTAGGTGATGCCTCCACGCTGTCTTACTGTTCTGAATACCAGTGCTGTGCCCAGAGACCCAGCCCTTGGTAACGACTCTTCATATGTATTTTTCAGGTTACTTTTTATCTGATTTTAAGTACAACCGAGGTCACCTTTGACACCACAGATCTGGATATTAATCTGAAGTTGGAAACGTAAGAGTTACTTCAACCTTTCCATTCTTACTTCAGGAGAACCCCAGAGTCTCTGAATTAGCACTGATCTAACTCATAAAAGAAATGTAATTGTAATGAGAAAACTGACTGTTCAAATAAAACCCATTGTTTCCCCTTTCATTTTCAGAACAAGCAATCAAGATAATTTGGCTCCAATTACAGCGAAGGCAAAAGTGGTTGTTGAATTGCTTTTATCGGTCTCCGGGTAAGTGTTGTGTTTGGCACAACAAATCAATGTTTGAAAGAACCATTTATAATTCTCACTAAAACGGGTGTTTTTTTTAATTTGACAGAGTCGCTAAGCCTTCGCAGGTGTATTTTGGAGGTACGGTTGTTGGTGAGCAAGCGATGAAATCTGAAGATGAAGTAGGAAGTTTGATAGAGTATGAATTCAGGGTAAGGCTGAGCCATTGGCTGCAGATACAATCCTGACACGTCATTTTATTCATTGATCCGTCACAAACTTCTTAACTTTCGACTTCAGTCGAAAATGTTTGCCTGTTTTTAACAGTGGAAACTTAATCCTCCCAAGTAAAGAGTAACTTTTGGGAATTGTTGCCATACCTGCAACGTATGTGGGGTTTGTTACATAAGATAGTGACTCCTGGATTGAAGTAGCAATCTTTCCTCTCTGACCATTTTCCCCCCTTCTATTTTTATGACAAGAATCTTCTAAGTACAACTGTCTATTTTGCACACTCTGTTCCTGATCCATTTGTAGGATTTGTGCTTCCTTGTAGGATTATGCTGGGTATTTAGCCTATAGGCAGTAGGAAGTGCTACTTAATTTGGCCTTAAAAGGATAACATTGTAGCTATATATGTTGTTTTCTGACAGGTGATTAACTTAGGAAAACCTCTTAAAAACCTCGGCACAGCAACCTTGAACATACAGTGGCCCAAGGAAGTTAGCAATGGCAAATGGTTGCTTTATTTGATGAAAGTGGAATCCAAAGGTTTGGAGCAGGTTGTTTGTGAGCCACACGATGAAATAAACTTCCTGAAGCTGAAGGTATGTCGACGGCTGGGTTTCCCGCACGCCCCTCATCTCTTCCCCCACTCCCACCCCCACCCTGGAGCGAGTGGGGTAAACTTGACTCTGCTAGGGAAGCTGCACTGTGGCGTGTTGACTTTTTCTCATTTATAACTGAGTAAGCCAGTCGGACTAAAGCGTTTTTGCTGGTGCAAGACCATTATGAAACGTCCACTTGGTGAGACGAAGGACAGTTTCTAAAGTGACCATCCCCTGGGGATGAAGCAGTGGACATAACTTGCACAGAGCTTTACAGCCGAGGCCTTTGTACCAAGGCAGATGACCTTGAACACTTTCATTCTTGTTAATAGTAACTGTTCATAGAGTCCCTTACTGTGTGGATGCCAGATGAGCACTGTGCGTATTCTCTTGAGAATTTTGAGATAGGTTTTGCTATCCCCCTCCCCACAATGAATACCCTGAAACATTAAGTCCCCTCAGAATGGCTCAGCTGTTAAGAGATAGGTGAATTCTGCACTTAAGCACCACTGATCTCAAAGCCAACCTCCCCCCACCACAGCACACTTACGTAACTAGCAGAGGTGAGATCCCGTGTGGTGGATGGTTCCATTGTCCATGGGGGTCTATTACTTTTCTTCTAAATTCTTAGGGGTTTGCTGTTGTTTGGTTGGGGTGTTGTTGTTGTTGTTGTTTTGAGACAAGGTTTCTTTGGGTCACCCTGGCTGCCCTGGAACTCACCAAGCTGGCCTCAAATGCAGAGATCCCTCTGTCTCTGTCTCCTAAGTGCTGGGATTAAAGACATGCACCACTATGCCTGGCTTGGCTGTTTATTTGTGAAGCAGATCTTAGGTAGTCTAGGCCAGCCTTGAACTCTCAGAAATGATCTTGATATCTTGATCCTCCAGCCACTACCTCCCAAGCGCTGGTATTACAGCGTGTGCTGCTGTACCCATACATGCTCTACCACGCTAGGCTGAAACCTGGGGCTTCGTGCATTCTAGACAAGCATCCTGCCAGGCCAGCCACATCACCAGCCCTCTTATTTTAAATTCCAAACTGACTGGGTATTATGGGTGTTCACAGTTGCAGGCTTACAGCATGCTCCTTGACTCAGTACTGGAAAACATACTTACTGGCCTGTTATTTCTATTCTTAAGCACATGCTGACTATCCCTTTCCAGCAATCCTAAATCCAAAATGCTATAAACATTGCTAGTAAGAGAGAATCAACTTTGCATCAGGAAGACATAATGTTAAAAGTTCTTATCTGTCTTAGTTTTCAGTGCTCCTCTCTGAGTTGATCAGACAAAGGGTCCTGTGCTTTCTTATTGTTCTTCATGGCATTTCGTCATTCTACATGTTTTGTCTCCTAGGTGGTAGACACTGAGCTGAGTGCTGGGGTAGGGTAGGTCTCTGGTCTCAGTAGACTAACAGTTTGATGCTGTATACTCATGGTCGAGGAGAGAGACAAGACAGAGGAGAAATCTTTTTCTTTCCCTGAATTTCAGTATCACCCTAGGAAAAACTACTTACACAGACTTATGAGTCCCCATTGATGAACTTAAAATGGCCATAACACTTGCTGGTTTTACCTTTTCTCTGCTTTTGATGGTGGGAGAGAAGGTGGGATAGTTAATGGTAGCCTTGGCAGAATTTGGATTCTGAGACACTTAAGAACACCTAGAGGGATTATTGAGCCTCTGGCCATGCCTTGAAGGATTATTTTGATAAGTCTTCTTGAGGTGGGAAGACCCACACTGAAAGTAGATGGCACCAATCCCTGACCTGGGGTCCTGGACCATTTAGAAAGGAGAAAGCTAGCTGAGCGTAGACTCCCTGCTTCTTGACTGTGGATGTCATGTGACCAGCTGCCTTCAGCCCCTCACCTTCCCTGCCACACGAAACCGTGAAGCAAGTTAAGGCCCTTGTCTTAGGTAGGGTTTTAGTGCTGTGAACAGGCACCATGACCAAGGCAACTCTTATAAGGATAACATTTAATTGGGGCTGCCTTACAGGTTCAGAGGTGTAGTCCATTATCATCAAGGTGGGAACATGGCAACATTCAGGCAGGCATGGTGCAGGAGGAGCTTCATCTACATCTTCATCTGAAGATGCTAGGAGAATACTGGCTTCCAGGCAGCTAGGACCAGGGTATTAAATTAAAGCCCATGCCCACGGTGACACACCTACTCCAATAAGGCTACACCTCCTAATAGTGCCACTCCCTGGGCCAAATCTATACAAGCCATCACACTCCTCCTGTAAATTTCTTCTGTCAGGGTGTCTTATCACAGGACCGTAAAGAAGCATAAGAAGGTAAATATTGCTGATGATATAAATGTGGCTTCATTTGGGAGCCATATAAATAGCAATGGCAATTGTACATAATGTTTGTCTGTTTTGGATATCACTTTTAGGAGTCTCACAACTCAAGAAAGAAACGGGAACTTCCTGAAAAACAGATCGATGACAGCAGGAAATTTTCTTTATTTTCTGAAAGAAAATACCAGACCCTCGTGAGTATATTTCCAGGCTGTGAGTGTGCTCTGTGTGAACAAGGAATGGCTTCCCAGAACAGTGGGTTCTGACCACCGGTCTCCTCTTTAGAACTGCAGCGTCAACGTGAGGTGTGTGAACATCAGGTGTCCCCTGCGAGGGCTGGACAGCAAGGCCTCTCTCGTTCTACGCTCCAGGCTATGGAACAGTACATTTCTAGAGGTGCGGCTCTGCCTCCTGGAAGAATTTGCTACTGCCAAGGACGTTTGTCACTTTCCTAACCTGTCTCTTGTCGCCCATAGGAATATTCCAAAATGAACTACTTGGACATTCTCGTGCGGGCTTCCATAGATGTGACCGCCGCCGCTCAGAATATCAAGCTCCCTCACGCGGGCACGCAGGTGAGATCTGGTTCCCTCTGACTCAGAGCTGGCCACTTCTCTAACCATGGCTACAGCCTGAGGTCATCTTCCATGGTACTCACACCCCTCAGGTCCTGTTGCTCCTTAAAGGACAGTTTGAGGTTCTGCCCTTTGAAGTTGTATTTTAATAGAGGTGTTAAAAATAAAAAATAAACCCGAGCCAAGCCTAGTAATGCAAGTGTGTTAATAGCCCAGCTACTCAGGATGCTGAAGCAGGAGGATCACTAAATTTAGTCTGGATTTCAGAGTGAGTCTAAGGCTGTCCTGAGCAATTTAGTGGGTCCCTGTTACAAAGTAAAAAGTTTAAAAGGGGCAATATGTAGCTCATGTTTCCTACCACCATCCAAGGCCCTAGGATCAATCCCAAGTGCTACACACACACTCACCAAATAAAGGAAGCCTAGAGCCCTTCATTCAGCAGAGCTGCAGTCAGGATGAGAACCAGGGAGCCACACAATGGAAGAATAGCTTACAGGCCAGTAGAAAATGAAGTCAGCCCATCCCTGGAGCTGTAGCCATTCTCAGAATGCCTGTGCTATGTGTGGCCAATGGTGGATACTAGAAAAGATATTCTTCTATACATCTGGAATTGAGAAGCCAATCACAGTGGCTCACGTCTCAATCCTAGCACTTGGAAGGTTGAAGCAGGAGACTTGCTGCAAGTCTGAGGGAGCCTGAGCTGCTTAGTGAATCCCAGGGTAAGATAGACCACAGTGAGACCCTATCTCAAAATCCCTGTGAATGAATGATTGAATCAATCAATCAATATCAGTCCATCAGTCTAGAATTGATTTTTGCAAAATAAGTCCCTGGTGCTTCTTTTGGAATAAGCCTTGGCCATGAGCAGCCTTTCCAATGACAGAAAGAATTGTCCTGCCTCCTTGGACACCTTCAGAAGAAAGGCTGTCTCTCCCTAACTTGCCTGTGACCGGCCAGTAGGTCCGAGATCAGATCTCAGGTTTCAAGTTCTAGAAAGTGGTAGAACTGAGGGCCTGATGTCAAGTCTGGTTGCCTATTTACAAAGGAAAATCCTTATTGTGGACACTTTACCTAATCCAGCTTCCTAGGGGAGATGGAGTCTCTACAGGATCCTGCTTTCTAGCCTTTTATCTAGAACCCATCTCTTTTGAAAATGGAGACATTTTCTTGTTGTTGGTCTTCCACTGCCTCCTATTTTCTATGATTTCTGGGCTACAATAGCTCAGGCCCCATGCCAGCACTTCCTTGTGTATCCGAAGGTGCAGTGTTTAAGCCTGAATATTGGAGTTTAATTTGAGCCTCGGGTGCCCTCTTCCCTGACTGATTCTGGGTTACACTTGGGTCCTCATCTCCGGTCTCGCTTCCTTTTTAGTCTGAAGACACAAAATAGATTGTATAATTCAGTCTTTTAAACATAGAATCCTGCTTTTTAAAAAAAGAAAACTAAAAATCTGTTTATTAATTGCCCAATAGTGTTTGCCACTCAATAAGGCACTTGTAAATTTAGACAGTGTCATAACAAGTGAAATCAGAAACCACACAATTGAGCCAGGTAAGATGATTGTATTTTGACATCAGTTAAATTAATCCCCATGGCAAACAAGCACCTGTTAAAACACATGGGTGTCTTCTCTGTACTATGGTACCAGAAGTGAAACTGAATAAAATATAGTGTCAAGAATTTCAGTGTAATCCAAGCATTGTAATGTGTATGTGCACATGTGTCTCCATTTTATTCCTAAGAATCATGTAGGGACCATCCAAGTTTCTGGCCTGCTGAAGATAGAAGAGATTGTAATCAGTAGAAATAAGTACCCCATTCTTCTGGGCAGTGAGATTTTCATTCTGGGGGTTCCAAATTCAGAGAACCTGAGACGCGTGTGTTTTTAGAAGATGAGCTTATATGTCCTTGGGGGTGGGTGGTGCCTTTGATATTAAGTTTTATAAAAGTTGTGGTCCCTTTGCCAGGTGGTTTATACTGTTGTTCAGTAGAGTGGGTTTTATAATGTAGATTGGGGCAGGTGTTTCGGCAGCCTCTTGCTGGTTACTGGTGGTGAAATTGGATACACCAGTAGAGTGTGAGCCCTTTCTGCCTTTGGCACATGGTGAATGAGGTACTTATGGAAAGCCACCCCCATGGAAATGCTTAAAATTTAATGAATCCAAAGGGAAAAGTTATTAGGAATTGTAAAGCCATATAGACATTTCTATTGAGTTGTTACAAATCGCTGAGAAGACGTTTTAGGTTTTGGGGTATACATTTTTGATGGGTGTTGGCCAGTGATCAAATGCTTAGGATGTAAGCTTCTCAGTGCTATAGCTTGAATCTGAGTTACACCGGAAGGAACCAACTTTGTCCGTGCATATTGTTTTAAGAGCATGATAACACGTCATTTTAGGAAACTGTGCTGTTATGAGGGTCTTTAGTTTGATAGCCTAAGGATAAAAGTTTAATGTCTCCTCTTTGTTACGAAGCTCATCCCCTATGTCACAGCAAGGACATAGGGATCTGACTCTTGTAGAATAATTGCACTCAAACCTACCCTTTCCTTTCCACTGCTGAAAATTGACTAAAAGTGTGATTATTCTCAAAAGGATGCAGGTTTAAGGCTGGAGGTGGAGCTCGGAGGTAGAGTGTTTACTACACATGTGGGAGGCTTGACCCCAGTACAGCAAGACTTAAAAACAATAAAACCAAACCAAATAATTGTGGTGAAACACAGTTAGCTGCTGATAGCTCTTCAGACTCAAAAGGGAATGATGGGTATCTAACTGCGGAGTTTTCTCTCCTTTTCATTCCCTCCCTCCCTCCCTCTGTTTCTCTCTCCTCTCTCTCTCTCTCAGTTTAAGAGTTACATTAGAAATACAGCCCAGGCCTTTCCAGGTTCTGGGTAAGATCTTCAGGGAAAGAACATTGAAGCAGTATTCTGGAGCAGAATTGAGCAGAACAGAAGCCATCGGTGCCCGATGGGAGCTGGCACCTGGTTTATAATGGTCTCTCTTTTGTGTCCTGCAGGTTCGAGTGACGGTGTTTCCCTCAAAGACTGTAGCTCAGTATTCAGGGATAGCTTGGTGGATCATCCTCCTGGCTGTTCTTGCTGGGATTTTGATGCTGGCTCTATTAGTGTTTTTACTATGGAAGGTAAGCCGTGTCTGTCACTTGAGTTTGGGATGTAAACTTCATGTTTTTATAAATGAGGATTCACATTGACAAGTCTGTAGTTCCTTTTTTCGTTATTTCTCTTTTTCCCAACATTTTAAAAATATTTATTTAATGTATGTGAGTACACTGTAGCTGTCTTAGACTCACCAGAAGAGGGCATCAGATCCATTACAGATGGTTGTGAGCCACCATGTGGTTGCTGGGAATTGAACTCAGGACCTCTGGAAGAGCAGTCAGTCCCCTTAACTGCTGAGCCATCTCTCTAGCCCCCTTTCCCAACATTTTATCATAAAATTATGGCAAATCTGGGAGACTTTTTATAAGGAATATCCATTATACCTCATAATTTATATTTAAAGATTATATGACAATTTGAATTTTACTACTTTATTTAGCATTCTCTGTACCTAAGATCAAACCCCAAATATAAGCCAAAATGACAGATAACAATTTGATCTGAATATAAATTCCTGCTGATTTCCCCTTCTGTAAAGAAGCCTTCACAACAGCCACTGGGGATCGTCACCCTTACATCTAGATTAAGAGGAGGAAAACATGACTTTCTCAGCCTGTAACAAGCATGACGAATATTCGGGCTCAGTGTAATGTTCCTCATTAGACTCTGATCTTCTGACTACACAGTATGTGATAATCTCACCCTGCTTCCTACTCATAAAGAGTCTATGCTGTCAAAAGACTATGTACGAGATGGTTATAAGCAAGCATTTGTCAATAGATTACAACCTCTATAGGTCTCATGTCTGTCCAGGGAGTAACGGAGGTCCACCGTCCTATGTGTAATTCCAGATTACAGAAATCTCTGGAAACTGACATCTTGATGACTGACTTGGTAGAACCTGATATGATGTGAGGAGATGATATTTACAGTCTTAACACTTTGGTTTTATGAGTCGCACTGCAGAAGTACTAGCATTCTTATTGCTATGCCATTATGTGTAAGAGTGCTTCCCAGTGTGTGTATTCTAGGTTTGTTTGGGGTGAAGTTAGACTGTGCTAGGATCAAAGCTCCCTTTTCCTTCCATCATGTCCTAGAGTATGGCAGACAAAGGCTACTCTGACTTTCCAGGTTTGAGAGAGACTCCCCTGACCGCCACCATTCTTCCAAACAACTTCCTTTTGCCAGGCTGAGCTACTCTGAGACTTGGTATCTGTCCGTACCAGGAGCCTTCCTGATACACAGATGTTTTAATGTTTCACTCAGCTATATCTCAAGCAGTAGGTTTATCTGGCAAATACAGCCAATGAGTATTAGGGCCCTTGGTATAAGTATTTGATATTAAAAATTAATTTTGGGTTTTGATACTGAGGATGTTCTTGTCTTCTCTGGAAGAGGCCACAAGGCCAGTCTTTTCCCAGAGTAGATCTTATTGGTAGTCTTGAATCCTTGGGTAGTCATGACAGTAGATGAGAGCTAAGATACCTGAGCTGTATATAATTTTGGGCAAATCATTTTCATCCCGCTGATCTCTGCTGTTTAATAATTGGATCAGACTAAATGATCTTTGGGCTCATTGACATTCTAATTTCCAGACCCTGAAGTGATCAGATACCTTCCTCAACCCCACAGAGAAGTCAGTCGTTTTACTTCATATTCTTCTTTATATATATATAAAGAAAATTATTCATATTTAAAGCAAGGAATCTAAGGATCAGAAAGGATGCTAGGATTCAGGGATGTAGCTTATCAGTAACGCAGCTTTATACTGTGTGTTAGGCTCTGGATTCAGTCCCTGGCACTGTGGAGGGATGATGAGTGGGCTATTATGCAGTCCAGCAGTCTTTAAACTGCGCTTGTCCATCTACAGCAGTGTCAAAGGCTACTGGAGAGCTCCACTTTAACCAGAGGAATCCTGCCTCTGTTTCATAAATGCTGCCTTTTGCACAGGAGTCCTTAGAAGAAAAGGACAAAAGTCCTCAGGGATCCTAGGACTATTCATTTTGCTGGACACTGGTGGCGCACGCCTTTAATCCCTGTACTTGGGAGACAAGCAGTTCGATCTCTGGGTTTGAGGTCAGCTGGTCTACAGAGAGAGTTCTAGGACAGCTAGGGCTACACACAGAAACTCTGTCAGAAAACAAAAGACTATTCATTTTGGTTAACTTTTCTTCCTGCTTTATTTACTAGTTCTTGTGACTATAACTTGGCTGTGTTTGCTGTGTATTACCCTGATAGCCATAGCCACAAGTTTACATGAGATAGGCTAAGTCACTGTATCCCAGTACATCGATCTGTAATACAGAAATGTCCTGGAGTGGTACCATCCCATAATTACCAAGAGTCACCTTTAGCTGGTACAATGGAAGAGTTGCATTTTTAATTTAAATTTGTCTAAACTTAAATAACCATGTACAGTCGGTGACTCCCACCTGGCGATAGGCAGATGTAGATTTTATTCCTTTATGAGTTGCTAGACTAGGAGGCACAATTTTGCCAAGAGATTTATTTGACTGTCTTAGTTAGGGTTTACTGCTGTGAACAGACACCATGACCAAGGCAGCTCTTTTAAGGACAACATTTAATTGAGGCTGGCTTACAGGTTCAGAGGTTCAGGCATCATGGTAGGAAGCATGGCCGCATTTAGGCAGGCATGGTGCAGGAGGAGCTGAGAGTTCTACATCTTCATCTGAAGGCTGCTAGCAGGATACTCACTTCTAGGCAGCCAGGATTAGGGTCTTAAAGCCACAGTGACACACTTTCTCCAACAAGGCCACACCTCCTAATAGTGCCACTCCCTGGGACAAGTATATTCAAAACATCACTTTGACCAAGTTTTATTTCAAAAGATAGCTCCACAGCCTATGAACTAGATGAAAGTAGATAAGAAAAGTTCTCCATTGTTGAATGAAGGAAATAAGAGCAGAAAGTGGAATTATACTTTTATGCTCATTGAGAGTGTCCTAATGGTGGTTCAGAATCCAGGGGAAACCGACAGCAATTACTCCTTCATTGGAATTAATTCTGTGATTCACACTACCAGTGGGTCCAGAGGTACCCAGCAGAGAGTATGTTCCATAAAATGTACTGCAGAGGTAGATAAAAACACTGTATTTATGTATTATTTTGACTTTACTGAATTTTACAGACTTTATTTTCCATCATTTGTCTCAATAGACTGCATAAGTGACTGCTTTGACTTTTTAGAGTCCATTCTGCAAGTTAAAAAAAATCACCTGAAGTTCCAGTCAAATGTGCATGTATTTTCTTTTTAGAATGACTCTAAGATTTCTGCTACAAATAGGAAAGTCAGTTAGTCAGTGTTTGTCATCTTTATGTTAGAGACACCGAGTGATGGACTCTGTTAACTGCTGGCACAGGGTAACGATGCAGTGACTGTTCACTTAGGTTAAAGTCTGAGGTGTTCTGTTCTTTAGCTTTCAAACACAAAACTGTTAAATTGACTAAATACCTTGCTTCCTTGTAGTGTGGTTTCTTCAAGAGAAATAAGAAAGATCATTACGATGCCACCTATCACAAGGCTGAGATCCATACTCAGCCGTCTGATAAAGAGAGGCTTACTTCCGATGCATAGTATTGATCTACTTCCGTAATTGGTAATTGATCAATGTTTTTCATCGCTAGCTGTGGGACCTGCTGTGGTTGTGGTAGCTAACTCAAGAGCGACAGCTTGCTGTGTCTGTCCCATTAACAGTTCTTTCCAAGTGGCTTGCTTGCCTTGCTTGGATTTATTAATTTTTATTTTTTGTTATTTCACTTGAAAGCTCAGTTGTTGTTTGTTTGTTAATGCACAAAGAACCTTCTGTTGCAGGTGAGTTATTTTGTGCTCTTGTTAAACAACACCCCAGCAATGAAGGCAGCCACACTGGTTTGTCTGATTAGGTTTTAAGAACGCCATAGCTGCCTGGTTTGCCATGTGTCCTTACGTCGTGTCCCACTCGGAATTTCAAAAGTGCATGAGAAATCGGCCCAGATTTCTTGTTCTTCTTTGGAATTTCCTAGGGACGGGAGCTTTGTCAACTGCCTGCTTAACCTGTTGCATGTGGGAGACCTTGTGTATCTCCTGGGAAGAGGCTCTCTTCATTGTGTTGTCCTTGCTCAAGATCGATGCCCAGGCTTGGGGTGCTTTTTACTGCCGCTTGGATGTGGTCCTGTGCTAGCTAAGCATGCGTGCTCCTTTTCCTTTGTATCTCTTCTGGGCCAAAGCTATTACAACAAAGAATCATTGTCAGCACATGGGCTTCTTGAGTACTTCAGGACATGGTCCTTTGCCCAAGTAACTGTGAGCATGCAAAATATTCTAGCACCAAAGTGTTGGGGTGGTTTCTATCTACTTCAACATGTTGTAATGGTGTTTGTCTGGGTTTCATGTTCATAGCCCCTCTGTTCCACCTTGGCTCTCAGCTGATTTTTAAGTTCATATTTTCTCCTATGATTTGTCAGCCCATGGAAACAGGAATTACTGGCAATTCCCTTTTCTATGGGTAAGAGGGATTACAGTTACTGCTACAGTTCCTTTCCGCGGCACTGACCCAGTGATCCCAACATGGCCATTTTGATTTTCCATTTCAAACTGCACTTCCTTCTGTTTTTAAATGGGACAGACAGTAGTCATATTTTACAATAAGTATATTGGATTTTTCTGCACAGATTTACAAATGAGGCCATAGAGAAATGGCCTAATCAAAACTCCAGGCCTGTTGGGGACTGTGATTTTTGCTATGACTCATGCCAATTTTATAACACAACAATCTTCAATATAATTATTCCTGTTGCAGTCACAAAATAAGGACATTAACTGATCATTCTACATAGATCCCTCTTCTGAACTGCATTTTTAAATTTGAAAAGACTCCTGTAAAAAGGAAAAAAAATGTAAATTCTTGTTTATACTTTTTAAAAATCTGGTTCAATAATTTTAGGCATATTTTTAAAATGCACTTTGGTTTAGATTGAATTTTTTTAAAGTAAATAACCTTTAATAGTTTGGCTTCTCTACTTTTCCCTCCCCTCCACAGGCCAACACTCCCCACCCCCCTTTCCTTTCTGATTTTTTAAACTAAGAGGAGAAATTGGGGATTGCTCCAAAATTCAGTATGGTGATGCTGCCCTTGAGTCCTGTGAGGTTCATGACTGACTGATGTTCTTATGCAACACATTTACTTTGTAACTCATTAACCAAACAGCTGATTGGAAGCGCCTCAGCAAGTGTACCCAGTGACTATAGTGATGTAAAGCCTGGAGAAGAGAGAATAGTCTTAAAGGGACCCGTTAGAACGGGCATACCAAGTAGTACTTGTAAAATTACTTGTGATCTGATTTACAGTCTACTAATGGGTGAGAAATAAAGTAATTTTTTCTTTATACCCTTAGAGAAATGCTCTTAAGCTGAGCGTGGTATGCACATGCCTATTATCCAGGACTAGGGAGCTTCAGACCGGATGATGTTGAGTTTGAGGCAAGCCTTGGCAACACAGCAAGCTCCAGTTTCTTACACACAAATACAAGATGTTTTATAATGATCTAGTGATAGGACAATTAGGTCTTTTACTTATATGGTGACTTTTTTTTTTTTCCACTTAAAGCACTGTTTTACAAAATGCTTAAATTGCTAGTCAAGAAATAGCTGAAGCTGTAAAATGAAAAGAAGGTGGACATCGACTTTTCTGCCAGGTCCACATCCATTCTCCCTGCTTATCCCACTGGCTACTTTTTCTTAAAACAGGGTCTTTTCTGAGCACTGCAGAGATAGATCTAGCTGAACCGAGTGTTTTGGGGGTCTGGTTTAGTAGGCCTGGGCTTCAGATTAACTAACTTCCGGCTTGTTTTTCTGCCCCCACCCCCACCCCCACCCCCTTCCAGTGTGGATTCTTTAAGCGCTCTAGGTACGATGACAGCGTTCCCCGATACCATGCGGTGCGGATCCGGAAGGAAGAGCGAGAGATCAAAGATGAGAAACACACTGATAACCTTGAAAAGAAACAGTGGATCACAAAGTGGAATGAAAATGAAAGTTTCTCGTAGAGGGCGCAGGGAAGAAAGCCTCACACTACCCAAAGACCCTCTTATTTTCCTCAGCTCAGAAATTCAAGTGGCTTCAAAGCCTGCTCAGCCCCTCCCCCCAGCCCCCTATGATTTCAGACTGACGACACCCAGTATGGACCAACAGTTTCAACTGTGGATATTGTTACACCTAAGGCTCCTGTTTTGCACAGCCAAATTTAAGACTAATAGAGTGGATTTTTTTCTTTAACTGCCTTAATTTAACTTTCTGGATTGCCTTTGTTATTGACGTGGCTGACTTCCACACGCTGGGGCAGGGCCTCTCCATCTGCCATTCTCTCCCACACGATCACGATCACGTGTGCTAACAGAGTGGCCATCCCAGCCTTCCCCCCAAGCATTCTTATAAGATTGGAGAACCTGCAAGGGAACTGTCCCTTGGCTCAAGGCTCTGCCCGTGGATAGCTGTGCCTCTGCTGGAAGTTCTGTCTTAAATGTGCAATAGAAGGTGATGCTACCCTTTGGCCTTCTCTCTCAAGTGAGGACCCTTGCTGATGCCAAATGCACACGGGTTCCTGGCTCCCTTGTCACTAAAGCACAGGTTCGACAGACTTGAATGCTAGTTACATTTGTTTGTATATGGTATTTATTTTTTTTCTTCAAGCCATCTTGCTGTTGACTAATAGGCCAAAGATGCTTCAGGTTGGTTTAAGCAATGAGGAGAACCTGGGAGATCATTTTTTTTTTGTTCTGACCTAAATCATTTACTGCAAAAAGAAAAGTTCTTTATAAACATGCAAGGGCCGTTTTAGTAACTTAAACTCACCCGTAAATGATACCATCTCCTTTTTGGCACCCCCCACCCCATCCAGAAAGTTTGACGGAGGGAGTTACCTGTAGGCCGTTCGTCCTCCCCCAGCATTGGGTGTACAGTTTTTGAGGCCTGTGTGGAACTTACGAACTTCGTGCTGTAACTTTCAGAACTCTTAGAAGTGAGTACACTCACTGAACTCTAGGGGCTGTGTGCTCAATGCTGCCAACATCGTGTATTCAGGACCTGCAGTGAGTACCTATGTGAATCCAAACCAATCCAGTGTGAGACTACTGAAGAGCATCTGCTGCCAAAATGGCCATACCAGACAGACAGAGTGCCCCGGCAGGCACTTAGCTTCTTAATATCATCAGAACCATTCAGCCATCCAGTCCATGTTTGCTTTGTTTCTAATTGTTCACCGAATCTAAGTTCCTCCAAATGACTTGTGACTACTTTGATAAGACTTTTTGGCCTGGAGCAGGTTTAGCTCATTTCTAAAGTACTTGCCTAGCATGCCTGGGCCCGCCTTGGTTGGCTGGTTGTAAAAATGGTAGGAGGGAAAAAAACAATTATTATTTTCTATATATATATATATATTCAACAGAGATTGAATATATTATCAAAGCTTTTTTGTAAATTGTGCTTTAAAATAATTAATTTATGGAGAGCAACAGCAAACAGGTGCTAATTTGTTTGGATTTTGTATAAGCAGTTCTCTGTTTTATTTTAAGACTGGGTCTCAAGTAACCCAGGCTGGCCTTGGACTCCTTGGGTAGCTTGGGATAGCTTTGAACTTCCAATCCCACTGCCTCCCCACCCCAGGGCTGTGATTGCAGGTGTGTGTTTGGGACTGACCCCAGGCTTTATGCATGCTAGGCCAGCAATCTGTGACTGAGCTAGATCCCAGCCACTTCTTCGTCTTTTAAAAGAACAAAACATTGCTGAATGTGCCATCGTTGCTTTGACTTTTCTTATTTTTCCTTTCATAAAATATTACAACCTTAAGATATTGAAGACTTTTATTCTGGTTCTACTTCTGCCTTTTCACTCAAAAATGGTTTTACAAATGATGCCTTGTTTACAGAAAGTTCTCTACCACAGGTCCTACTCGTGTACAGAGTCTCAGTTTCTTGCCTGGGTATCTTGGAGCCTAGCACACTGGCTTTAAAGGACACAGCTGAGAAGCTGATAATCTTGACAGTGTTTGTAGACCTTTGTTATAAAAATGAATGTCCTGGGAAGGGTTAGGCGGGAGTGCAACAGCAAAGAATCAAGAATGTCATGTCGTTTAAATTTATAGTTGTTTAAAATGTCATCTCAAGTCAAGTCACTGGTCTGTTTGCATTTGATAGGTTTTTATACTAATTAGCATTGTAAAATTATTTCATAATTAGAAAACACCTGTGGATATTTGTATAAAAGTGTGAAATAAATTTTTTACAAAAGTGCTCCCTGCTTGTTAACACAGCACTGTGTATGTGAAGTCAAACTCTTTAAGATTATAAATGACACCCTGAGTCGCCTTTCTTTGTATTTCAAGCCACAGTAAAGCTTTCAGTATTTCTTTAGTGTCCCATACAATTTCAGAACAGCTAAAGGTACCTAAAGTGATACAATATAAATGTGATTGAAGGTTTGTAATTTTACTTATTTTAGTGTGTACGCTTGTATGTGTGCACGTGTGCCACAGAGCACATGCTGAGGTCAGAGAACAGCTTTTGGGAGTTGGTTCTCTCTAGCCACTATGTGCTATCCATAGGTCAAGCTTGGGGCCTCAGTCAGCACCTCTCAACCAGTTTACTGGCCTTTGGAGTTGTTTGAAGATGTTGTTGTTGTTTTAAATCTTCTTTTGAATCTCTTATTTACCTGTTCGTTTGTTTTTTTAACAAGTCATAGAAATAGTCTTACAGATGCTTTATTCATGATACCTATAAACTGGGAGCTGTCTCTTTTCATTTTGATGTTCTGCTTCAAAGACTCAGACTTGGTGTAAGGTGTTTTGTTTTGTTTTTGCAATGATCCTATTGCTTAAAAATGAAGATTCGTATATAGCCAAGTTGCTTCTACATGGAGATTGTGAGACTAGTCTAGCTGTGATGGAACATTTAGTTAATAACCTCGTTTGACAGAATCCACCAGTCAGAAAATACTTTCAGCAGGGCATTTCATTTAGATGTCAGCAGTTTTCTACAACTTCTCTAGCTGGATTATCACAAGCAATACAAGCAAATAAAGTGCATAGATAGCGTCTAGACAATGTAGCACACCCTGACATGAATACATTTCCAATCTGACATATATACTTTTCCATTACAATTGTTATAGGTTCTTTGAAAACAAACAGGTACTGCTGCCCAATGAAATATGTAATTGGTACCTTGAATGACTTAGGTCAGTGCCTTTCATAGCTTCAGCTCAAATATCCATTCTGTGGATAGTCCATACTTAACTATCACAGCCATTGAGTCCGTCCTTAGCTGTGGTTTCGCTAGAACTGTGATTCAGGTGACCTGGAACAGAGGTCCTGCTGTCAGAAGTCACACAGGAATGCCTATAAACAATGGTGGTATGGCGGGGTTCTCTGCCACAGAGGGATTCATAAGGGAAATGTTGCAAGCAGGAATGCATTATTGATGCAAATTGTTTGCCCCAAATGCCATGCGCCACACACAGCCATGGTTTATGCTTTGCCCTTGTGGCTAAGTATTAATATTCCAGGATGTGGGAAGTGCTTTCAACTCTCCAGACCAGGAAAGCAGGACTAAGATCAAGCTTCTAAAGGACACCGACCAACTGAAGGACAGTGGGAGAAGAACTCGGGAAATTGAGAGAGAGCTGGGTTTTAAAGGAAGAGTGAAAGGCTGGTGGTGGTGAGGTCCTGGCTAATGTGTTCTCAGGACTGGAATGACAAATCACCCATGTGGCGTAAAAAATTATCCAAAGACAGTTCCTGAAGACCAAAGAGTCAGGGGCCACTGGGAGGAAGAAGCAGAGTTGAGACTGGACTTCCAGATGTTAGAAGTGGCTTTCAAAAGCTAGTAGGAGGCTGTCCTCCTTCCCTGCAATCCTGATGGTGACCAGGGACAGTCTGCTTTTTTGTTTTATGGGGTTTTTTTTTTGTTTGTTTTTTACCTTAAAAACTGTTTTCTGCTAAGCCCACCCTAGGGGGTGGAGAGTGGAGATCTAGTTGTCTGAATGTAGGAGTTCTCCTTTGCTAATTTAATTATTTATGTACTTGTATGTCTTTATATATGTGAGGGGACATCTGTATGCCACAGTACCAATGTGAAGAAGTTGCAGGAGTTAGTTCTACCACGTGGGACAGGGAAACTGCACTCATGTCATCAGGCCTGGGGCCAAGCACTCCTGTACCATCTAGCTCCACCTCTTCCCCCTAATTTTGTTTTCTTTGTATGTGTGTCTGTGGAGTTACAGTTAATATGAGCCACATGATAGGAGTGCTGGGAAGGAATCCCACACTTCCGCTACAGGGGCTGGCCCTTTAAAAACAATTGTTTATTTATAGGGAGCGCCCTTGATTAGGATCTGAGGCCAACTCCCTACAGGTATTAGCAACTGACCTCATCTAGAGGGAAATTCATAAGGGAATGCAAAGCTAAGTGCTCTGAAAATAGGCTTTTAAAACAAAACTAAAAACTCCAGATGGACAAAGCTGGTTGCAGCCTACCTTCTCTGAAGGCCCTCAAAAGGACCAAGCTAGGCAGGTAATGAGTGGTGATTACTTAGGAAGCAAGGAGGCAAGTGTAATTTTGTAGCGCTGAGCAAAACTTAAGTGTCTCATTTTGCTGCCCTGGCCTGATGCATCCTAGTCTGACTGCCTGTGCCAGGGCGAGGAAACAGACCAGGCAGGGAGAGGGCAGGTATGATTTCTCTTTATCCATCTAGAACATTTGCCCCAAGTCCTCAGCTATAGGGTCAGAATGTACTGCTTTTGTCATCTCAGAGCCTGGCAGGTAAACGTTCAATTCACCAATAATTAGATTTAGGTGGGTGCTCTATTAAGGTCCATCACTTGCCAGCTGAAAGCTTGTGTGTGTGCACAGACACACACACACATAGACATGTTAAATTGAGTTCTGGGAAACAGAAATATTCTGGCTCTGGCCTTTCTAAAGGACCTTTTAAAATTCTCCTTATTACCCTCCCCCACACCTACCTTTCTGATGATCAAACCATGGAGCCTAGCCTCGACTCCTAAATAAACTTAATGAGTCTTTTTCTGACACTTTTTCAGAAATAGAAACGGAGACAGATGGTATTAGCCACTCCTTTAATCCCAGCACTCAGGAGAGGCAGGTGGGTCTATTGAGTCCCAGCCCAGACTCAACTATATAGAAAGTTCCAAACAAACCAGGGCTACATAGGAAGGAAAACGACAATAAAAAGCATTAATAATTATAACGGAACTGTTTTGTTTGTCTTTTGAGACAGGGCCTTACAGAGTCAGGTTGGCATTGAATTTACTAGGTAGCTGAGGATGACATGAACTGAAGATCATCCTGTCTCCACCTTCCCAAATTAACTTTATACTTAGCAGAATTAAAACCCCTAGTGAAGACACTGACACCTGAATTGTGAGCCTTTCTGGATGAATCTTAAATTTGCCCTAAGAGTAATCCTAAGCACAGTCGCAGTGAAAACTGCCTTCAAGATCACCAAGCAGCCTGTGTACTCAGTTTCTGCCCATGGAATAAAAGTGCCTCTTGTTTGTGGTAACTTCTGTACCTGGCTGAGCAGCTAGAGATGCCATCCTTAATGCAGGCAAGTGGGTGTTACCTAAGAGCACAGACCTGGGGTGAGTCAGCATCACCTCTTATAATGTGACCCTGTGGGTGGGGGTGTGGTCATAGGTCTGGGCTCTTGTTCCCCCATCTATAAAATAGAGAATTCCTCTCAGCAGTAATTACAGGGAGGAAGTGCGACCATTTGGAAGTGCTTATTAATGTTACCTAATTTTTGCTTACACTTTTTATTTTGCAGAGTTAAAAAGTTTAAGTAGAGGGCTACACAGAGAAACCCTGACTTGAAAAAGAAAAAAAAAGTTTAGGAAAAGAGCAAGGGAATCTAGCTGGGGAAAAACTGCTAATTTTTATCACTAAAACCTGTCTTCTCATTATCAACCCACGATTTACCATTGAGTGTTGGGTACTCGATGTGATACACATACACACATGCAGACAAAACACTCATGCACATATAAATAACTAAAGTCTTTCAAAGAATCCTTTTATACTAGTACTTTTTAAGGTTGAGTTTTATGTGTGTCTTTGTGAGTATATATCACACATGTGCCCTCTGAGGTCAGAGGAGAGCATCCCCTAAAAGAGCATACCCTCACCTGATGTGGGTGCTGGGTTCTCTGGATGAGCAGCAAGCACTCCTAATCTGTAAGCCCTAGTCAAGTACCTTTAAGCATTGGGTCTCTTTGCTGTCTTAATAGCATGGCCTAAGGAAGTTCTTGCTGCAGTGAATTACAGAGAAAGGCAGCTAGGGATAGTTTCTGTTTGAACGCACGGTGCTCTAAGCTGGTGTGTTCTGGATGCTTGGCCCTCAGCTGCTGATGCTGGTCCAGGGGTGGTGGAAACTTGAGGATGTGGAGCCTGGCTCCACTGGGGACATGCCCTGGTGGTTACATCTGTCATTGCTTCTGTTCGGAAGCTGCTACTGCATGCTCCCTCCGGCTGTTTCAAACTCAGCCACTCCACCTTGCCTCTTCTGCCATGGTGGCCTGTGACTGTCAAAACCGGTCAGTTATAAAGAGCTTAATGAAAAGGAAGAAATGAGACAAAATACTCCTGAGTGATTGGGTTGGAGTGGACGGACTCCTGTTTAAAAAGTAAGAGAATAACAAGCTTATTAGAATGTATATTCCATATGTATATGTGAGAAATGAACTGCAGTTTCACTTACACACACACACACACACACACACACCACAGTACTTGCAATACAAAAAATGAAAGTTGGACATAAAACTAGCATTCAAAGGGTCATGTAACATCACATTATCAACAGGAAGCAGTAAATTTTTTCAGAAGACATAGGACATAGGAAAAAGGCTTTGAGTCTAGAGGTAGCAATTGTGCACAGCAAATGAGTAACAGAAAATCCAGCTAGTAAAGCTTGTGAACAGACCCCGGCTACCACCTCCAAGCCGGTAAGACGGGAAAGCTGTTTTTAAATTCACTTCTGTTTTGAAGACTCCACTTGTTGATTAAGAGGCTAGAACATCTGAGCTGTCGAGAGAGGTGGGATGTGGCAGATTATGAGCCAGTTACCTTGGATGATACAGTCTTTTTTTCATGTGTGTGGGTACAGATGGAATCCCAACATTTATGTCAGTGTCTTCCTTGATTTTTTTCCCCCAGTTTGTTTTTTGTTCCTGTTATAAATACTAAAAGACTTACATGTCCTGATTCTAGTCTATCGCTGAGGGGAGCCAAGGCAAAAATTTAAGCATGGCAGGAACCAGGACATAGAAACTGCTTGCTCAGTCTGCATCCTTATATACCCCAGGACGACCTGCCCAGGGTGCCTCTGTGTATGACCTTACAGACTTAGGAATGGTGGCAAAACTTTTCCAATTATTAAACATAGCCTCTAGCCCTTACCACCCTAGAGCTAAGAACGCTATCTATTGCAATCTGAGATTTTCCTACTCTGCTCTGGCCCTCTTGCCTGAAGCTCTCATCAAAAGACTCAGTACATACACTGATTTATGGTTTTCTTTTGTCCTATAATTATGAAATTTTATACAGTGTCTATCACAGTGGAGTACTTTACTCAGGGCAAAGCGAATCCATGTTATAGACCTTGAAAACTCTTATTTGGCTCAGAATAAACAAACTCTTGTTCTCTTTGGATCAAAGTTGTGTTTTATGTTCATACCTTTGTTCTCCCCTGTAGAAGGCGAATGAAACCATGGCTTTGAAATCTGTTCCTCCTTGAAGGCAAACACAGAGCAGAGAGCCCTGCTGCATCTCTTTCCACCGCTCCGTCACTCCATCATTTTATGGGGAAGCATATTCCAGTCTTACACTCTTTTCATAATTCAGAACTCAGCAGGAGATTTTTTTTTTTTTTCAACCCTGTGGAGAAACATTCTAGTCCTACATGCTAGGTAACTCAGGCCTCAGTAGATTTCACCTTGACTCTCTGAGACATAAGAGTAAAGGCCAAGCCTTCTGAGTTAAGGTGAAAGAGCAGGCATGTTCACCAACGGAGGTTGGCAAACAGTTGTGCATTGAAAGGAGAGTGAGGTGATTGAGAGGAATTAGGACACCAGCGTGTCGGGAATAGCATGCTTAGGAATTTGGTCAGTCTGTGAAAAAGAGAAAGAACGGAAAATGCAAAGTTACGGTTTTTGAAAAGCAGGCAGACTTAACAGTGCCATATGGCAGAAGCTCTGCAAGACCTGCCTCATGGGAGAGGCGTCTTCAAAGTATGAGTATACTAGCTCCCTGTCTTAGTCAGGGTTTCTATTCCTGACCAAGAAACAAACTGGGGAGGAAAGGATTTATTCAGCTTACATGTCCACATCGCTGTTCATCACCAAAGGAAGTCAGGACTGGAACTCAAGCAGATCAGGAAGCAGGAGCTGATGCAGAGGCCATGGAGGATTGTTACTTACTAGCTTGTTTCCCCTGGTTTGCTCAGCTTGCTCTCTTATAGAACCCAAGACCACCAGCCCAGAGATGGCACCACGCACAAGGGGCCCTCCCCCTTGATCACTAATTGAGGAAATGCCTTCCAGCTGGATCTCATGGAAGCAGTTCCTCAACTGAAGCTCCTTTCTCTGTGATAACTCCAGCTTGTGTCAAGTTGACACACAAACCCAGCTAGTACACTCCCTAAGGGGATGGTTATTTTTTTCCCATCTCCTTAGCTGTCTTCAGGTGAATCAGCCTTCCTATGGAGTCTGACTGTTAAGTGATTGAGAGGCACAACTGAATCAACTCTTAAAGAAGACAGTAAGATGTCATGTCTCTACCCAGGGCAAGAGGTAGAATTAAGATAGCCTTTCCTTCATTAGCCTCAACAAAGTGCTGTTACTTCCATTTTTTACCCCATATAGTATAACGGGGCAATGGTGGAGCTTCCCTTTCTCGTATTTCCAGGAAAGCAGGAGGTGTGGTCCATTCACAGTGGCCTCCAGGGCCACTTCTGTGTCAAAGGCAATCTGAACTTATTCTCAGGTCATTGGCATTCATATTGGCTTGGAATAAACTTGTCGTATGTTTTTTGTTTAACTTGGATTTTTTTTTTTTTTTTTTTTTTGAGATTGAATCTCACTGCTGTGAATTAAATCCCCTGAAAAGTGACACTACGATGAGCGCCCTACAAACAATGACTGGTAGTGGAAATTGCAGGTCCAGAGCTAAATATATTGAGGTTTTTGTTCGTTTGTTTTCAAGACAGGATTTTTCTGTGTAGCCCTGGTTGGGATTAAAGGCATGCACCCCACACCCCTCCCCCAGTCCCCTCACTCCCTTCTGCTTCTTGGGCTATTTTTAGCCTCCCAAATAGCTACTTAATTTCCATCTCGGAGTGTAACATAATATCTGGTGACTAATTCCAATCTTTTTGGAACATATGAACAGACTTCCCAACTTCTTCCAACTCAAAATCTACAATGTCCTTAGCCAGCATCTGAGGCCTACAGCAGAGGTTCCCCATCTTTGTTCTAACTCACCTTCCAGATAATTCCAGCAATATATTTAAAAAAAATTGTTTTTTTATATTATGTGCATTGGTGGTTTTGCCTGCATGTATATCTGTGTGAGGGTGTTAGATCTCCTGGAACTGCAGTTACCGTTGTGATGGCTGGGAATTGAACCCAGAGCCTCTAAAAGAGCAGCCAGTGCTCTTAATCACTGAGCCATCTCTCCAGCCATCTCTCTTGTGGACAAGCCTTCTCTTGATTGATGGTTGATGTTGGAAGGCCCAGCTCACTCTGGGCAGTACCATCCATGGGCTGGTGGTCCTGGGTGCTATAGGAAAGCAAGCTGAGCAATTCGTTAGGAACAAACCAGTAAGCATAACCCCTTTATGGCCTCTGTATCAGCTCCCCTCAGTGATGGACTGTGGTACAGATGTGTAAGCTGAAATAAGCCCTTTGCTTCCCAAATTGCTCATGGTCAAACTGTTTTATCACAGCAATAGAAACCCTAAGTCAATCAGCAAACCAAAACCCAACTCAGGATAAACAGCAAAACAAATAAATGATAGGCCTAGTCAATAAAAAACTACCAATTAACCTTTAACTAGTGTCTCCCCCCCACCCCCGGAATGAACCAAATAAGGTGGCATTCCACTTTAATCAGTATCTTCTTCATCTTGCTTTCTGTCTGTCCCTTTTGTAGAGCCTGGAGCAGCATGTATAATGAAGCTGTTCAATCCATAATTGTTACCAGCTCAAGTATAACCTTTACATTTGTAATGTTCCCAAACTTACAGTGTATTCATTTTTAGTTTTTAAATTGAATGTGACTCAGCTTCTGTGAGAAGGGCCAGAGGATAACTCTCAGGGGTCAGTTCTCTTCTTTCATGGAGTGGATCCTGCCAATCCGAAGTTGGCAGCAAGCACCAGTACTCAATGAGTTGTCGGGCTTGCCCCCAAATTATCTTTTACCGGTACCAATCCCAGTGTGTCTAAATTCAGAGTCTTCTCTGCCACACCTTCACTTAGACTCATGTGCATGTCCCTATTGCCTCCGATTCTTAGGGGAAAATTCACCCCCTCCCCAATATCTACAAAGGCATAAAAGATCTAGTCTTGACAACTGTTTTGTTTTTAGTTTAGGTGTTTTGTTTGTTTGTTTAAAGAATTATTTATGCCAGGCAGTGGTGGCACATGCCTTTAATCCCAGCAGAGACAGGTGGATTTGAGTTTGAGGCCAGCCTGGTCTACAGAGCGAGTTTCAGGACAGCTAGGGCTCTACAGAGAAACCCTGTCTCAAAAAACCAAAAAAAAAAAAAAAAAAAAAATTATTTATTTTAGGTATACGAGTCCTTAGACACACCAGAAGAGGGCACCAGATCCCTTTACAGATGGTTGTGAGTCACCATGTGGTTTGTGACAATTGAACTCAGGACCTCTAGAAGAGCAGTCAGTGCTCTTAACCTCTGAGGCATCTCTCCAGCCCTAGTTTATTTTTCTATTTTTTTTTTTAAAAAGCTACTCAATGTGGGCCTTGAAGGACTGACTGCTCATAACCCTGGGGGGTGATGCAAATCTTTAATCTCGGCAGAGGCCGGGAACCTCTGTGAGTTGGAGGCCAGCAAGGTTTCCATACCTAGTTCCAGGTCAGCCAAGGTTACATAGAGAGAAGGTGTCTCTAAAACCAAAACAAAGGACTGCCCTTGAAGCTAACAGTTCATTTCCTGCCTTTTGTCTCCCTTTGTTCCCTTTTGCTTAGGAAAGTGGATTCTTCTCCAGACTTCCTGCAGGCTTGTAGTTTGTGAGCCTTACAGGGGGAGTGTGCAGGAAGCAGTCGGGGGTGGGGGTTAGGAATCTTCCCTCCTGCTTCAAAGTACTTTCTCCAAATAAACAACTATGTTTCCAAAGCCAGGTGTTTAGAAGTCCTTGTTTTTAATCCTAGCGATCTGGAGGCTGAAGCAGGTGAATCTCTGTGAGCTGGAGGCCAGCCTGGTCTACATAGTGAATTCCAGGACAGTTGAACTACATAGTGAGACTCTGTCTCAAAAACAAACAAAAAACAATGTTTCCCCTAAAACAAATCCTGATCAATAGATAGCCTCCAAACCTTGCACTCTGGTTTTTCCTGTTAAGACGAGTGTAGTGGTGAAATGCTAGAGTTTTGTTAACTCTGTAAACTGTAGAAAAACAGATACCTCATATCGCTGCGTTAGCGGAGGGATCACCCACATTGTCTCCCAGCGAAAGCCAATTGTACAGACTCTGCAAGGTTTTTTTAAAAATTATTACCTGTTGTTGGACTTTGTCTTAAGTCTTTGAATTAGCTCTACAGTTGTTTTGTTTCTAGCGCTCTCCTTTAATTTATGTGTAAATAAAAAGTTTGACACATGGTAATTTGTTGCTGCATGATGTTGATTTTTATCCTTTTTCTTGAAAATGATCTTTCTTGTGCATTAAGCAGGAGTCTCAAGCAGGAAATGACAACATACTCAGAAGGGAAATGGAATAGGATTTGGGGAAGGGACTATTTTTATGGGTGTGTGTTCAGCCACTGGGGAACTGGGGCCACACTAGAGGAACACAAAGCAGGCCAGCAGGGAGGGGCAGGGGAATGACCTTTCTCTCCGTTTGTACTTTCAGCCGCGGATGAAGCCAGAGGGCACTGGAGACTGGGTGATACTGTCAAACTTGTCTTCTGCGGCTTCCCTCCTGCTTTTCTGCTAAACCTGGTCTTCGTGGAACATAAATTCTTGGTGAATTTAGAGTCTGGCTCAAGTCAGTTGAATTACAGGGTAGGGGTTATACGAACAGGTGTTGTGGCGAATTTCTTTCTTTTTTTTGGTTTTTGGAGACAGGGTTTCTCTGTGTAACCCTGGCTGTCCTGGAACTCACTCTGTAGACCAGGCTGGCCTCAAACTCAGAAATCCACCTGCCTCTGCCTCCCAAGTTCTGGGATTAAAGGCGTGCGCCACCACTGCCCTGCAACCCAGCTCTTTTTAAATGTCCTCTCCAGCACCAGGACAGCTTCTGAAGTTAGAAGCAAAAAGGCGAAGGGACAGGGGAGAAGGAAGGAGAGAACATTTGACAGACTATATATGGTTGCACGCTCATTCTCTGTATGTCTGTGGAAGGTTAAAGAACATACTTTGGAGAAGAGAAACAGCACTTGATGAAACAGGTGATGGGGCTGGTGAGACGGTAAGATGGGTAAAAGCGCTTGCCGCCAAGTCCAAGTTCTGAGTTTTGCAACTCATACACTAGAAGAACCAGCCCCTGTACGTTGTCCTCTTACCTCCAGAAATGTGCCCTGGCACCTTCACTACCTACCCCCTATCCTCTTCCCAAGGGCACGTATGCTAAAATAATAAAAACAGATAAATCTATAATAAGAACAACAACAATAACAATAACAAAACCTCCGAACAGGTAACTGGGGAGATGTCGCAGTTGGCAAAGTGTGTACCAGCTAAGTATGAAGATCTGAGTTCAGATCCCCAGAACCCACATAAAAAGATGGTTACAGCTGAGCATGCCTGTAATTCTACCTCTGGGGGTAAGAGACAAGAGGATACCTTAGGCTTGCTGGCCAGTCTAGCCAAATGGGTGAGCTCCAAGTTTGGTTCGAGACTATGTCTCAAAAAATGAGGTGGAGAGCAACAGAAAGTGACACCCAAGGCTGACCTCTGCACTCTGCAGGCACACATGTGTGCGTGCGCACACACACACACACACACACACACCGCAAACACAATACAAACAACAGCAAAGATGATGTTTTCTGTTCTGCTGTTCCATTGAGCTCCCACACAAGTCAATGTGATTTAGGATCTTGCTGTGCTGAGACCGCAGCAGCAGAGATGATGCAGGACAGGACGAGAGGGAAAAGTAACAGACTGTGGAAAGGGAAGGGTGCCTTTATCCTGGAGTGTGGTTGAAATCTCTCACCGGCTGATTCATCAAAACAGAGAGGATAAAAGAAAAAGCAAACAAACAAGTGTTCTTTGCCACTCTGAGATCATTCAATATCTCTAAGATATTAACTATAAAATTGTAAAATCGGACATTGCCAAGACTCCCTCACCCGTGAGAAGTTCATACCTGCACGTCCACATCTTCTCTATTCCCTGAGCAGCTTTCTAATGAACCTCATGCTTAAGGGTATGTTAAACCTTCTTCCTTATAAACTTCAGCTTCATTCTGGCCCGTCCTGAAATTCTTTTCTTTAGCAAAGTCAAGAATCCCCACATCACCTAAGTGGAGCTCTCTGATGAAGACTCTTCTGGCTGCTATGGCAGGCAATAATGGGGAGATCCTGTCTCTAGGCTGTTGTGGGTTGGTCTAGTGTTGTATATACAAATGCTAAATTCTGAGCCCCAAGATCTGGTCATTCCCAGAAGAGTGAATTCTCATGGACACACAGGCCTTTGTTGTGTAAACCTTGCTCCCCAATTTAAAATTATTGGTTAAATAAAAGTGGTAACAGCCAATTGCTGGGAAGAATAGAGGTTGGTGGAGCTTCAGTTAGTGGACTGGGGGTTGCAGATAAGAAAAGAATGAGAGAAAGGAGAAAGAAGACAGAGAAAGCAGGAGGTCTCCATTAGATCAGGAGTGCATGGCCAAGGGAGAGAAGCACATCCTGAGACAAACTGCAACCCAGGCGAGACCAAACAACAAGTAACTTGTGGAGTACACACAGCTGGGAAATCGCCAGTCTAGCCTAGAAAAATAGATTAGGGATAATCGTCCAGTAATTGTGCTAAAGCTGATTAAATAAATCAATAGGACTATGTCTCGATTATTGGGATCTAGCCAGGTCATCTTAATAACTAATAGAGTTATTAATAACATTTACAACAACAGTAGTCCAGGCCCCACTACTGCTGACAGGTGGAGGGAGATAAACGATGCTGTGTCCGATCTACCAGAAGGGTCTGGAGCTCAAGGAATGATCCAGAAAGAAGAGGAAGAAGAAAGAAAGCAGCAAGAAAGGTTGAAGTTAGAGTAGTAGAAATGGCCAGCCATGGTGTCACACACCTGAAGTGGCTAGCCACGGTGGTACACAACTGAAATGGCCAGCCACGGCGGCACACACCTGAAGTGGCCAGCCATGGTGGCACACACCTGAAGTGGCCAGCCATGGTGGCACCACCTTTAGCCCAGCACTTGGGAGACAGAAATAGGCAGAGTTCTGTGAATTGGAGGAGAGCCTGGGCTGCATAGTGAGTTCCAGGCTGGCCATAGATATATAGTGAGAGCCTGTCTTTAAAAAGAAATTAATAAAAATAGATGAGAGGAGCTGCAGAGAAGGTTTAGTGGTTAAGAGTACTTGTTGCTCTTGTAGAGGACCTGGGTTTGGTCCCAGAACCAACATGGACTCTCATGATGATTCAGAACTTCCGTTCTGGGAGATTTGATGGTCTCATCTGACACACATAGGCACACACATGGTACACATATACAGATACAGGCAAAACACTTATACACACAATAAATCTGGATAGGAGGTCATCTGAATGATGTTTAATATTCCATTTTAAATTATTTTCTACTGAACTTCTGGCACACCATCTATGTGAATGGTTCTCGTAAAATCCTAATGAGATACCTTCTATCAGTTCTTTAGTAAGGCCTGGGCATTGTGTAAATATTTATAACTGTACTATTTATGCTATAATAACGTATGAAGGCATTTGTTGTACTTTCTTAGTACTATATTAATACTTAGTGTTTTAGTTAGGGTTTTACTGTTGTGAACAGACACCATGACCAATGCAAGTCGTATAAAAGACAACATTTAACTGGGGCTGGTGTACAGGTTCAGAGGTTCAGTCTGTTATCATCAAGGTAGGAGCAGGGCAGCATCCAGGCAGGCATGGTGCAGGAAGAGCTGAGAGTTCTACATCTTCACCTGAAGATAGGGAGGAGAATACTGGCTTGCAGGCAGCTAGCGTGAGAGTCTTAAAGCCCACACCCACAATGACACACCTACTCCAACAAGCCACACCTACTCCAACATGGCCACACCTTCTAACAGTGCCACCCTCTAGCTGAGCATATAGGAAGGGCATATGACCCTTCAAAACATTAAGCCAGAGCCCAGGCTATTTCATTACAGTACACTACTTTCCCACAGTCTCCCAGGGCCATCTTTATAGAGCTGTTTTCTAGACTCTTAGCTAAGGGTCACTGACAAGAGCCCCTCCCTCCATGACGCCCATCTCAGTGAAATGGTAATGTAACCAACAACAGTTTTCATGTTGAATCATGTGTGTTACTCTGTAGTTTCCAACTGCTTCCGGGGTCATCCAGAACAACCTTAATCCATTCATACAGCAAGCTCTATTGCATTTGACAGTATGGTGTTGTAGGGTACCTGAATTTACTGCCCCAAATATGCTTCCTTTGGCAGATGTATTAGTTTGAGCTACAGACCACTGAAGAAAAGCAGTAGACAGTGGAACAGCTATGCAAGTAGGCTGTTTTGTTAAGGCTATTTTAATTTATAGTGACTTGTCATTTCTCTAAACAATTATTCCACTGTACTATGTTGGAGACGTTATATGCTGAGATTCAAGGCCACTTTTTGAAAATTATCTTTCTCCGGCTATACACCACAAATATATGAAATATTCATCTTTTTCTTGTTCATCTGTCTTTCTTTACAGGGTCTGATCCAACAAAGGAATTAATGTTAGAGTAACTGTAAGGACCCATAAGAAAAAGACTCCATCTGGTCAAGGGGACTCTCTGGCCTGGGTGGAAATCTAACATTGCAGTTGGGCACTGCCACTCACCTGACCAAGGACTCGTAGGAAAGCAGACTCACTTTAAGCCAGACTAAAGAGAAGGAATATTTTTCCTTTAATGAGATACTGTACTTTTCCTTCCCAGAATTCCTCCTCTCCCAACACAGTCCCTACAAACCACCATGAGGTACTGGGTCGGAGTCAGAAAGGCATAATTTTTCTTTTTTTCCCTCCCTTCCTTCATCCCCTCCCTTTTTCTGATACTTTGGGCTTCCTTTCCCTTTTCTCTAAGGTCTTCCCGCCCTGTGACTGACCTCCGTTTGACCTCCATGCCAGTAACTGGAACAGCAGGGGGTTGTTTGTTTTTTTTTCTCTTTCTCTAATCCATTCTTCTTCTCCAGGCGGCTGCTGAGGCTGCTGAGGCCGCGGAGATGCGCAGCTTGTCTACCCAGGAGTTTTTTGTTTTGAAAATCTAATAAAATTATCCTTGAGCTTCCATTTTAGTCTGTTCTTAAATTCTTCTATAAATGAGACTAAGAACCCCGAGAGGCGACCACAATTTCTACTGGATACTTGAGGAAAAACTATTTTTCTTTTTCTATAGTCAAAACCACCCGCTTTTGTTTCCAGGTGGACAATATCCACGCTTTGTGCCACACACAGTTTTTTGGATACAGAATAACAGCTTACTTTAAAGGGACTCTGATCTAATTTCTGTTTTTCTGTGTGTGTGTAGGGGGTAGGGCGGGTAGGTATTTGTTTCTTTGTTTTTAGATAGGAGTCTATGAATCACAGGCTGGCATGATTTCGGAGGATGACCTTAGACTTCTAACCTCTTACACTGCCACCACCACTTGTGGATTGCTGAGATTATGAACTTGGGCCAACACAATGTTTTGGAGTTGGGGGGGTGTTGCTTTGGTTTTTTCCTTCCTTGTGCTGGGGAAGAAACCCAGGGCTTTGGACATGAGCCAGCCTTCATAATTTGTGTTTTTACAAAACCCAAGAGCTATGAAGTGTTTTGTGAGATTAGATGGCAAATATGTTCTAATCCTACATTCACTATTTCTATACATCGAAAAGCAGGCACATTTGTGACTCTAAGATAATGAGTTAACAGAAAAACAGAGAGTGAATAGTCCTTAAGTTCTGTGCAGAAAGCGCTTCAACGCGCTCTTCCGGGGACTATCGTAGCTGTGGTATTCTTTAGAGCCACATTCCCAAGTTCAACTCTTGTATCACTGTTTGGCTGCACCTGCAAATCATGGGCTTGCATGATCCAAGGGCGTTTTGAGGACAGGCTCACTGCCAATGACCCCGCACAGCCTATCGCTTTTCCGCAGAGACTGGGAGAGCGGAGGAAGTACGAAAGATGAGGTGCGAAGGGGTGCAACACAGCGAGAGCTGGACTGTACGAGCCGGCTCCCAGGAAACTAGCAAAGCTTCACGGCGCCCTACCTCCCAAAATGCCAGGATCCAGATCTCTCGCTCCGGGTAGTTTCGGCGGCCCCACCCCACAAAGCTAAGCAGCATTGCCCTTTTTTCTTTACCCGGCTCCCTCCTCTCGGGGCTCCGCCCACGTAGGCATGTCTTCAGTAAGGGGCGGTGGCTAGCGCTGCCTTTCGCCCGCCTCCGTGCTGTTGGGGCTCCGCCTGTGGGGGCGTGGCTCCAGCGAGGGGGCGGTGGCCGCGGCGCTGACAGCAGCTCCCCGCCCCCGCGGCCCGCCACGTCCCGCACGTAGCGCCGGGGCAGCGGCATAGAGCGGCAGGCTGGCGCCGGGAGCTCCGGCTCCTCCGGCGGGGCTCGGTATGAGGGTGGTTAGGCTGCTGCGGAGCGGCACGAGCATCAGGCCGCTCTGCGCCGTCTCCTGCGCCAGCCGTAGCCTGGCCTCGGCCTCCGGCTCCGGGCCGGCGTCGGAGCTTGGCGTTCCGGGCCAGGTGGACTTTTATGCGCGCTTCTCGCCGTCGCCACTCTCCATGAAGCAGTTCCTGGACTTCGGTGAGGGTGGCTGCCGGGCTGCCGGGCTGTCGGGCCTTCGTGCGCGGGCCCTGTCCTCTCAGGCTCACCCTTCCTCCCTCGTGTCGCCTCCCCTGCGTCTTAGGTGCTTCCTTCCTTCCCGGAGGGTACGGGCGCTGGCAGGCCGGGCACGTAACAGGGGCGTGCGCCTATAGTGTGGGAAAAAACAAAGCAGGGGGCCCGCGGGCTGCAGCCTTCCACGCACGTGCGTAGATGCGCGCTTGGGGACCTGGTGTCTTCGGGGAAGCCTTGCTCAGGTTCAAGGCCAGAGTTCACACTGCTTCGAGGGTGGCGTTCTGCAGAGGCGAGATCAGTGCCAGCACAGCGATGATCGTTTGGAGTGGCGTGATGGCAGGAAAACAAGTTACTACGGGCCCAGTGCTTTCCTCGCCAGTTTAACAGCAGTTAGTTTCAAGCACGTGTAACATTGCAGAACTGCAGAATTAGGCCTTTGACTTTTGGCTTCTCATCAGGAGTAATGTGGGGGAAAGATAAATGCTTAGTATAAACTCTTTAACATTGAAATCTGAAAGTAAAAGTTATCTTCTGTGTCTTGTTGTCAGGTTATAACAGGGTTAGCGAGCATGAGAGATTAGTGGTGTGGCTAGGTACTTTATCTTAAAATTGTGGTTTGCAGTGACAGGTGCTTTTCTTATATTTCTTTAGTAAGGAACTATGAAAGGCCCTCGTTTTGTGTGTGTACGCGCGCATTTTGCTTTTATTTGTGAATGCCTGCACTGTGGTGTGGCAATGTTCATCTTGTTTATGAATACCCTATTAAACTTTGACAAGATGCTTTCCTTAACAATACTGCTACTGTTGACAAGTTAGTTTCTGCTAAGGTTCCATCTGCAAGATTGAATTAGTTTCAAATGGGTTGCTGAAATGATGGGACTTTTTAGTTCAAGTGAAGCTGCTTGCCAAGGAATGGATACTTATAAACTATTCTGCCAAACATCTGGATTCAAGAGTGGAGGAAGGGACAGGTGACTTTCCCAGGAATCAGACAACTGAGTAGGTTCCACTTGATGGTTGCTGACATGATGTTGATGGTCTTTGCTTTCTGTTGCCTGAAAACCTCTATACTGACTCTGTTCTGGTGGTTAGTATTTGTGTCTAGTCAATGACTTGGGTCAGAATTTACTCAAAAGGCGGGAGTCAGGATTTCCTTTTTTCTTTTTTTGGTTTTCCCCAGACAAGGTTTCTCTGTGTAGCTTTGGCTGTCCTGGAACTCACTTTGTGGATCAGGCTGACTTTGAACTAATCTGTCTGCTTCTGCCTCCCAAATTCTGGGATTAAAGACATGTGCCACCACTTCCCAGCAGGAGTCAGAATTTCTAAAGGTAGCAGTGGGACATATAAAATGGGCCTTTCCCAGTTCTCTTCACAGGTCCTGAGCCTTACACAGACACATTCAGCTCACTTGAACTCTAGGATGGATAGTAATTGGGGAGTGTTAACAAAGTACCTACATGGTTGTACTGAGCTGTTTGAATTTCCAGAATTGGAAGGTCATTCTGGAATCAAGGTCACTTTATAGATTGGTTAGCTCAGCTGTGCATGGATAGATCTTTGTTTTCTCTCCCCTTCCTCTCATCACTATGGTAAATCTACTGTTATGGCCTTGCCAAGTGACTCTCCTTTTCTGGCTCCTGATACCTTGTGCTTTCTACTTACTGCCTTTCACTGTGCTTGATTTCAGGATCAGTAAATGCTTGTGAAAAGACCTCGTTTATGTTTCTGCGACAGGAGTTGCCTGTTAGATTGGCAAATATAATGAAAGAAATAAGCCTCCTTCCCGATAATCTTCTCAGGACCCCATCCGTACAACTGGTGCAAAGTTGGTAAGAGTCCATCATTTTTTGTTTTGATCTGTTTTTTGTTTTGTGAGATACAGTTTCTCTGTGTAGCTCTGGCTGTTCTGGAACTCAACTTTGTAGACCAGGCTGGCCTTGAACTCAAAGATCTACCTGCCTCTGCCTTTGGAGTGCTAGGATTAAAGGCAGGCACCAACTGTTCAGCAAAGTGTCCCCTCTTGTGTTTATAATTTCAGTGGACTTGTGGATTTTGTCCAAAGTTAAAGCAAATACTTTTTTACGTATTATTTTATTTATTTGGTTTTTTGAGATAGGGTCTCATTATATAGCTCTGGCTGGCCTGGAACTCACTATGTAGACCATGTTGTCCTCAAATTTAGAGAAGTCCACTTATTTCTGTCTCCGTCTTCCAAGTGTTATGATTGACTGCCTTTTTTGAGATAGGGTCTCACTATGTATCTCTGCCTGGCCTGGAACTTTATGTAGACTAGGCAGGTCTCAAACTCAAAGAGATCTGCTAGACTTTTTCTCCCTGTTGCTGAGATTAAAGGCGTGTGCCTACGAATAGATGTACCACACGTGTGCAAGTATCTCTGGAGGCCAGAAGAGCACACAAGATCCCTGGGAACAAGAGTTAGGGCAGTTGTGAGCTGTCTGATATAGGTGGTGGGAATCCAGTCTGAGTCCTCTTCGAGAATAGCAAGGGCTCTTTAACGATTGGACCACCTCTCTTGTCCTGCATGTATCTTTCAGTAGAATCTGAGGGCAGTTGAAGCACCCCTCTGCTCTGTGTGTATCTTGTCTTCTCAACACTGTATTTCATTAAAATCTCTTGGTTTTAAGAAAACATACAGCCGGGCATTGGTGGCGCACGCCTTTAATCCCAGCACTTGGGAGTTAGAGGCAGGTGGATTTCTGAGTTCAAGGCCAGCCTGGTCTACAGAGTGAGTTCCAGGACAGCCAGGGCTACACGGAGAAACCCTGTCTCGAAAAACCAAATAAATAAGTAAAAAATAAATAAATAAAACATACCAGGCCTGCACAGAAGTACTAATACTAAACTTAAGATTTATGTTACTGTATCTTCAGGAGTGTTATATTCTAATGAGAAAAGTAGCTACTATTTGTTAATGGCTATATATTTATATACACATTTCTGTTTATTCTTTCAATCATGCCTGGTAGGTGTTATTATCTCCTTTCACTGGTGAGGAAGCTAAGACATGATACAGTCTTTGTCCGGATGTGAGCACAAACACTGGAACCCTGAATTTCAATCCCGGATGTGTCTGTCTGTTACACCATGGTGTCTCAGAATGATGGCATGTATCCAGGGCTGCACATACCTTATTATAAAACGAGTTTATTTTGGTGAAGTACATCTTTATCTAAATTAAAAAGGCTAGAGGATGGAGATTTAGTGTGGTAGTATGGGTTGTTGGTATGCACTAGGTCCTGGCTTCAACCCCTAGCATTGCATAAACGAGAGGAAGTGGTACACACCTGTCATCCCAGCACCCTTGGGAAGTGGAGGCAGAAGAATCAGAAGTTAAAGGTCGCTCTTGGTTACATAGCAAGTTCTAGGCCAGACTCATCTATGTGAGGTCCTGTTGCCAACAATAAAAGGATCAGAAAAGTTACGACTTTTATTCTGCTTTTTAGTGACATCTGTATTAACGAGTTCACTGAGATGATGTAGTGTGAACACTTACCCTGCATTGATCAGTTTTTCCCTTTTAAAAATAGAAGTTACTGTAATTTTGCCAAAATAATGAGGTTTTTAAATTTAAAAAAGTTTTTTTATGTATATGGGTGTTTTGCCTGGGATGTGTATCTGTGCACCAAAGGTGTGCCTGGTGCCTGTGGAGGCCAGACGGAGGTATCGACCCCTGGACCTTGAGTTACAGATGGTTGTGAGCTGACATAGGAGTGCCGAAAACTGAACCCGGCAGGGAATTCTCTTAGCCACTGAGCATCTCTTCGGCCTTATAATAAAAGCTTTAAGGATATACATATGTTTTATATGCCTGTCCGCTCTCTTTACTTCTAATATTTGTTTATTTTGAGATTTGTCTTTCTGCCTTCACTTCCCTAAGGCTAGGGTTATAGACATGTGCCACCACAGGTTGCTGGTTAGTTTTAAAGTGTTACTAATTTTGTTTTAAATTACATTTTACAAATTCTTTGTGTGTGTGTCTGTGTGAGAAAGTGCCCATGTGCTTGGATTCTGGTGGAGGTCCAAGAACAGCTTCTAAGAGTCAGCTTTCTCATTCCACCATATGGTCCCAGGGATCAAACTATGTTAGTAAGCTTGAGGATTGGTGCCTTTACCCACTGAACCATCTTTCTGGTACCCAGTCCTTGCTAGTTTGAGACATTGTCTTGGGCTGGCCTGGGGCTCAGTATACAGACCAGGCTGACATGGAATTTGCAGAGAGTCTCTTCTTTCTTCTACCTCTTTGGAACTGGGATTACAGGAATGTGTTCCATGTCCAGTTACTGTGTCCAGGTAAAAGCTGCTTTCTTCTGTTTTCTGAAACGGGCTCATTGTGTATTCCTGGCTAGGCTAGAACTCACCCTGCAGACCAGGCTGACCTTGAACTCACATAGATCCACCTTCCTCTGCCTCCCCAGTGCTGGAATTAAAAGTGTGAGCCGCCGTGCCAGGGGGAAAAAGCTTTAAACAGAATTTTTGTTTGTGTGCATGGCCAGGGTCAAGCATGAAATGGAAAAAGATGTAACTGCAAAACATTTCCTGATTATGATTAATGGAGATGCTAGTTTTCTCTTTGTAGGTATTCTAGTTTGTGAGATAAGCTGATCAAACATTAATTTAAAAAATAAACAAGGGGGCTAGAGAGATAGAGCTCAGAAATCAAGAGTGCTTACCACTGTTACAGAGGCACCCAGTTCTGTTTCCAGTACCTATACTGGGTGGCTCCCAGGCACCTGTAACTCTACCTGCAAGGGATCCAATACCTTCTTCTGGACTCTGAGGACCCTGGTTCTCACAGGTGCACATGTTCCCCTCTCACACAAGTACACGTAATTAAAAATAAGTCGCGATATAAAGAAGACAAACAGTGGCTTGGAAAGTTGGCTCAGTGTTAAGAGTGTTTACTGCTCTTCCAGAGGACCAAGGTCGGGCCATTCATAGCTGCCTGTAACTCCGCCTCTAGGGGATTTGTCATGCTCTTCTGACCTCTGAGGGAACACACACACACAGAAATTAAAAATAGCAGGGCAGTGGTGGCACACGCCTTTAATCCCAGCACTTGGGAGGCAGAGGCAGGTGGATTTCTGAGTTCGAGGCCAGTCTGGTCTACGGAGTGAGTTCCAGGACAGCTGGGGCTACACAGAGAAACCCTGTCTCGAAAAACCAAAAATAAGAAAAAAGAAATTAAAAATAAGTATTAAAGAGTAAAAGAGTGACTACTGGGTGTGGGTCCCCAGAGGCTGGTTGGTTCATGTGTGGAGCTGCCAATGTAGCTCCAGGAGGAAAGTGGTTTAGAAAGTATCATGGGACACGTAGCAGAGAATGCAATCTCATTCCTTACAGTTCTTCATTTGAGCTAGCTCAGCCTGCTTTTTGGAATCTGGTCTTGTTTTACGAGGGATCCCCTAAAGGCTATTTTTTTCTTGCCAGTGAAGATAAATTTCTGGGCTAAAACTGGGCAGAGGCTATGCAAATCACTGACATTTGAATGCAGGGCACTGCCAAGTGCTTGAAAGCTCTCCATTCATTTGTGTTGTAAAGAAGATAACTAGCTGGCTTTGGCTGTGTTTTCCGCTCAGCCCTGTGGTGTCCTAAGGTTTGGCTGTCTGATGTTAAGAAAGTCATTTGACCCTTCTCATTTTGTCCTAAACAAGAACCCTTCTACCTTGAATTGTTGGGCAAATGAAAAACTTACATTTTAATTACTTTTGTGTTTTGTTTAGTATATGGTAGGTTATAGGCTTTCAGTGAGTACTTGTTGACTGGACCAACTATCTAAAGCTAACTTTATACTTAAGTTAGATTCTTAGAGCAAGGTATATACCCTTACCGCTGTGACTAAGACAAGCATTTATCTATGGTCACAGTTAGTAGTGACGGTTCAGTTCTCACCATGTAGTATTTATCATCTGATTCAAAAATTTGTAGGGTATAGAACATAAATCTTAAGCTCTTAACTCAGATTTGACCTATGGTTTTGTATACTTTGAGGGGCAAATGCTGGGTAAATGCTTTACCACCAAACTACACCCTTATCTATGGTTTTTGAGACAGAGTTTCACTACTTAGTTCTAGCTGTCGTCCTGGAACCCGCTATGTGACTAGACTGGCTTTGAACTTACAGAAATCAACTTGCCTCTCAAGTGCTGAGGTTAAAGTAAAGGTGTGTGCTACCGTGCCTGGTGATTTTTAATTGTAAACTATGTGTGGTCTTTCTCCCCCACCCCCATTCTCTTTAAGGTGTATGTGTGTGTGTGCACGTGCGTGTGTGTCTGTCTATCTGTTTATGTCTACATGATTGCATGCAGTGTGTGGCTGCCCACAGAGCCCAGAAGAAGGTATTGGGTCCCCTGGAGCTGGAGTCATTGATGGCTGTAAGCTTTCCTCTGTGAGTGCTGGGAACTGAACTTGTGTTGTCTAGAAGAGCAGAAGGTGAACATAGATACTTCTTTTGATGTATGTAGAACTTCATGAATGCTAGTGGGTGTAAATGCCTATTTGAGGACCATTATGCAGCTCAGCTAATAGAGCACTTGCTTAGTGTGCACAGAGCCCAGATTTGATCCCTAGAACCGCGTAAAGCTGGCCTTGGTGGTATGCCTGGCTCACGTGAGGCCCTGGCTGAAAAGGGAAGAAAACAATCCTACTTCGACTATACTTTGTAAGAGTATTCTAAATTAAAATCATAAACTATTAAAAATACCCTTTATGCTAGTTTTACAGTATGAATCAACTCAGCTCTCTGGTTTGTATTTTAGGTATATCCAAAGCCTTCAGGAGCTGCTTGATTTTAAAGACAAGAGTGCTGAAGATGCCAGAACTATTTATGAGTGAGTATCATTGTACTATCCTATTCTGAATATAATGTTATATTCTTTTTAAAAACAACTTATTTTAATTTCACTTTATATGCATTGGTGTGAGGGAACTGGAGCTACAGACAGTTGTGAGCTGCCATGTGGGTGCTGAGGATTAGACCCAGGTTCTCTAAAAGAGCAGCCAGTGCTCTTAACCACTGAACCATCTCTCCAGCCTCCAATTTTTTTCATATATTCTTTTTATTTTTCTTGATACTTTATTTACATTTCAAATGTTTCCCCCTTTCTAGATCTCCCCTTTGGAACCTCCCCATTCCCTCCCCACTCCCCTGCCACCCACCCACCCACTCTCGCCTTCCCTCTTTGGTATTCTCCTCTACTGGGCATCTAACACCCTCAGGCCCAAGGGCCTCTCCTCCCCCTGATGGCTAACAAGACCCTCCTCGGTGCACCATGGGTCCCTCCATGTGTATTCTTTGGTTGGTGATCCAGTCTCCGGGATCATCGAGGGGTCAGGCCAGTGGACACTGTTGCTCCCTCCATGGGGATGCGAACTCCCTCAGCTCGTTCAGTCCCTTCTCCAACTCCTCCATCTGGGACCTCATGCTCAGCCCAATGGTTGTCCAGCCCCCAATTTTATATTTTTTAAACACTACAAAAATGTAAATGTGGTTACCTTAATTTGCTATTGGTCCACTTTAAGGAAACTGATGAACACTTGAGGATTCTTTACTTATAACATAGGTAGCATGTAAAGCAACCCACACAGGTGCTAAAGACATCATAAACCAGGGAGCTGAACTGGATGTAAACCACGCTACACGATCCTCTATTGTAAGAAGAGACAGTTCAAATGTGATGACCAGTAGAAATCTAGATGTTACCTGGTTGCCTCTTGGTCTGTTAACCTGGGGAGGGGAGGGCAGGCCCAGAGAGTCAGCCAACTCCACTCCACTGCTCCTCCTTGAGTGCATATGCTGCCTGGATAATTGGAAGTTTTCTAGTTTTAAACAACAGTTCACAGAGCAGTGGTGGCGCACACCTTTAATCCCAGCACTTGGGAGGCAGAGCCAGGAGGATCCCTGTAAGTTCGAGGCCAGCTTGGTTTATAGAGTGAGTTCTCAGAGAAACCCTGTCTTTAAAAAACAAAGGGGGCGGGGGAAGAAGTTTACTTCATGTAAGGTCTCTAATTTTGAAACATAGCAACTGCTTATGCTTCTTTAGTTACATGGAAGATGTATAAAAATATCTCTGGGTTTCTATGGTCTGCTACATTATAAGATAATGTAAATCCTATGCCCAATTTCATAGTCTTGATGCCAGAGTTGATAAACCCAGTTAGTTACTTAGGGAGTTATCTGTTTGTAAAGAATGTTGTTGTTGTTGTTGTTTTGGTTTTTGGAGACAGGCTTTCTCTGTGTAGCCCTGGCTGTCCTGGAACTCACTCTGTAGACCAGGCTGGCCTTGAACTCAGAAATCCGCCTGCCTCTGCTCCCAAGTGCTGAGATTAAAGGTGTGCGCCACCACTGCCCAGCTGAATGTTGTTGTTAAGAGTATAAAGAGCACTGTCTTTTTTTTTTATTTGTTTAAAGGAGGTAGTGCTGTGCTGTTTTTGATTTTGTTCTTAAAGGGAATGTCAGTACTGCATTTTTCAAACATGCTTTTGGTTTGAGAGTAACTCATCAGGTGTTCATTCTCTAAGTGAGTGATATCATTTAGTGTTTAAATCAGCTCTACAGAGATAGTGCATTTATACACAAAGAGGGTTCATAGCTTGGGTTCTTGTAGCTAGTAAATGGTAGGCCTAGGAACACAGCAAAAGGCAAACGGTAGAATAGTCTGTAAATGCTACTGTAGAACCTTTGTAAACAGTCACTGAGTGTTGAGCCTAGGAAATAAAGTGAGCAGTCAGGCCGAATGATGTGGTCATCTATATTCCTTTAAAGATTCATGCATATGCAGGCTCCTATCTGTGTGTCTGTCTCTCTCTCTCTGTGTATGTGTGTGTGTAGGCCGGAGAACAGCCTCAGATATTAGCCTCTGGAATGTATTCCATCTACTTACTTTGAGACAGGGTCTCTTGCCTTAGAAAGTCAGTTAGGCTAGATTGACCAGTGAACTCCAGTAGTCCTATGTTCCTCCAGCACAGAGGTTACGGATGTGTGCCACCACACTTGACATGATGAAAGTGTGCACACAGAACTCAGGTCATTATGCTTGTGTGACAAGCACTGTAGCAACTGAGCTGTCTCTCCAAACCAGTTTTTATTTTCTGAGACAGGGTCTCATATGTGACCCAGGCTTTCTTGGAAACCACTATGTAGTCCAGTCTGGCTTCTGGCCCTCAGTGAGTTGCCTGTTTCAGCCTCTGCCCGGCATGACAGGTGAGCCACTGTACCCTGCTCAACAGGTTTTGTTCTAAAGAGAGGAACAGAAAGTTAAGTAGGGAGGGAGGGGATTGGAATATTCAGTTGTTTTGAAAAAAAAAAATTAAAATTACATTTTGCCTTAATAGCTTGGTTTTGACGTTCATTCCTAAGAATTCCAAAAGTGAGGAAATCATTGGAGCTAATGGCACTCCAGCTGGTGTCTCAGGAAAGCACTCACTCAGAAGTGGAGTCCTGATGGCTAGTCAGGAGATTGGTTTGTTGCATCACAATTAAGACTTCATCTTTTTTTTCAAGATTTATTTATTTTATGTATGTGAGTACACTATAGCTGTCTTCAGACACACTAGAAGAGGGCATTGGATCCCATTATAGATGGTTGTGAGCCACCACGTGGTTGCTGGGAATTGAATTCAGGACCTCTGGGAGAGCAGTCAGTGCTCTTAACCTCTGAGCCATCTCTCCAGGCCAAGACTTCTTTCTTTTTTCTCATTCCTTAAATTGACAAAAGCAAGAAGGCAGTATGACTTGAAAATCTCTTTTAATCCAGCAATTTTCTTTTTCTCATCCACTTTGGTTTTTGGGTTTAGGTTTGTTTTTGTTGTTGTTGTTTGTTTTGTTTTGTTTCTTTGTGCAGCCCTGGTTATCCTGGAACTCTATAGACCAGGCCTCAAAGTCAGAGCTCCCCTGCCTCTGCCTCCCTGAGCGCTGAGATTAGAGGTGTGCACCACCATCGCCCAGCTTCTCACCCACAATATAAATTCAGGGTGAATGAAACCAGAGCTCTTTTTTGGTTTTCTATTCTGAGCGGTTTCTTTTCTCTGAACTCTAGGGAGGAGATCCACAGCCAATTTTCTTGGCTTACTCAGCTTGATTCCTTAGGGAAGCGTTTCCCTAGAAACAAGGAACTTTCTTAGGCAGTGCATCTCTGGAATGGCATCCTCATTAGTGGGCCTCAGATGATTAGATAATACTGAGTAAGGGAAACCCTTACCCTGGAGTAATGCTTGGGTGGTGACGGATAAGGGAAATCCTTACACTGTTCATGGTAGCATGTAGCATTACAGGAATCCAAAAAGTATGTAAATTTTATTTTTGAGATCCTTGCACCTTGTGGGTTCTGTGTATCTTATGAGTTGAAATGAATTTAAACAAGTGTGGGAATGCCTTCACTGACTCTCCTTACTCTGAAAGACAGCTTTTTGTAGCTACAGCTTGTATCTTAGTATTGAAGTCACTTGTCAAAATATTTGGTTGTTCTGACCGAGAGCTTTGTTTAGATTCACAGACACAGTTATAAGGATCAGAAACCGGCACAATGACGTCATTCCCACCATGGCCCAGGGTGTGACTGAATACAAGGAGAGCTTCGGGGTGGATCCTGTCACCAGCCAAAATGTTCAGTACTTTTTGGATCGATTCTACATGAGTCGCATCTCAATTAGAATGCTACTTAACCAGCACTGTAAGTGTCCCGAAGTTGAAATAAGTAGCTAATTGATACGCGTAGCAAGCGTTCTTAAATTTATCTAGAAAATGTCCCTTTAGAGTGAACATTACTACTCTTCAAAGAAGGCATATTTATTGACTTTAAAATACCATCTTTACGTTTAAGGAATATATTTGTTCTCCTGTTTAGTACTACTGAGGTCTGAAAGGCGGTGTTGGGCAAATGTGCTTACTTGGTTTGGTTCTTTGCTTTTGATAGCTTTATTGTTTGGTGGAAAAGGAAGTCCATCTCATCGAAAACACATCGGAAGCATAAATCCAAACTGCGATGTAGTCGAGGTTATTAAAGGTAAGTGCATCTGTCCTTTGTAGCAGGATGCGGAGTCAGAGCTGAGCGTTGTTCCCTCCCTTGCAGATCCTGCAGTATCAGGAGAGAAAAATGTTAAGAGCAAGTGCTAGGTTTGGAAGTCACATTAATCATGACATTAATTACACAGGACGTAAGGTGAATGCCTCCCAATAGAATTCTCTGTATGTTAGTAAGTGTAGTTATCAGTTTGGCTTCGAAAATTTAAATCTTTCCCCATCCTTCCTAAAAAAGGGCCATTGAGATGGCTCAGTGTGTGAAGACTTAGAACCTAAATTTGATCCTCAGAACTCACCTAGTTGGAAGGAGAGAACTACTGAACATTGTCCCTTTGATCTCCATACATGCCCCTTGGCATGTATATACACACAGATATACACACATACACAGTAAATAAATGCAGTAAAATATTCAGGTTTTGAGTCTGTCCTTCCTAGTTCCTAAAGAGTGAAAGAAAATTCTTAAGTTTAATTTGCATCTTTTCAAGTATGTTTGTTTGTTTCAGACAGGATTTTCTCTGTGTAGCCTTGGCTCTGTAGACCAGGCTGGCCTTAAACTTACAGAGATCCACCCAGCTCTGCCTGCTTTGTGCTGGGATTAAAGATGTGTGCCACCCCGACCAGCTCTTTCGAGCATTATTTAGTGATATAACACATATCTTTGTATAAGCTGTTTTATAGTTTTTGTTATTTTTAAACTTTTTAAAAAGTGTTAAGTATATAGGTGTTTTGCCTACATTTATGTCTGTACATTATGTGCATGCCTGGTACTGGGGTAGATCTTCTGGAATCAAAATTACAGATGGTTGTGAGCCACCACGTGGATACCGAGAATTGAACCCAGGTCTTCTGCAAAGGCAGCCTGTGCTGGGTTTTTGTTGTTTTTCCTTGAGGCAGTGTTTTTCCATGTGTCTCTGACTGTCCTGGAAGATGCTATGTAGACCACCTGTCTGTCTTCTGAGTGCTGGCTTTAAAAGCCTAAACTACCATGCCAGTTAGCCTGTGTTGAAGCATCTCTCCAACCTCTGGTTTTTTGTTTTTAGAAATTGGAGTGCTCCACACATTTTGCTACAGATTCATAGCCGTGTGGACATAGCCCACATTTTTGTTAGAATTAACAGAGTGCTAGCCTATCCTTCTTATAATGTTGGCTTAGGTTCTCTTTTTTTCCTTCCTGTTATTCACAGTGTCCTAGTGAACATTCGCAGATACATAGTGATTTTTGCTAGGAGAAGGCAAGGATCTTAGAATTGCCAGGCACGGTGGTGCACATCCTTGATCCTAGCACTCAAGAGGTAGAGGCATGGGAGTTCAGGACCAGCCAGGGAATTCGAGATCAGCTGTGCTTACATTACATGGTAAGACTGTTAACCTCAGCAACAACACAACAATAAATCCTAGAATTAAAAACATTTTTAGGCATTTAAATTTTCAATGCTTCAAAAAAAAGGATCAAGCAATAGATAAAAATGTAGATTTCTGGAACCCTGACCAACTCTTTCTAATAATCTCTTTAGCCTACTGTTTTTTTTTGCTTTGTTTATGGTATGTTTCTCCATGCTGATGGTTTTAAGTTTCTGTGGCCCTTTCTGTTACTATTCTGTTACGGCTCAGTTATTGCGATGTAACAGAGCTTCCTTGCTAAGATTGTTGAAGTATATTTTCTTCGGCAGAGAGTTCTAAGTTTTCATTTGTCAGTACTGTTGGCTCTTTTTGGGTAAGACAGAAGAACATTTCTTTAATGCTTCTTTGTTTTGTTTGCTTCACACTAGATGGTTATGAGAACGCTAGGCGGCTTTGTGATTTGTATTATGTTAACTCTCCTGAACTAGAACTTGAAGAACTAAATGGTAAGCCTGCCCGGGGGCGCCAGTCCTAAGTAATGGGTGTTCTGACAGCCAAGGAGCAAGTTGTGATTTGCTTGAACAGTAAAGGGCTCTTCCATCAACTCAGTCAGTAAGTGTGAAGGCAGAAGAGTCATGTGTGCAGCGCATAGCCACACTTACAGAGTTTAGTTTGAATGTTTTGCTGTTTTGTTTGTGCTCTCTTTATTTTTTTAACTGATAATTTTGATTCTTTGCTATTTTCTTCAGAGACAGAAAAAAAATGCTAATAATTTTTTAAAAACTTTTTGTATACAGCTCATAGCAAAGTTTAACCTTTTTTTACTTCTTGTAAGTCAGTTTTTAATGTTGAAGGCAGAAGGCTAGGCATGTGAAAGACAGAGGAGGCCACTCAGCTGTGCAGCTCTGATGGTCTCCACCCTGCTCTTTGGATAAAGGGTTCAGAGTTTCGGATAGAGACTGATAATGGTCATTTGACAAGGAAAACCTCTCCCAGGTTATGATAACCCTTCGAGAAGGTTACAGGAAGAACTATGTTTAATAGGCTTGAGCTAAGCCACATTCTGAACCTCTGAACATGAGCAGTGGGCATTTACCTAGTAGGGGTAGCATGGCTTGTGGTTTCTTCTGATGGTACCACCTAGTCGGTAAGAATCCCACGCCACAGATGAGAGGTTAGGGGCTTAAGCTGTATGGGCAGTTTCAAGATCCCCCACTCATGTTTCCTAGTGGGAGCTTTTCAGGGGACAGTTTGGTTTACTGCTTGAGTTACAGTCCGGTTATTTATTGGTCAGAGTACTCTGAAAGTTTGGCGTCTTACCGCTTTATTCTCCCAGAGGTCTGTGTTATTCATATCTCTTGGGAATTGATGCAACCTTTTTTTTTTTTTTTTTTTTAAATTTTTTTTTAATCCAGTATTCTATCCATAGAAATGTCTGAAATAAAATCGACAGTATTCTACCCGGGTGAAACATTTTTTTTCCCTAAGATGTCCGTCTTGGGAAGTACAATTCTACCTGAAGATCGAATTCTTTTAAGACTTGCTGTCCTAGAGGAGCATGGGAGGATGGGTGGCTAACCTCTTACACCAGAGTGTGAGGAATAGCATCTTGTCCCTGTCATCTGTGCGTGTGAGTACAGGGTTCAAACTCTAATAAGACAGTGAACAAGTGGGGTGCGAGCACCCCAGTAGCACCTCCCCCACTCCCGTCGCTAATGTTCACTCCACGTCACTCCACAGTGTATTAAGAATGCTTTGAGCACATCTCTCTGTACTTTCATATGTTTCTCTTCTGCTCTATAGCGAAATCACCAGGACAGACAATACAAGTGGTTTATGTTCCATCCCATCTCTATCACATGGTGTTTGAACTGTTCAAGGTTTGTAAAGTAGTATTGTGTATCACTTACCAGTCCTTTCCTGAGCTTAGGAATCTGCTCTGAAAATCACATTCCTTTGGGCTGCTATTCCAAGATGATATGCCATTTTATGTGAGTATTTACCACTGGGCTGGAAGTGAGCCTTTTGTCTATATAGATGGGTGCCTCCGTACAGACCCGGGAGCCAAAAAGACCTAGAGTTGAATAAAGACTCTGTTGCTTAGTATGTAACCCTGGGCAAATGACTCTACTGCTCTGAAGCTCAGTCCTCTTTGAAGCTAGGGTAATACTCTCCAGGGAAAGTTGTCTTGAGTGGCCATTATCACAGCGTGCTACAGGTGCTTAGTAAATTTATATTTGTCTTTTCATGAACAAGATACGTACAATCGTATTTCCCTGAGCCAGTCCCACTCACATGCCTTTGTTTTTGTATTTCTCTTAGGAAGTTGTTGATATTGGACTTAGAGAACTATTCTCTGTTTATAACATATTTAGAAAACTTAGTAAAAGCATGCTGGTTGTGTTGAGAGTTGCCCTCCCTGCCAGTGGGGCACTTGCTAGTCAAAACAGAATGGTTGATAAGTGTGGTTGCTTCCTGCAGTTAATGACTATCCTAGATCAGCAACCTGTGCCACCTCCTACTTTCGCTGCTCAGCCTCCAGCCGGCAGCAGACCAGAGGATCAGAGAGCTGGCTTTCTGTGGGATAATGCACAGTAACAATAGGCTAGCTGGGTGTAGTGGCACACACCTGTGACTATAATCCCAACAGACACCCTTGAAGTGGAGGCAGGAAGTATGCAAGCACCATAGGCCACCCTGAGCTGCATAGCAAGGCCCTGGCTCAAAATCCAGAAGGAAAAGAAAATACAGAACAACACACTGAAACACAGGAAACTAAGAAAGCAAGGCTGGAAGTACGCTCTTGGCTTCGACAATAACTCCGGTAGCAGCACCTACATTAATCTATCAAAGTGGTTAAAAAGCAGTTGGCCCCTAACGTGATTGAACATTTTTTCCCTTGAGATTTCAGTCATGTGAAGATTCTACCCTGTAATACTTAATCAAACTTTATGTAAGCTGTGACATACTTATCTAATGCCCGTGACAGTGGCTTTTGTCTGGAACCTAGTATTGAACTGGGGAAAACAAGTATAGTCTCCTCAGATCTGCTCAGTCCTTAACAGCCAGGAGTAACTCTTGATCCCAAGTGTCGTATGTCCTGTTACTAGCCCATGTTTAGGCAGTGCAGGCCTTGTGTGCCTCATACCTTTGAGAAACTAGTCAAAACATTTTATGTATAAATACTTTTAGTTTCAAACCAATGGGAAAAGAAACTTAAAATTCATATAATGTATATATATTTCAAAATTATAAGTAGTTGCTTTAAAAAAAAAAAAGCCTATACTTTAATGAAATCCTGATGTGTTTCAGAATGCAATGAGAGCGACCATGGAGCACCATGCAGACAAAGGTGTTTATCCACCGATTCAAGTTCATGTCACACTGGGTGAGGAGGATTTGACTGTGAAGGTAATTTCTGTAAAAGAAATGGATGTGCAGGCATGTAAAAACAATATAATATGTCTCATTTCTGTAATGTCTAATTTATTCTCAAGGGAAAGGATTTCAGTCAACTAGATAATAAGCACTTTGCCTTGTTTATCTGGCAAATTATAGAATTATCTTTTGAGTCTGTTTCTATTCTGGTCCTAATTCCAGATGATTCAGGTTGAAGGAACGCCTGGAGACAGACAAATCTTAAGTATTTGAGTACCTTCAGTGTGATGGAGAACATTAATCTTATTGTGGTTTCAGCCCTTGTTCCATCTGCTCTGTTCTGTTTTCAGCAGAGCCTCTTAGGAGCACAGGCGATTGAGGTACTATATACTTGTGGGAACTGAGGTCTGTAAGGAGCTCAGGGAGTAAAAGCTGCAGACCCCAGGATTCGACCCTCAGACCAATGCTCCACCTTCCCACATACCTGCTGTGATAGTGCAGTTTGCTTAGAGTAAATTTGCGTCTTTGTAAATAATCATTATAGAATATACATCTCAGCTGTTCTTTTTGGCCACGTATGTATGCTGCTCACTGCTTGTCTTAACTGTTCCTACTTACTGAACTTCTGAAGGGTGTTCTGACGTGAAGGTTTCACACACTGGCTCTCGGAGATGGTTGCTAGAGGCGTTGGCCCTGCCCTGCCCTGCCCTGCCCTGCCCTGCCCTGGCCAAGCACACTTGCCTTCCTTATTTTCTCTCTCTTGGTTTCATACAAGGAATTGTAGGCTGTAAATAGTTATCTCCAAGTTCTGTAGGCACCTGGTACACCTGTCTTTGGTCAGTTTCAGTGAGTTTTAATGTCTGATAAGTTCTTGGTTCTCCCAATAGGGCTTTACTACACCTGCCTTTATAGTCTAATTCAATCCAATAAATGTATAAGGTGGCACCCTTTCTGTTGTCAGGAATAAATTGTTTATCTAGTGTACTAGCTACATGGGTGGTGCCAGACAGATCTCATTTTTATGTCTACCCAGGTGCCGTTCACCTGCCATCCTTAAAATTGTCTCTCAGAGCAAGGCACAATCTGAAAAGCCATTGTTTTCCACAACATGGAGTAACTTAGGGCAGGGTGTATCCTGATCTCAGTCAGGTAGGGTTGAGAGCTTAGGGCTTTCTGGGGGTTTTCCTGGGTGGGAGCATAGCCCTCAGAGCACAGCCTTCCAGATTTTAAAGCCCTATGGCAATCTTCTTCCATCGATGTCCTGCTTACCTCTTTGGTTAGCCTATCATTTCTTTTAGTTTGTCCATGTCCTTGGGACCCTCAAAATAAACCATGGGTCTGGAGAGATGGCTGAGATGGTTAAGAGTCTGGCTGCTCGTCTTAGTTTGGGTTTTATTGCTATGAACAGACACCATGGCCAGGGCAACCCTTATAAAGGCAATCATTTAGTTGGTGCTGGCTCATAGTTCAGAGGTTTAGTCCATTAACATCATGGTCGGAAGCATGGCAGCATGCAGGCTGACGGGGGGAGCCAAGAGTTCTACATCTTGATCCAAAGGCACCCAGGAAGAGGGTCTCTTCTGCACTAGATGGAGCTTGAGCATAGCACTAAAAAGCCAGCCTACACAGTGACACACTTCCTCCAGCAGGGCCACACCTACCCCAACAAGGCCACACCTCCTAATAGTGCCAATTCTTATGGGCCAAGCATAATCGAACCACTACACGGTTCTTCCAGAGGACCAGGGTTCAATACCCAGCACCCGCATGGCAGCTCACAACTGTCTGTATAACTCCAGTTCCAAGGGATCTGACACAGACAAATATGCAGGCAGAACACCAGTAGACACCCTCACATAGACAGACATGCAGGTAACACACCAGTAAACATAAAATTAAAATTTTTTTAAAGCAGCCAGGCAGTGGTGGCGCATGCCTTTAATCCCAGCACTAGGGAGGCAGAGGCGGCAGATTTCTGAGTTCGAAGCCAGCCTAGTCTACAAAGTGAGTTCCAGGACAGCCAGGCTACACAGAGAAACCCTGTCTGGAAAAAAAATTTTTAAAGAAAGTATTCCATTATTTCTGATTGTTTCAGACTTAATAGCAGTAGGGTGCTACGGAACTTAAACTCAGCCAATGCAAGCCTTCTGAGTGGCTGTAGGTGCCTATGCCTGTCACTGGGACAGGAATGTCACTAAGACAGGAATAAGCCGGAACCACACAGCTAACTGTTCAGTACTTTCTTGAACAATTGCCTCACAGTTGGTTCAGTTTCAGGGGTTCTGACAAATTTTTTGCCTTTTTCTTGGTACTGTGTTGGGACAATAAGCGTGGGGAGTCCTTTCTTTGCTATTTTGGCAGATGACATTCAGGTTGTCCTTCTGAGACCAGCCTGAGGTACAGAAGGTTTTCTGCAGTTGCTCTTCCTTTCTTCTTCCTCTGTACAATTGGTTTTGGCTGTCTGGTTTTGTTTTGTTTTGTTTTTTAGCTGAAGTTCTTAGATCTTTTTCTGGACTGTGTTCTGGAATTCACTGTGATGTTAGGTCAATGTGGACCTTTCTTTTTCTCTGGGACCTCTGGACTCATTTGTCTTATTTTCTTCTCCTGTTGCTTCTCCTGTTCCTCTTGGGAAAAGCAGCTTGAAAGAAAGGGGATTTGTTTTGGCTCGTAGTTAAAGGAGACAGAACATCATGCTGGGGAAGGAGCTCCAGGCTCCAGCTGCCTTGCGTCCATGGTCAGGAAATGGCTGTGATGCTGGGGTTCAGGTAGCCTTCTCTTTTGCAGGCTAGCCCAAGACCCGAGGGGTTCCCAGCCACTCTTAGCATGGGTCTTTCCACTTCAGTTACCCTAATCAAGACAATCCCTGGTCGGCATCGCCAGAGGTGATCTAATCCAGATAATTGCCTGAATCGGAACTAAACAGTAGCCTAATCTAGGTACCCCCCATGGCATAACTACAAGTAATGTATCTAGATAGCTCCCCCAGACAGGCCTAGTGACTATCTTCTAGGTGAGTCTAGATCAATCCATCATCCTAGTTTCCTTGGGAGTCAGTTTCTTCTGCTAGCAATATGGGTTGGAGGGGTCGAAGTCGGGTCAGCAAGCTTGGCAGCAACCACCTTTACCTGCTGAGCCGTCTCACTGGTCCCTTCTTTGACTACAGACTCTCTATGGAATTTTTATTCCCAGTGTTTTTTAGATTTTGAATGTCTGGAGTACTCTTAACTGCTGAGCCATCTCTCCAGCCCTGTGTTTTAGATTTTCAAAGAATTTTTAAAAATTATTCCTTATAATATTCTGTTCTCTCTTGTCACTTTGAAGGTAGTAGTTATAATTATTTATTTGAGATTACAATTTATTTCCCATTTTCCTCTTTTCTGTATACTGTCTTCTTTGGATTTCTGTTTTCTTTTTTAAATTGGCTATTTATTCAAATGAGTAAAGCACAAATAAATATTTAGTAATTTCACTCATTTACAGTAGGGGTTGTATGAAGTATGCAAACAAAGCATTTTCAGCTTGCATATTTTATTTTACTCCATGGTTATTTTGTTTGCACATATATTTATGTACCATGTAGGTGCCCGGTACCTACAAAGTTCAGAAGAGGGAGCTGGATCCCCTGGAACTGGGGTTGTGGATAGTTGTGACCCACCATGTGGGTGCTGGGAACCAAACCTAGGTCTTCTACAGGAGCAACAAGTGCTCTGAACTATGAAGCCATCTCTCCAGCATCATTTAAAAACAACAACAAAACAGTCAGGAAGGGCTCCTTTCCTCTGGACCTGGGTTCACATGAACTGGCTCAGGGACTCAGTGTTGGGGGAACAGGAAGATGGGGGTCAGGTGTAGGGGCTGTGGATGGTGGTGGCAGCTCTTGGCTAGATGCTTTGGTGGTTTGTACACTGAAGGTGAGCTGGCACTCTGCCTCCCAGCCTTCCTCATGACAGCACTTAACTCTTCCAGGATCTTTCCTTGGCACAGGTTCAGGTTCACGTCAGTCTCTTGTTTCATTTTCAATCTCTCTCAGCGTAGTTGCCTAAGTGTACACACCAATACACACCTCCCATCACCCCTCTTTCCCCATCCCTCAAGGACTCGGAGCTTTTGGTAATTCTTAAAGAGTCTTAGAAACTGCCCTGGGTATTTTATATAATCCACCACATCGTTATCCTGTTGACTGCAAAGCGGAGGTTATTCATCAGGTCTAGCCATGACCCCTGGATTAGATTGCCTGTCAAGCTCTGGTGACATGCCACCTCTCACGGCCCCACAGTCCTTTCTGCTCTGCTGCATGTTTTCTTCAGACTTGCCAGGAATCACCTCTCATTCTGTACATGCCACATAATTGTAATCTGTTGCCGGAAGCTGTGTGTGTGTGTGTGTGTGTGTGTGTGTGTGTGTGTGTTGAGTGCAGGTATGCTCATTTGGAGGTCACAGGACAACTTTGATTGTCAGCCTTCACCTTATATCTTGTTTGAGACAGGGTCTCTTTGTTTTTGCTACTGTGTGAGCTAAGCTAGCTGGTCTGCAGTCCTGCCCCTGCCTCCATTTTGCCCCGGAACTCAGAAGCTCTGGGATTGTTAGTAGTACTCCTCTACGTTTGGATTTATTTTATGTGTGTGAATGTTGTGCCTGCACGTGTATCTGTGTACTGTATGCATGCCTGGTGTCCATGGAGGTAAGAAGGTATCAGATCCTCTGAAATTTGAGTATGAATGGTTGTGAGCCACCATGTGGTGCTGGGAACTGAACCTGGGTCCTCTGCAAGAGCAGCAGGTGCTCTTAACCACTGAGCCATCTCTTTAGCACCCCCCCCCCCTTATCCTAATGTCACTTAGGGTTTTCAGGGCATGCACACTTCTTCACAGAGAAGAACACACACACATTGAATTTATCTCTGAAACTGCTCATCCCAGGGCATTTTATTCATTGTACTAAAGTAAGTCATTTCACAGGCCTTTGAATTCACAGCCAAGAGCAGTTGTAGGCATAACTCTAAACACAGTTCTTCTTAAAGTCCTTACATACTTTTATACTGTAATTACTTCTTGCTGTGTGAGAGGCAGAGCTTCAAATGATATCTCAAGGCAAACTTTTTTAACTTTGAAAATCACATTAGGGCTCTAAGTGTAGCTTCTAGAGTGTGGGAGGGACTTGGTCCAGTCCCTTATACCCCTAGGAAACAAAAATGGCTTTATAATTCCTAGTGTGTTTCTAGTGTATATACATTATCATCTTAAATAATATAGGAAAACTCAACTATGAGCCATTTATGTTAGAACTTTTTTGTATATATTATTTACTGTATGTGTATGCTAAAAGCACATTTTTTAATAACATCAACTTAGATCTTGTGACAGAAGGGATATCTATAGTAAATTAGAATAGAGGCTAGAAAAGTAGTCTATATTAATTATAAAGGAAAACAGTAAAAATAATGGATACATTAATTACTAATTCAATCTACCGTGTGGTTACTTGACTTGAAAAATGACAGAAAGATCTGTGTCCTTTAACTCACCAGAGGGTTGTCTGGGATTCTGTATTGCAACGTTGCGTTTATTTGCAACATTGTCTGCGTGTGTTTAGCACAAGTGTGGCGGTCAGAGGTGGAGCAGGGTGATGCTCACTTGTTCTTTCATATGCACTTCAAGGATTGATCAGGTCTTAGGCTCGGTGGCAAATGCCTTTACCATTGGGCCATCTCATGGTCCTTAGTTTTGTTTTTCTGAGACAGGATATTACATGATAGCACAAGCTAGTCTCTAACTATAGCAATCCTCCTGCCTCAATCTCCTGTATGCTGAGATTGCAGGTATGTGGCACCACACCAAATTCCTTAAAAAGAGAGAGATTTATTTTAGTGTATCTATATGTGTCTATGGGTTATCCGTGTATGCAGTGCCCATGGAGGCCAGAAGTAGGTGTCAGATCCTCTGGAACTGGGGTTATTGATAGTCTTGAGCCACTATGTAGATGCTAGGAACCAAACCCAGGTCTCTGGAAGAGCAGTCAGTGCTCTTAACTGCAAAGCCGTCTCTCCAGCCCATTTCACACTTCTGTTTCATCATGTATTTACAAAGTTAGAAGTGTGAGTGTTCTAACTTGTTCTTTGTTGCCTACTTTTTGTAGACCTCTCTCTTGCTAATACACAAGAGTGTTCTACATAGCATGTAAACAGCTACATAGCATTCTGTTTTAGAATGCACTTTATGTCCTTGTGTGGACTACTCTCTGATTATTTCCCTTACCACCATGATGGATATTCTCATGTATACTTTGCTTTCTTTAGTTTTTTTTAGGATAAACTTAGGAGGAGACACTGATGTGTAGAGTGTCCTTGCTTTATTTATTTATTTTATTCTGGTTATCCTATTGCCCACCAGGAAGGATTAACTTTGTGTTAGCTACACCATTGAGGGCAGTGTTAAAATTTGCAGCTTGGATTGCCAAAAGCAGCCTTCTCCCCAAAGTAGTTTTTTAAGTCATGATACTGTAATGTGTGAGCCCTGGTCACAGCTTGATCCTTTGTCCTCTTAGATGAGTGACCGGGGAGGTGGTGTTCCACTGAGGAAGATCGACAGACTCTTCAACTACATGTACTCAACCGCACCCCGGCCTCGTGTTGAAACGTCCCGTGCCGTGCCCCTGGTATGTGTCGAAAAAAGGCTGTGGTGTCCGTCAGCCACCATCAGAATATGGCTTCCCCAAAACCAGTGAAGCCAAGTTCACAGGCGCTCACAAGGAAGGAAAATGCTTCAAAACTTTAGAGACAAATACCTCTGTCTGGACTTAAAGAGCCCTGGGCTTAATTTTTAATTGAAACAGGCACAAGACAGATCATAGTTTGAGGGTTTTTTTTTTTTGTTTGCTTGTTTTTTTCTGGTCTCTTGGTAGTGACATCACAGCAATCTTTTCTGTGGTAAACCATATGTAACAGTCTGTTTCAATATGAAGACTACCTATGGATTGTACTAGTCATTGGTCATCACTGACTTAACGTGACGTTTTCCTTGAAGAGTTTGTATTTAGAGAGACCTCACTGGTAGACACAACTGAAAGTCTGCTCTCTTTATTTTTGTTCTTCAACCTGCTGTTGCCTCCAGTGCCCTGGGATTAAAGGCATATGCTACAAGGCCCAGTTTTTTCACATGAGTTTGTTTGTTTGTTTTTTGTTTTTAATGTATGAGTGTTTGGTTGCAGCTCAGACCCAGGGCAGGGAGAAAGTTAGAAATTGGGTAGTTGACTTGGAGGGCAACCTAGAAACGCCAGAATATAAAATAATTAGTACTAGTGTGATGGCTCTGTGGGAAAATGTTTGCCTTTTAACACTGACATCATTTGGTCCCCAGATCTCATGGTGGCAGGAGAGAGGCAACTCCTGGAAGTGGTCCTCACCTCCATGCCTAGAACATTATGCACACATACCTGCACTCATAAACACATTAATAATAATAATGATAATGATATAAAAATCAGTGGGGAAAAAGCCAGAGAGCCCCTGCATGTTATTAGTTAGTGACTCTTCTGTTCACATAAACACTTACTAACATGCTGTGAGGAGTACCACGGAAGCATGATGTGGTGATGGAAACCATTTTTGCCTTTGCCCAAGTGTCTGTAGAATTTACTCAGGTGAAGAAGGACCAGATACTGGAGACAGGTTGAACGAGACCCAGGAGTCTGTGTTGAAGGAAGTCAAGGAAGGAGATTGGCTCCACCAGACAGGAGAGCAGGTGGCAGAGACCTGATCTTGTCTTGGAAGCTCTTTCTAGAAGCTTGGCTTTTTATCTCTGGGGTGGGGGGCAGGGGGAGTACTGGTATGCTTTGAAGCAGAGAGTTGGGAAGTGATCTGTCAGTGAGAATAAGGAAGTGGACTATCACAGATTATTTCCAGGTTCAGAACAAAGGCTGGAAATCCATGGTGTGAAGTCCTGAGATTCCTATCTATTGTTAGTAAAGCTACAACAAGATGTTTTCTGGTCTTGCTCCTAAATGAAATTGTGTGCTTTATATGAAATTGCTGAAAGCTGTATTGGGGAACCCTGGAGCAGGACAGCAAAGAAAAGCAATATGGCTTCTTCAGACTTCCACAAATCATTTTATAGACAGAATAAAAGGCTTTATGTCCACAGTTGATGAGCTAATGGGCTCAGCTAACTCCAGCTTAATCCTTCCGCATGATTGCATCTTACAAGCTCTCAGCTGCACAGGCTGATGGCTTTGCAGTGCTCAGTGGCATTTATCTTAGTTGGGAAAGTAGTTCAGGGTGGGGGCCTCTGAACAGAACTGTTTTCTCATCGAGCAGGCTGGGTTTGGTTACGGATTGCCCATATCACGCCTCTATGCACAGTACTTCCAAGGAGACCTAAAGCTGTATTCCTTAGAGGGCTACGGGACGGATGCTGTTATCTACATTAAGGTAATAGCCAAGGCTTCTTGGTTTAACTGTATTTTAAAAGTTTATTTTCTTATGTATACATGTCTGTGTGTGAGTTCATGTGTACCATATGTATTCAAGAGCCCTCCGAGGCCAGAAATGGGTATGGGATCCCTGGAACTGGAGTTACAGACAGTTGTGAGGTACCGTGTAGGTGCTGGGAACTGAACCTTGGGTTCTCTGTAAGAGCAGCCAGTGCTTTGGGCCACTAAGCCATCTCTTCAGCTGTTAACCCAACTTCTTTTAATGATAAGAAAAGGTACCAATGAAAAGGTGTATTGGGATTTTACTAAACCTCATGCTATTTAATAAATGGAGAGAGATTTATATGAGCATATACCTTCTTTGATAGTTGAGGGCAGTGGGAAAGAAGTAGAGAATCTTGAATGTACAAGACAGACCCCGGGTTCACTCCAGTACTGTAAAAAAGAAGTCAATTTAGTTTTAATGTGAAACATGACCAGTCATTGAGCTGCTCTTTTAAGAAAAGGTTTGTTGTTTACTTAGTGTGTGTATGTTCATGGGCATGCACGTTCATGGGGTCAGAGGACAACTTTCCAGAATTAGTTTCCTCCTTTCCCCATGTAGGCTTGGAGATTAAACTCCCTAGCCACCTAAAGTAGTTCTTTTAAACACATTTGTTTGTTTTGGGGGGGTGGGAGGAGGTGGGTGTTTTTTTGCAGGTCTCTCCTCTGACCATGGGTGTTGGAGATTACATTTAGATCATTAGTCTTAATGGCAAGCGTCTGTACCTTCTGAGCCATACATGCTCAAACAAATCAATGTAATGATAGTAATATTTTTTAAAGTACTGGTTACATATTTGGTGCTTCCAGTTTCTTGCTCTGGCCACTAGATGGCACCTGTTTTATAGGCTATGCTGGAAAATTTTGTGAAAAAAAGTTTGCCTGAAAAGATTAAATTTTTTATAGCCATTTTTTCCCCTCATATGTCATTGTGAGGAACTTAAATATGACCATATCAGCGTGGTATTTTTAACACTAAATATAACATTTGGTCTGTATTTAGAGCATGGGGGTGGAAAGTTTTTCTGTTTGGGAAAAACCAGAACACAAGTGTTATGATGGAGTCAGGACACCCGGTCACATGACCAACCTTATGCAGCATCCCCAGGAGGAAATTCCTAGTTCTGAACAGTCAGCATCATCTTGGGGAGTACCAGGACCTGTTGTCAAATTCTGACAATTCCTATTGTGAAGACAGTAACAGAAATCATAGTTTATCACTGGGTCCCATTATTTACAGGAAGCTGCAGAGTGGCCAATGAATGGTGTGTGGGAAACAGGAATACATGGCTAGGGATCAAAACTGACTCTAATGCGGGAGGAGAAAACATAGTATTGCTTAGCAGTACAGTGCTTGCTTCATGTACAAGAAAGACCCCATGTTCAGTCTCCAGCCTGGGTGCTGGGGAGTGAAAACAAACTTTGGTTTGGGGCCCAAATCAAAGGACCAAGCAGTATTCATGTCAAAGCCAAGATGCTTAGACTGAGCTTTGTGTTTATTGATGCAAATACTGGTGTGTTCAGTTTTTAATTTTTTTAAAAGATTATTTTATGTGTACAGGTGTTTTGTTTCCATGTAGGTCTCTGTCCTACATGTCTGCCTGGTGTCTGTGGAAATCAGAATAGGGCATCAGGCTTTCTGGCGTGGAGTTACAGGTAGTGGGGAACCATCATGTGGGTGCCAGGAGCTGAACCCAGGTCCTCTGCAGCAACAAGCGCTCTTAACCACTGAGCCATCTCCATTCCTGCTTATTAATGTTTTTATGATACATTACTATATAGTGAAAAAGATTGGCTTTCTTCTCATTAAATCTGTATATAAATATTAAAGTAGATATGCTGATTGGTATACTCTTACACATAACCATCTTTTTAAAGCAGCTGACTCCTGGCTGGGCTTGCACTTTGCAAGAGATGTCTATTCTGTTTGGGTAGACATTTCCAGGCTGGCTAGTAAATACCTGAAGCATCAAACCCAATCACTATGTTATCGGTGCTCTAGTTGTAGTAAATAGCCTGTTCCTAATATAGCCACCCTGAAGATGGTGTATGGTTAGTAGTTAGTTAATAAGATGCCACTAGAACCCTGTTTACTTCGTTTGCCTCTGTATATTATCTAACATAATGAATTCTTTAAAATGTCTGACTTCTTTTCAACCACAGGCTCTGTCAACAGAATCCATCGAAAGACTCCCTGTCTATAATAAAGCTGCCTGGAAACATTACAAAACCAACCACGAGGCTGATGACTGGTGTGTGCCCAGCAGAGAGCCGAAAGACATGACCACATTCCGAAGCTCTTAAATGCACACGGGACACCTGGCAAATCCAAATGTGGAGTTTGCTAAATTTGGAGGAGATGTATTTGGAACCACATTGTACCAAATACGTCACGTGTGATTTTTCACAGTTTGTGTTTGCTAAAGCTCCTAAAGGATCAATTATGCCAACTTTATTCTAATATGTTTGGTTAATTGGGCGTGTTTTTGAACACACATAGTTTTGGTCGGCTTCCCTTGGTGTGGTATGGAGTATGAAGTCCCTGGTTTCTGTAGGAAGCTGAGTATTTCTTTCAAGTTTTCATTTATGCCTGCTAGAAGCATCTAAAGAATGTGGAGTAGCTGGTTAGTGGCCTCTCTGCTTTTGGAGTTCTGTCCTCTGTGAGTGGTGACACCTAATCAGATGGTCTGCTTATCTCCCACGAAGCAGAACATGGTGGTCCATTAGAACCCACACAAGTTGTCAGAGTGCTGAAACTAACTGATCATGACATCGTTTTATTGCAGTGGGTTGTAATGACTGGTTCCCCGTGGAGCTAAGTCCAGAGCATGAGTAATGAGCTTACAGTCAATGCAAGGGATTTTCTTTAAAAACAAAGTCTCACTATGTAGCCCCAACTGGATTTGAGTTTACAATGCCCTTGGCATCCTGAGCGCTGGGATAAGAAGGGTGTGCCACCATGTCTGATTTATAAGAAAAATGTTATTCCCTGAACAAGCCAAGTGGCAGCAGAAAATAAACTGTGAAGCACCAAGTGGCCCAGGCCGAGCCGACTGACTGTTGAGATTATCTGATGGAGCTTTTGACACGTGTGGGTTTCTCTGTGTCCGACCCAGGCATCCAGAAGCTGAAGGCCAGGGATAAAGTGAGGCTCATGCCTAGCCTGGCTGGAACCACACTTGGGAGTACATAGTAACACTCTTGCCAAAGTGACAGGCTGGATTGGGAAGCTTGGGTGCCCCATTTTCAGGTCAGGTTGCTACACTTTAGGAGACTTAATCTGAATCTCAGGCCTGGTGCAATCTAAAGCATTATCAGCCGGGAGACCAGCGTGACAGCCATAGGTCAGGTGACTAAAGGCTCAATCACCTTGGTTTTAAGTGGTAACTAAGGACATGTACTTTGCTAAAATATCCAGATTTTTGTTTTTTTGTTTTTTAATCAAAGAAAAGTCAGCTTACATTGATTACAGAATTCCTTTGCAGCTGTGTGGTGATTTAAAGTCTGCAGCAGATGTTTGAAGTTTTGATGTTATTTGTATGAAAACAGAGCTGTGGAGCAGGTTCTCTCTCAGTGACTCAAAAGTCACATAGAATTGGAGCCACAGCCTGAGCTATCTCTGCTGATCACCATCCACTGTCTGGGATATTCTTCCTCTGTTAAGTGATGGAGAAATACTCGGAAAAGGTGCTTGGCCGCGTACCTAGAGGGATTCGGGGGTTTGGTTTGGAAAATGTAGTGAGTTAAACCATGTCTCTCTCGACAGGATTTATCTAGTCATCACTCTGTGTCCCATAAATATATACATATGTAATACAAAAGCCAAATCATGCAGCATGGCACAAAATAGAATTTTGGTGCCAATGATAGGAACATGTAGATTGAGCATGCTCCAGGGTGTTCAGTCCAGGATCCTTATGTGAGAGGTGAGGAGCCTGAAACTCGGGTCCTATTGGCCTAGGGTTTTTTAGCTAATACTACCAACTGTTGGAAAATGCACACCTTATACCTGCTGTTCCTGATTGAGGGCCTTGTAGGGGATAATAGACTGTTCACGAGTGACATTTATTCAGTGGATTGATCGCACTTACTAGCTTTAAAGTACATTTTACTGCAATGATGAAATATTTTGGAATCTTTTGTACAACTGTCAATAAATGTGCTATTTTTACTTGTGAAATACTTTACTCTCCAAGGAATTAAAAAAATTATCTCCCTCTCTGCTTAAGGAGCTAAAAATGTTTTCAGACAAGAAGTAAAATCATTTTACTTTAAGTCTCTTTTTAAAGCTTAGCACCTTTTGGCTTTGCTGTTATGGTAATTGATGGAACCCAGATGTGACGCTTATCAGAGTTGCTTTTAAAGAGACCTTAAAGGTTTTTAGATTCTTAAGGTGAGCCATTTTGTCTGCCAGCGTTAGTTTTATGTGGTATACGTATGAAAATAGAGTTGACGGGTGGGGGAGGGACAGCAAGTGGTTTTTATAATCTGGGCAGTTAATAAGTGTGCCAGTGCATTGTAGGAAAGGATTGTAAGAATATTCCACACTCTGATTCCAAATGCTGCTAGTTTTGATACCTTATCACTTAATAATAGTCAGTGTCTTACACTGTGAGGTTTCTACATCGAAGATGTAGAAGCAGAATTCTACCTTAGTGCAAAGACATTTTCACAGTGGCAGTAAACTGAAAACAAGGGTCATTGTTTTTAAAAATCTAATTTGAGCCACTTAAGGATTTTAGAAATACACTCATGTCTTTGAGACAGCAGTCTGTTTCATCATCATGGCTCATTATCTGTAAAGGTTCAAGAAATTGTAACTAGTTGCCAGCACACCGGCTCAGCAGGTAAAAGCGGTGGCCGTCAAGCCTGGGTTAGGGTTAGGGTTAGAGATCTTTCCTCAACACGTATGTGAAGGAGAGGAAGAACCAACTACCCTGTAAGTTGTCTTCGGATCTCCACATGTGCACTGTGTGCGTGAGCATGCCCAGCACACGCCACACTAATAGACTCCAGCTGCAGCTAGGGGCCGCACTCTTAACTATCATGGCGGTGTTTGAGGCAGGCTTCCACTGAATGTCGTCTAATGGGGAAAGCAGGTTGAGTTTGTGTGGTCTGAGTTAATTTCCCACAGTAGGAACAATAGGGAAGGGCTTAATTTAGCCAGCACCGCCTTCTTCTCATTACTGGTAGGCTCTCCAGACTTTAGTCAAGACAGATTATGTCCTGTTCCTCACTGATACCATGGAGCTGCCTGCCTCTTCACCATTACACTCAGTAAGGTCCAGCCTGCATGGTGGCACAGACCTGTGAGGGGATCTCTGAACTTGAGCCAGCCTGGTCAGCATAAGGAGTTTCAGGTTAGCCAAGGCTATCTATATGGACCCTATGTGCTGTAAGGTCCAGAGTGTAAAGCCACTCGGAGTGGCTAGTTAGGGAGGGACCTCCGTCAGCAAACTTCTTTATGTCATCAGTTTTACAAGGAAACACAAAGCTTGGAAGGATAGGTGGCCAGGACTAGGTTTGGTTGTTTTTATTGAAGGAACTTTTCATTATATCTGATTAACTTGTGGTCTCAGTACTATAAATTTTCTCACAATCAGACCCAAGACCACACACAAATCGAATTAATGCTTTGTGACTGAAAACTGAATGCATTCCTATTTTACGTAATCCTGGCATTCTTAAATTGTATCATTTCTTCTACCTTTGTGTTTGCAAAGAATTAAACATTGTACTGTCCACTGTTCTTTGCCTGTAGTCTTCATATTTCTTTAGCTATTTTAATCATAGATTTTAGCAGGATAACATAAGAGTGTCTACTTTGTTGGCTAGGGATAAAGAACGCTTTAAACGCTAGTACCACATAAACCAAGCATGGTGGTGTGTGTTGCCAATCCAGGGGCATGTGCCTATAACCTCTGGGTTACAGGGAAGCTGGAAGGAGGAAGGTCAGGCGTTCAAGGTCTTCCTTGGCTATGTTATGAGTTTAAGGTCCATTTGGGATATTTTAGATCCTGTCACATATCAGTGAATAGTGAGTGACAGCTGTCTTTTTACTTTGTTAAGTTACAGATTTTTGAGCAAAATTTTCATAGTAAGAGAAACTCAGTAGTTATTTTCTGAGATTCTGGAAGTCCCTGCAGTTGTCATAGCAGTGGATGAGATTTATAGCTGTGACTAAAATATTGCCTCATGCTTATCAGAAAAATTTAAAACGTTGAAAAGTACTTTTAAAAATAGCATATGAGCATTGGGTTTATGTTTGACTCAGACATGGAAAGCTACAGCATCCTCTGGGTTTGTGCTAGGAGCCCTGTAATGGATGCTCTAGTGTGTCATACCATCTCAGTGTGTAGAGGAATGCTAAACACTTAGCTGCTACGGTGCTGTGTGCAGCTACAGTGCAGTATAAAATTACTTGTTTTTTAAAATGGAGGCTGTATTAGCCTATATCTATTTCTATATCTGAAATAGAATGGAAAAGGCAAGCAGTTCTTTTTCTATTACAGCATAAAAATAACTGGTTTAATATGAACTGGTCAAATCTCCATAGCTCCCCTACTGCCTTGTCTGTGATAGGCATTTATGTCTACCAAATGTGTAATGATGATGTGTTTACCAGCACTGCCCATTTTCCATGATACCTTAAAATGGGTCGGGAGGCAGAGCAAGCGGTGATCGTCACCAACACCAAGAAAGGCAGGGAAAAGATTAAACGCAAAGAAGATGAGAAGAGTAGTCAGTAGCACTGTGAAGATGTTTACAGAGGAAGCAAGCACTCATGTGGAAATGTAGGCACAAAAACTACTTCACTGGTAACTTGAAGGAGGACATTTTTTGGGTCCGTTCTTGAACAGCATACACTTCAGACTAGATGAGTCAAGGCTTAGTCACATTTCATGAGAACATGAGGCTCAGTAGGAAGGCCGCTAGACAACACAGGCCTATTGGTCTCCTTCTGGAGAGCTGGGGAATGGTAGAGGTTAGTGACAGGAAGCAGGAACTAGGTGTGTTAACACGCAGTCTTTTGCCCACAGTGTGAGGTGACTGACACAAAGATTTCTCTCTTAGAACTTAATCATAGGAGTGGGTGGGTAAAGTGCATCTGTGCAAGTACAAGGACCTGAGTTTGGATCCCAGCACCCAACTGAAAAGAAAAGCTGGGTGCCATAGGGCACACCTGTAATCCTTGTGCTGAGGGAGTAGGCGCAGGAAGGTCCCTTGGGCCCGTAGTAGGCTAGCTGATGGTGAACTCTAGGTTCAGTGAGAGACCTCAGCTTAAGAAACAAGCTGGAGATGGTAGAGGAAGATACTTCTGGCATCTACACTTAGGTGTACAGGTGAGTATACCCATCACAGTCTCTCTCTCTCTCTCTCTCTCTCTCTCTCTCTCTCTCTCTCTCACACACACACACACACACACACACATACACACACGTCACATCACATATAATCTCATGTGCACACATTATGCTTACAATCTTACTCTGTTTCCCTAATGCCTTGAAGGAAGTACTAAATGTTTATCTTGAGGGGACTCACGGATTTCAAGTGGCCTTTGCTGCCTAAAAAAACCCGCTGTGTCTTACTTCCCCAGGACTACTTGGATTCTGGGACACAGAGCATAACCTTACGGTGCCAATTGGAAACCTCTGCCCCGGCAGCACAAGAAAAATTCTGTGCCTTCGGAAATGCGTTGGCCCTGTAGCTCATGGCTGCTGTTAGGCCACACTCCGAGATTTGGGTGCTCAGTGATGGCATAGCCCCACCCCTCTTTCTAAATGAAATCCATATAATGTGAAACTATTTTTTAAAAAGATTTGCTTATTTATTATGCAGTGTTCTGCTTGCATGTATGTCTGCACACCAGAAGAGGGCACCAGATCTCATTATAGATGGTTATGAGCCACCATGTGGTTGCTTGGAATTGAACTCAGGACCTTTGGAAGAGCAGCCAGTGCATTTAATCTATGAGCCATCTTTCCAGCCCCTGAAGCTAACCATTTTAACATGTAATCCAAAACAAAAAGTATAACTCAAAGTTTATACTTTCAGGGACCATTTCTTTTATAATTTAATTTTTATTTGGGTGCATGTGCACACACACCATGACATGTTTGCTGAGGTCGGAAAACAACTTTCAAGAGTTAGTTTTCTTTCCACTGGGGGTCCCAGAGATTGAACTCAGGTTCTCAGGCTTGGTGGCAAACACCTTTACCTGTAGAGCCCTCTTGCTGGCCTGCAGGGATGATTTCTATGCTTTGGTGAGGTGTAATTCAGTATGTCCACGATGGTGTACAACCATGCGTCTACCTATTTTCTAGAACAGACTCCATTATCCCACCCCCAAAGTAAGCCCTGGACCGTTGAGCAGGGCTTCTTTTTACCATGGCAGTTTCTAGCAGAATCTAGCCCTGAAATCTGTATTGCAAGCTTTTTCTTGAGTAGCCTGTAGAAGCGGGCTGCCCTAAATTACCTCTTGGACATACTTCTTCAGACAAGTGTTCTAAACCAGCCTGCTAATATTTTAAACTCCCCAAATTGAACATCCAAAACAGAAACTTTATTTTTTAAACAATGAGAATTGGGAAACTGAAATGATTCTTTTCCCAAACCACTGGTATTCATGCTTTTTTCTAAGACGTATTTTGCGCTTGTTGGGCTTTATAGCTTCAACATACCCCTATTTGCCAGTCATTCCTGAACCTGTGTCTAACTAAAATAAGACTTTTTTTTTTTTTTTGGTTTTTTGAGACAGAGTTTCTCTGTGTAGCCCTGGCTGTCCTGGAACTCACTCTGTAGACCAGGTTGGTCTCAAACTCAGAAATCCACCTGTCTCTGCCTCCCAAGTGCTGTGATTAAAGGCGTGCGCCACCACTGCCTGGCAATAAGACTCATTTTCATCCCAAGTCACAGACTCTGAAGTGTCACAGCTGCCACCACAACCACGGGCTATCTCCTGTGCCAAGCTCTGTTGGTAGCTACTGGGATAGCATGAGCTAGAACAGTCATGGATGGTGAACCCCAAACTGACTTAGGAATGAGGTTGGCCCTAGTCAAGAATGCACAGTAAGTCCCAGTGAAACAGATAGAGAGGTCTGGAGGACCCAGCAGGTGTCAGGGGAGGAGGAGCAGCCAGAGAACAGAGATTGACAGCTGGCGCTTGGATTCTAAAACTTAACTGTTGTTTAGACTGCCATCATATCTAGTGTGTGCACATGCTGAGGTGGTTCCTGAGCAATCACATTGAAGCAGATATTTCGGGATTTTTAATTATCCTTAATGGGCCCATAATAATTGTAGACGTTTATGAGATACATAATCAGCATAGCCTCTCCCAAGCATTTAGCATTTCTTTGGGGAACATTCAAAAATCCTATTTTGAAGTCTGTAACATTACTAACAGTGGCCACCCTGTAGTGTAAAGCACACTGGGGCTTTTCTCGGTTCTCTGTATGTTTTACCTCCTCTCAACCTCTGTCCCTTCTCTCGCCTCTCATAACTCGAGTTCTATGCTCTCAGGCCAGCTGACTGAGCATCCGTAGGTGAGTGAGATCACCTAGCATTTGTCTTTCTGTACCCAGCTTACCCATCCCAGTTCCATCTGCATTACCATACTTAAAAGATTCTCAATCCTTTCCACAATTTTTATTATTTATTCTTATGTGTGTGGATGCTTTATCTGCCTGTATTGTTTATGTACCATGTACATGTTGTGCCTATGGAGGCCAAAAGACATCCTGGGATTGGAGTTACCGATGTTTGTGAGCTATTACGTGGGTGCTGGGAATTGAACTCACGTCCTTTGGAAGAACAGACAGTGCTCTGTACTGCTGAGCCATCTCTCTAGCCCCTGTGGATTTCAATATTTTTAATGGGTAAAGAGTCTTCCATTGTGTAGGTACTGCGTTTTCTTTTATCTCTTCATCATGGATGGGTACCTAAGTTGATTCCATCTCCTCAAAGAAACAATCTTTGGCGAAGGAGTTTGTCATTAGCCTGTATTAATCCCTGACATGTTGAATGGTGTCCAGTTTTTGTGGGGTAAGGAAAAGTCTGAGTATGCCAGAGATTAATAGCAGAGTAGTTAATACTTAACTGAGGAGAACCTCACACAAAAGGATAAAGGATACGTTTAAAATTTCCATCATATTAAGTTTTACAACTGACCGCTGCTCGCTGGGCCTTGTCTGCACAGAAGGGCAGGTCCAGAGAGATTTTCCTAATGACCGACTAGCGTTTATCTTCCAATCTTTGGAATTTTCTTTCTGTTTCACTGTTTGGGCAATGTCTTTCATGTTTTCATGAGTTAAGATGGAATCATTTTTATGGGAGACACCTTGACTCTTTAGGGAGAAAAGACTTGTTATCTAGTGCTTAAACACAAAGTTTTGTTTATTTATTTTATGTATGAGTGTTCTGCAGCATGTACACCTGCATACCAGAAGATGGCATCAGTTGCTTTTATAGATGGTCATGAACCACCATGTGGGTGCTGAGAATTGAACTCAGGACCTCTGAAAGAACAGAACTGCTGAGCCATCTCTTCAGCCCCCCAAAAATGAAGTTTTGAATGCTTACTCTATACTAGATGTTATGAGACACTGGGACACTAAAGAAGACAAGCATTGGGCCTGATGCCATGGCATGTGGCTATCACCTGGCTACCAGAAGGCCAAGGCAGGAGGATTGTTTGAATCTAACCTAGGTGATATAGACTCTGTTTCCTAAACACAGACATGCATGTGTGCACACAAGCCCCAAACTCAGATGGCTTTTTTAGTTATGGAATTAAATGTCTCTCCTTGGCTGGGCTCTATTTTTAATTAGGAAATTCAGGTGCTCACAGATAATTGGGCATTTCCATAACCATATTTTATAATTTTAAATTTATATGAACAAAATATAAGTTCCAAATTTATAAAGATTACTGTGACTTTTTAGATTAATCAAGACATGTTTTTTTTTTGCCACAGAATCTTACTTAAACAAAGTCAGCATAAGATTTCATTATATAGCATTTTCTTTCTTCTTTCTCCCTTTCTTTTTTAAATTTATATTATTTATTATATATTCATACATCTGCATGTATGCCTGTATGCCAGAAGAGGACATGGATCCCAATACAGATGGTTGTGAACCACCATGTGGTTGCGAGAATTGAACTCAGGACCTCTGGAAGAGTAGCCAGTGCTCCTGACCCCTGAGCTGTGTATCCAGCCCTATGTAGCATTTCCAAGCAAGGTTTGTTTTTGATTCTCCTCCCGACTCCTCCATCCCTGGCCCGCTTTGCACCCTTCCACACACCCACCCATAACTTTCTGCTTTCGTGGTTTCTGTGTCCTTGACCCCTCCCTCACACTTAGCTCTTCTCTTTCCCTTTCTTGGTTTTCTTTCTATGTTCACAGCCTACTCACACACTCACACACACCCTGCAATGCACATTCATATGAACGTAGGCTAGGTCTGTATATGGTAAAGAACATGCGATTTTTATCTTTCAGAGTCTGTTAATACGACTATCTGAATACCTGAATTTTCTACAGCGGTGGCATGAGTAGTAGGCACCTTTGGAACAGTACCTTGTGGGCGTCACTAGATGGCAGAACACAATTCAAGAGGGGGTTAGGGTGGTGTTCTGTGTATGTGCTAGAATGAGTATACATGGCTTCCATAAAATTATTCTGAAAACTGGACACATTCAAATGGGAGATCTTCTGATTCGCCTTAGGGGGCTATTGGGTGCTTTGGCCAAGTGCTTTTAAATCAATAAGGTGAAAGTTCTCTTTGCTCTCCACATAAACTAACCTTTCCCTTTTAAGTCTGGGTATGCAATGTTAAACGAAGTGTCAGTGTGGCCCCATGACATTGATCATACTGTCTATGTACTGTGATGTGGAGGCCCTTGTAGTTTGTGTAAGTAGAACCTGCGTGTTTATACAATAATAAAACCATCCAATGGTGCATTTCCCAGTTCTCTCCATTGGTGAGCCATGTTTAATTACACCATATTAAACACAATATGAAGTATTGAACATAAAACAAAAACATCCTGGTCACACCCAATCTAAAAGGTGGTGTCTAGGGTTGATAAAATGGAGCCAGGGAGATGGCTTGATACTTAAAACTACTTCCTGCTCTTCTGGAGGACCCAAGTTTGGTTTTTAACAACCATGTTGGGTGGCTCACAACTACCTGTAACAACAGCTCCGTGAGATCAGGCAGGGTCTTCTGGACTCCATGGGAACTCACACACATATGGAATATATTCCCACACACACACACAGAGAGAGAGAGAGAGAGAGAGAGAGAGAGAGAGAGAGAGAGAGAGAGAGGAGGAGGAGCATTTGAGTGAAGTGGGTCTGCTTTACTGTGACTTAAGTATTACTGCTTTGGGTGCAGAGAAATGCACTCTATTAGGCAAACACAATGTGCTGAGAAGTTCCAAGATCTCAATCAACCCAAAGAAGCAAAAGAGGCATTCCTGGATACAAGGTTTATATAGTGGGTAATGTATTTTGTTAAATGTTCATTGTCACCAGAAGGCATGATAACCCTATTGTTCGTGTTCGTGATATTGTCATTAAATCTAAATTATCCATTGAACACATTAGTAGGCCCCTGTACTGAATTGGTAGTTTCTGATGTTGAGTACAAGTCACCATAAGCATTCCCTTGTAAGTTTGCATCTTTCTAGTTGGGTTGGGCCTTTCTCATTACATCCTATGCCATGAACTTTTTGACACATTACTTCCAATTGATGTCTGGCCTAGAGAGTTGGCTCAGAAGTTGAGATGTCTTTCTACTGTTCTAGAGGATGCAGGTTCTGTTCCCAGCACCTGTAGTGGATGAATTGCAAATACCTTTAACTCCAGCTCCAGTGGATCTAATGCTTCTGACCTGCTGACCTACTTACACATAACTAAAACCAAACCATTAAAAACGCCAAAGGATGATAAATGCAAGGGTCAGGTTAGTGGTGATGAGGGTCAGGTAGGGAAAAGAACAAAGGAAATCTAGGTTATTATTAAAGTCAAACGTTGTTGCTGGAGATCAGGCTCAACACACTGCATTTCATTATGCTGCAGAATCTGATCATTTGTGTATGTTCTTTTTAATGTATAGCACATTTATATTATTGGGATGGTTTTAAATGCAGCAAGAGTTCTTGTTGAGGGTGATGAATACAGCTCAATGATAGCACCTATTCAGCCTAAACACATATCTAAATTGCTTAGTGGTGAGGTTGGCAGTGGGTCTCGTGGTTTTTTCTCCCATGTTAGTTTAAGGCAGACAGAAAAACAGATGAGAATAATCTACAGATTATATATATATTACAGATTATATAACAGGCACATTTCTTTTCTTCAGATTTATAAATAACAGTGGCTATTATTTTAAAATTTACATAGGGCTAGAGAGATGGCTCAGCGGTTAAGAGCACTGATTGCTCTTCCAGAGGTCCTGAGTTCAATTCCCAGCAACCACATGGTGGCTCACAACCATCGGTAATGGGATATGATGCTCTCTTCTTGTCTGAAGAGAGCCACAGTGTACTCACATACATTAAATAAATAAATACATTTTTAAAAATTTAGATAGTTCTTGAGAATTAAGTAGAAATAAATTATTTTCCCTGAACCTATTACCTTCTACAAACTTATATATTCATCAGAAGTATATCCTTTTTAAAAATAAAAATATAGGCTTTAATCTTAGCACTCAGGATGCAGAGGTTAGCTTGGTTTACAGAGTCCCAGGTCAGTCAGAACTATGTAAGAGCCTGTTTCAAAATAATATTTAAAACATAAAACCTTTTTGTCTATTAATATGCTTTTTAAAAAATAATTAATTTTTATGTGTATGAGTTTTTATTTTTCTTTCTTTTTAAAAAAGATTTTATTTATTTATTTTATATATATGACAAGTACACTGTAGCTGTCTTCAGACACACCAGAAGAGGGCATCAGATCCCATTACAGATGGTTGTGAGCCACCATGTGGTTGCTGGGAATTGAACTCAGGACCTCTGGAAGAGCAGTCAGTGCTCTTAACCACTGAGCCATCTCTCCAGCCCTATTAATATCCTTTTAATATCCTTTAACATGCTATTCTTTTCCTTACAATAACATTTTCATGTCAGAATCTATAGTACACTGTTAGAGAATACATAATTTTCCATTGTATCAGCTATGTTGGTTGAACTAAGATATTCACGCCATTGCTGTTAGGAATATTGCTGGAGTAACAGGACGCTAAGTGCAATTCACTGTATCCACTTTAGCTGGGGGCTTCCTGTAATGGTTAATTCCGTTGCTCAACTTGACACCATCTAGAATCACCTAGAAGACAAACGCCTGGGCCTGTCAGTAAGGGAATTTCTAGTCTGGGATACCCAAGATGAGAACAGCTACCCTAAACGTGGGCAGCAGCACTGCGCCTGCTGAGGCTTGGGCTGAAGGAGGAGAAATGTCATTGCAATATGACCAGCTCCTTCAAGCTGTCAGTGCCACGCCCTCCCCTCAAGATGGACTGTTTCATCAAAGCAAGAGAACAGGTAAATTTCTCTTTAGATTTTCGTGGACCAGGTATTCTGTCTCAGCAGTGAGAAAAGTGACTAATGCAGCCCCCAGGTTTGCAAACTACTCAGAAGTTGCCGAGTGCCCCTATTTGGGGATATAAGCTCAGAATGCAACCCGGGATCCCATAAATACTAAGTACCACTCCACCACTGAGCTACATGCTCAGTCCTTATCCATTTGTGAGATGCCGGACCACTCAGGCAGTACTTGTGAACCAGAACCCTGGAGTCATCAGGCATCATGAAATACAAAATCAATGGAGTTTATAAGCCTGAGAAAGGAAAGTCAGAGCCTTAGAGTTAAAAAGAAATTTGAAAAATACTTTAAACAAAGCAAGGGATTCTCTTTAGTTCCTTCGGAAGAAGACAGCCAAGGGCTTAAATGATTCTGGTGAGAAATCAGAAAAGCCCCAAACTCCATTTTTCTTGTGCCCTCTTTGGTAACCGACCTCCAACAGGAAAGGAAGGAGTAAAAGGAGAGACGTGGGGTGACCCACAGCCCAAGACAGGCGAAGATAGAAGAATTTCCCTCTGTGTCGACTGATACTGGGTTTGATACGGAAGTGGGGATTCTCAGGTTCAAAGCTCAGGTGTTTTAGGTTTGATTCCCTGGAAACTGAGTGATGAGGGGGCATTAAAGTGTTCGCTAAGAGGACAATCTCTACTGTCACACGTGAGAACTACTTCTGGAAGAGCCGGAGGAAGGCAGCCTGGGAGAGTGCAGGAAGCTTCCTTAGCCAGGTTATAACTGAAGACTCACCCACTCAGAGTTCCTGAGCTGGGATGTCTCTTTAGAAGGTGAGAAGCCTTGTGTGTTCTTGCATCAGCCAGTTATACACACAGTCATGCTCTGGGAGGGTCATAAACGTGGGTCAGATAACTAGAAAATTTAATTGGTATTCACAGCAGCCGGGGTTTATCCCCGGGTACCATGGAAGGAGTGCCACAGTGCTGACAAGGAGGAAGAATGCAGGGATTGATAGGTCCCTCCATCTTTGCATGGCTTCCCTCACTTCTGTGCTACTATTAGGCTCTCGGGAAAGTCATTCTGAAGGGATGGCTGAGTTTGTCTGACTGACACACGGTTTTCATTGCCTATCCATGTGCTCCTTTCTGGGCGAGAGGAAATCCTGACTCGACGCTTTCTCAGGAGCACTCTTGTCTGTGCTTGGCTTTCCAAACAGACTCAGAGCATCTCCCTCCAACGTCTGAGTAAACACCCCGCTCAGAGTGGAAGATGAAGGGAGGCGGGATGCCACGGGATCAGAGGGAGCAGACAATGCTACTCAGAGCCACTTATCCCCTCATATAATTTTTATGACACGACTTCCCTTCAGGCCTAAGTTATATATTTTTGAATGTCCTAAGTTACATGCTTCAGATGTTTAAAAATTCACGTTCTTTACCTTTCTACTGTAACATCCTTCCCCAGGGCGATGGATGCTCGGCGGCTTCCTTCCCTGAATAGAGGACAAAGAGTAAATGAGATTCAGAGACGGCATCTCAGATAGCATCTCAAAATACTATCCTGCCTCAGTCATATCCAAGGACACTAACAGGACCGGGGGTGGGGGGTGGGGGAGGGTGCGAGCATTGAAATCTTGTGACAGTCTTTGATGGCTCATGGAAAATGGAAAGACAGTGAACGATCAAAGACAGGGGGGAGGGGGAGGGAGAGGTTCCGAGTTTTTCAAGCCCAAAGAAAGAGGGTGCTGCAAATTGTAAGCACCGAAAGCTCCAAAGAGAACTCACCTCTTTTCTGGTTTCTATTGTTGTTTGTTTTAATAGTTTGTCTTGGACAGAGCTATTGACAGAGGCTATAGATGTTAGCAAAGAACACAAGTATCTCCTGAAATATTGTTATGGTTAGAGAATGTGCAGTACAGTGAACTCATAAAGACTCCCGGACCCCTCGCTCTCCCAGGAGCTCATGGGAGCTGCAAGTCTGACTCCTGTTTTAGGGATCATTAGCATGGTTTGATCTCTGTGACATGTCCGTCAACACTGTTCCTTCTTTGCATCATTGTCTCATGTTTATGGTGGCCACTCTTGCTCATGCCATAGGCTCTGTCCTATGTGGCATTACTGTATTTAAGCTGGTCCTGGCTTGCTCTTCAGTGTCTGATGCCATGATAGTCTCAGTATAGTGCCTGATCACAAATGTGGCAAGATGGGAGGTTGGTTTCCTTTCCACAGGAAGGCAATTTGGAATTGGCTTGTTCCTGAGATCACAATGAGGAGTGTGTGTGTGTGTGCGCGCATGTGTGTGTGTAAACACCGAGTCCTGTCTCTTTTGCCTTGTCACTTTTTTGCATGGTTGAAACCGTACATGTGAGTAAGGCTCATGCTGCAGGCAACGCCTCTTTGCCTTGTTAACTCAGTGTCAGGCTCTCTGAACCACTTAGTTTTTTCCTAGGTCACACAGGGCTTTTGGGCAAAGAATTTATTTATTTATTTATTTTTAATTTTTATGGGGGGGAGAATTTATAAATGTGTGTGTGTTATGTGTACGGTGTATGTGCACACATGTGTGCAAGTATGTGTGCCACTTTACACAGAGACCTGAAGAGGGTGTCAGGGGTCCTGCTCTATCCCTCTGCTTTATCCTCTAGAGACAATGCTCCATTAGAGAAAGGGAGAGAGATGAGATGAGTCCTAAGAATGTCCATGGCTCTGAGCAGCCATGATCCCACTTCTTGGAAAGGTAGAGACACCTTTCTCATTGTTTTCCCCATTGCTGGGATGAACCACGAGACAAATGAGCTTTGGGAAGGAAAGGCTTGTCTTGGCTCACTGTTACGGTCTGCCATGGTGGGAAGGTGTGGAGGCCGTCACTTGAGGCTGCTGACCACATCACAGCTTCAGTCAGTGGACCACAGTGTGGAAGCAGAGAGCTGTACGTGAGGTGCTTGGCTCACATTCATTCTCCTTTTTATCCACCCTGGGCCCCCTGTCCATGGAATGATGCCACCATGCGCAGGGTGAATCTCCTTCCCACAGTCAAACCTCCCTGAAAAGACCTTCACAGACACCCTCAGAGGTTTGTCTCCCATGTGATCCTAAAGCCTATCAAGTTGGCCATAAAAATTAATCATCAGGAAAGGAAAGTGAAGAACCAAACCCAAGTTGGTTGTCACTTCCTCTACAAAAGTGTTTTACATGATTTAGAGAAAAAACTAGTGATTCAGAAAGAACTTTATAAAGGCTTATGAATATATTCAAAGTCAATTTTATGGCTCATGGCTGGCAATATTAATGGAAACAATATTAATAAAGGTATTCTTTATAGTAATAAAAACTTGAAACAAGGACTCATAGATCATATTTTACTAGTTTCTAAGGCAGTTAACTTTTCCAGTGTAATTAAAGAGAAAGTAGACTTTAAAAAAAAACAGACAAGTAGGCTCTATATTAAACTTAGCTGTCACTCAGTGTAGGGTAAAGATGAAACAATGCCAGTCAAGGGTAACACACCATGGGCACACTGGCATTACAAATGTGACATCCTAGGGCCGGTGAGATGGTTCAGTTGGTAAAGAAAGGAGCCTGTTTCCATGCCTGATGATTTTGAGTTCCCTCTTCTGAGCCCACCCAGTGGAAGCAGAGAAGTTACTCCCACAAGTTGTCCTCTGACCTCTACAGAGGCACCACGGCATGTGCTCACACACAAGTAAATATAAACATGTACAAACTGCTAATAGAAATGGTCGTGTCTCCCTGCTTGGTTGTGAAAGAGACAGAAGCCGCCCACTGAGTGCTTCTAATCTGAGGTTCAGTTGACTCCTCTTGCCTTTTACTCTTGCAAGATTCAAGCTAAAAGTTTGATGACATAAAGCTTATGCTAGCGTCGTCGCTCGTGGCTGTGGTTTTGTACACACTTTGCACCACTTGCCTTGTGGTCTACCACCGGAGCCCCCAGTGTTCCACTTAGGGATCCCTGGTCCCACATTGTGTAGCTGCCCACCAAAGTCTCATCTTCCTTTTCTTGAGTTGCTTAAGCACAGTTTGCCAGGGAGAAGTGACTGGCCAGGAGCATGCAGATGGTACCTGACCCCCAGGGGTAGAGATTTGAGGAGGAAGGTTGGAGAGAGCTCTCCGGGTATCACAAACACCACCTCTGTGATGATGTAGTATTATACATTCTAAGAGAACAGAACTTTTGCTGGACCTCACAGCCAAGCTAATAGTACCCTTTGAGGTCATTTACCAATTGAGACCGCTATCCTGCTCTGTACATAGCCTGTTTGTTTAACCTGACTGTAAGAGAACAATGTAACATTCACTCTTACTAGGCTTGGATTTCCCAGGTGGTGAACTTTTACAACCTCAACTGATGCATAGTTTTAATCTTAAATTATGCATTCTTCTGTGCCTCCGACCCAAATGGCAGTACATGTGTGTGTTTGTATGTATGTTGTGAGAACCATTTCCTGAAAACAGCAAATGGATGAAAGCTGCCTTATAAACCAAGTATCTGCCATAAATACTGAAAACAATATAGGAAACCTGCTTGATTGTATTTGCTTGTTTGTTATATGGGTCAGCTGGGGTCAGCTGGAGCCAGTAACGTAATCCCTTGTAAAACTCTTAAAGATTTCTGTAAATTATCCCTCATTCCTCTCGTTTGATGTTTCTGGTGCTGTTCAGTAAGTACAGAGCAAAAGCCCTTTGTTAAGGACAGACGGTACAAATTAAGACAAGACCGAATTCAGGCAGACACATATTCAGACTCATGACAGACAGAAGGCAGATGGAAGACACAGGAGAGAACTAGAGAATTCAAACTCTGTATGGCTTGCTCTCTGCTAAACTGCTTCAAGGGGACGCCTCTGACTTCTCTGATGCAACACAGAGACACATTAGTGACCCCGATGCTTAACCAGTGCAACACACTGTTTGAGTAGAAAAGCCGGGGACTCATCCTTTATGATGTCTGGGAGAGAACATCCTTGGGACTCTGCCTGCACAGAGGGAAACAGAACCAAGGGATGAGAAAGGATGACAGAGGCCTGACGACATATTTGAATGCCTGCATCCTGCTGTAGTCAGATCCCTCTGAAGCCCAGGGCATTTCAGATCCCTGAAACAATGAGTTTTTGTCTATTTACGCTAGTGTGCGTTCAGTGTTGCTTCTCAAAACCCAGGGTCCGAGTTCATTAAGCATGCCAGAGTTCCCTTTATATAGTAGAAATGTAGCTTATCCTTAGCATATTTTCTGGTAACTACATTCAAACAGCAAGAACTTTGGATCAGAAGAGGTCTTTATTTGCAAAGTAAGCACTAAATACTTAGTCTCTCGTTGCATTTATTTATTTATTTATTTATAGTAACCGCAGCAGGCTCACCATTTCTAAAGGAGAGTGTTGAGCTGTGGGAAACTTGGAGCTTATTTCATGAGTTAAAGCAGGCTGCTGACTGTGACAGGCTCTGTGCTCTGATTTATTGCTCCCGTGTGCTTCTTGTATGGTTCATATTCCAGCAAGAGGGATCTGGATTCTTGGTCCTTGGATCAGATAGGGGTTTGTGACACCTGCGTTTCTGGAATATGATACAAGTGACATGGCTGTCTGAAGCTGGGCTATAAAAAAATGCAACTTCTGGGCCAGTGAGATGACTCAGAGAGTAAAGGTGCTTGTGCCAAACCTGATGACCCAAGTTTGATTCCTGGAACCTACACTGTGGAGGGAGAAAATGGACTCTGGCTGCGTGTTTCCTTTGGCAAATGTATGATCGCATAACAGCACTCTCAGGACTATTGAAATCTTGTAATTGCTTGAGCCTGTAATATCACAACGTGTCCAGTGTGCACTGTGTAAATCAAGTGTTTATCCGCACGTTCATACCACACCCATTTCTATAGTAACAGAGTAGAACTTACAAGACAGAATATTTCACATATTTAATTGCACCAAAAATGATTACCTTTTTACCACCTTATCAACTGTACTTTTGCAGATTCTGTATTAGCCTATTTGGCATCTATTTATCACAGAGCTGATTATGTTAACTTTATTTTCCCATCTTCTATATTTTTGATGCCCTGACATTTAGAGTCATATGGATCTAGGAAGAGAACTGTGCCAACCAGGGCTCACTAGCTCCTAAACATAGTGAACATCTTTGATGTGGACCAACCATCTCTATCTAAGTAACTCTCACTCATCCACCATTTATCTTCCTCGGCCTAGGTCATTTCACAACCCAACAAACAGAGACCCCCTGATAACCCAGAGACCTCCAGAACCACCCAGAGTAGCCGATACCAGTCATGGGGCAAGCTTTCTCCCTGTTCCTTTCTTTCTTACCAAGACTGGTACTTTCTTGTTACTTCCTTTTTGGTTGCCATAATAAAACATCGTGACCCAATGCAGCTTGTGCAAAAGTTTATTTTGGCCTATGTTTGTGTGGGAGGTGGGTGGGTGGGTGGGGAATCTGTAATGGGAAAGAAAGCATGAAAGCAGGTGGCTGGAGCAGGAAGCTTAGTGCTCAGATTTCTGTCCATGCATGGGAAGGAGAGAATGAAGTGGACATAGGGTGAGGTTGTAGATTCTCAAAGCCCTCCCCCAGTGACACACTTCCTCCAGCAAGGCCACAACTTTCAAAGGTTCCCATAACCTCTCTAAACACTTTCTCCACCCAGGGACCAACTGTTCAAATCTCAAGCCTATGAGGCAGATTTCATAACCTAGCTACCACAGTTCTTGATCCTTAGTGATATGGCATACCTCTGTCTGTTGGGAAAACTCGGTGACAAATTCTTCTCTCAAAGGCCTTGACCTCTCTGTGTCATCATTGAATCACCTACGAAATTTAAAATCCTAAGACTTCAAAGAGGACATATAGAAGAACACCTACTATAGCCTACCACACGTGAACGCAAGCACACACACACACAGGCACACACGCACATGCACACACATGCACAAATCAAATGTAACCAAAGACAATGTAAAGCAAGTCTCCTTTCCACTCCAGACCTCCAGTTTCCCAGAATCACAGCTAAGTCAGTAGCATGCAAACTGTACATATAACAAGCAAGTGATGTCGCAGGGTTCCCACGATCAAACCATGCTAGAAGAGTCTAGCATGGGTCTATGCATCCAAATTAGGCCTGAGTCCAAAGATTTCTACATAAGGCAACGCTAGAGAAAACTGCAGCTGTCTGCAAACATTCCTTGGTCCCCACTTTGACCAGTTGCTCTACGCTTAGCCCACTGGCTGGTGAAGGGTCATTCTGTGTGGATGTCCCCATGCTGACACTGTCACGGGTCAGATGTCTCCACGTTCACACAGTCACGGGTCAGATGTCTTCATGCTCACACGGTCACAGGTCAGATGTCCCTACGCTCACACCATCACGGGTCAGATGTCCCCAAGCTCACCATCATGGGTCATTTATTCTGCCTATTTCCCACCCTTAGATGTTCTTTTGGTGTTTATCATTTCTGAAGGTTACTCCATGCCTGATACAACCATTTAAAATTATTCTTTGGTAAAAATTAAATAAACACTGGGACATTTGTTCTAGGGACTCCTTTTTTGTTCTTAGAAACTTTGCATCAATTGATAATTCCAATTCACTTCAAGTCATGTTTTCCTGCAGATTTAAATTTAAAGATAATTTAATAGACTTTAACCAGTTAATCTACAAGTCAGTACTTTCATTCTGGTCTGCTCTTTTTTCTGCTTCTGCAGACACACTCTGTTTTTCTCTAAAATGGGGAAGAGAAAGTCACAAAACCAACATTAAGTTATAGAAAAGGGGGAAAAAAAAGCCGGGCAGTGGTGGCGCATGCCTTTAATCCCAGCACTCGGGAGGCAGAGGCAGGCGGATTTCTGAGTTTGAGGCCAGCCTAGTCTACAGAGTGAGTTCCAGGACAGCCAGGGCTACACAGAGAAACCCTGTCTCAGAAAACAAAAACAACAACAAACAAGCAAACGAAAACAAAAAACAACAAAAAACAACCCGTGCTTGGTTTTCTTTATTTCTAACTGGATAAAAACCAAGTATGGTGGTGCATACCTGTAATCCCAGCACTCTGCCTCAGAAGTACATTCAAGGCCAATCTGGTCTACATAGCAGGTTCCAGCCAGGGTGACATAACAAGACTGTTTCAAAAGCAATCCTTCATGCAAGGAACTTGTGGTCAAATGACATTTTCAAGCATTGTCCAAAGGAAGGAATGCTGTAGACAGCCAAGGTCTGAGGTGTCATTTTTATTAAACACATTAATTCATGAAGAAAGTAGTACTTATGACTATGTATGGCTTGCCTTGGGGAGTGCTACTTACTTATTGTTAAAACTAAATACACAAATAATAAAATAAAAACTACCTGCTAACTCACTTCACAGTCTTGTCTACATATATCCCCAAAGACATAATTTTTTCCTTTCAATGAAATGATACAAGAGAAAAATTGTTCTTTAGAAATCACTTACTGAAGCCAGGCAGTGGTGACGCACGCCTTTAATCCCAGCACTTGGGAGGCAGAGACAGGCGGATTTCTGAGTTCAAGGCCAGCCTGGTCTACAGAGTGATTTTCAGGACAGCCAGGGCTATACAGAGAAGCCCTGTCTCAAAAAACAAAAACAAAACAAAACAAAACAAAACAAACAAAAAAAGAAATCACTTACTGAGCTGGGTATAGAGACACAAGTAGAGGCAGGGGGATCTCCAAAAGTTCCACCCTGACCAAGGGCTAAGTAATGAGGTCCTGTATCTAAAACAAAATGATGAAAACCACTTACTGAATCCTACCAAAAATATTAACATGTAAAAATATTATTTCTTTGGTGGAATAAATCCTATAGTTAAAAAAAAGATCTATGTAATGACTATCTTTATCCACAGAAGAGTTCTAGTCAATACAAGGTGTAGTACACAATTAGGCAGTATTAACACTCAAATCTTATTATAAAACTTTGATATTTAGTTGTAATGAGCTTATAAAACTATTTTGATTCTCCACTCTCTGCATTAGGTAATATCCTATGGCCCTTCATTTGTGAGTTGAGAAGACATCATGTTCTGAGAACAGCAGAGGTAATTTCAATGTCCGTGCCCCTCCTGAACTCAGTCCTTATCCTGCTCCTCCTCCTGTTCTGTCTTCTCTCACCCCAGGGGGGGTCCCAGCAGGGAAAGCTCCTCCTTGGAAAAGACTCTCTGAGGGCCGCCCTCAATACTTTAGGTCTAAACAGGAAGAGTCCGGGTCATAGGTCCTAATGAGTGAGCAGAACTAAGACAAGTGGTCATGTAAGACCTGGAATATGTGGCAGTTAGGACTTGTGAGCAAAAGAGACACCAGGTGTGGTGGCTGCAGGTAGGATGCTTGTAGCTAAAGAAGACAAGCAGATGCTAAGATCTCTAAGTCCTTTGGAATGGACCGTTACCTCAGGAAAGAGAAAGTTACTTCCCTGAACCCTCCCTCCCCTTCCCTTTCTTTCACAGATTAGCTTCCTAGATTATTCTCTGGTGTGTGTTCATGGGCTATCAATTATATTCTCAGGAAGGTGGAGGAGTTCCACCTTTATGGGCTAGAGCTATTCTGTGGATACAGCAAGAGTGACTATGAGAACCCAAAGGCAGAACTTCCCCAAACCGACAACATTCCACAGATTAGAGGCATCAATGTCCTTTGGGAACTGGATAAAAATGCAGCCTTAGACACCCAAATCAGTCATACTGAAAGAAACTCCCAGGGAGACTCAGCACTCTGTTGCTTTTTATTTTTTTATTTTAAAATTTTAAAAATTTATTTATTTATTTTTATTTATTTATTTTTCATACTTTATTTACATTTCAAATGTTTCCCCCTTTCCAGATCTCCCCTTTGGAACCTCCTCATTTCCTCCCCCTCCCCCTGCCACTATGGGGGTATTCTCCCACCCACCCACCCACCCACTCTCACCTTTCCTCCTTGGCATTCTCCTATACTAGGGGATCTAACACTCTCAGGCCCAAGGGCCTCTCCTCCCCCGATGGCTAACAAGACCCTCCTCTGCTTCATATGTGGCCGGCACCATGGGTCCCTCCATGTGTATTCTGTGGTTGGTGGATCGGTCTCCAGGAGTTTGGGGTGGGGGGTGTCAGGCCAGTTACCACTTAAACAAGCCCTCCGGGTGAGTTGGTAGTTTCAGAGCTTTCATGCTAGAGACAGCAGGCCGGGCCCGGTATCCTTCACTGAGTCCTCCCAGCACAGTGGCTGGTCAGGTGTGTCCTGAGTACTTAAGAAGTCTGTGCCTCAGCACTGGCTAGTTTTCCTTTTCTTCTTCTGCTAGAATCTGGAAAGTTTAAGTGCTAAACCTAAAACTTTAGGAAATCATCTGTTTTTACACTCAGTGAACTAAATAAAGAAAGTTATTCAAGTAATTTGCATATTCAAGATTGGATCTATGGAAGGAAAAAGCTCCCGGTAACTCAGATCATCAGTAGGATAGCACTGGAGAATCCTGTCACGTTTATTATAACTCATTAGCCAAATGATCGTACCAGTTTTCACACTGGTATGGTCATCAGGGCCCAAACAGGTGACTTCTAACCATAAGGAAATACTCACCTCATAATGACGTCATTAGAATATAAATGTGAGATTACCACCTCACTTACTTTTTACCCATTTGTCAAAAACTCAAATCACTTAGAATGAGCACCCACAGGATCCAAGCTGTGCTTCAGGAAGAGCATGTTCATGATGCAGTATGCCTGCCAGCATAGAAGTACTGTATAGGAGGAGCCTGGGTCTTAATCTCTGTGCTGTGGAAAGCTAGGCCATGATGCTTGTGGTGATTTGAATGAAAATGGACCCCAAAGGCACTATTAAGAGGTGTGGCCTTGTTGGAGTAGGTGTGGCCTTGTTGGAGTAGGTACGGCTTCATTGCCAGAAGGTTGCTTTGAGGTTTCAGATGCTCAAGCCAGGCCCCATGTCACTCTCTCTTCTGACTGCCGCTGACTCAGATGTGGAGCTTCCCAATTATCTCTCCAGCATCATGTCAGCCTGCATACCACCATGCTTCCTTCCATGATGACAATGGACTAAACCTCTGAACCTATAAGCCACGACAATCAAACGCTTTCCTTTATAAGAGTTGCCATGGTTATGGAGTATCTTCACAGCAATAGGCCCTAACACAGACAATGTTTTTCAAGTCTCCCTTCCAGCCTCTGGGCCCTAGAACTTCTGCTCAAACACCCTTTTTACACACAGGGCTTGAAGTCCTCCTCATTACCGATCTTCCCAGCGACAGGCTATTGCCAAGAAGCAGGCAAAGCAGCTGTTTACTTGTGAGGGACCTAGCTTGAATGTATGGGGTAGAGTGTTTGCATTCGTCTGTGGAAAGACAAGACTGAGATAGGGAGGTGAAGAGAGGAACTAAGGGTGGGTTAGGACCAATTTTCCCTGCCCCACTGGGAGAAACTCTGGAGGATTCAATGATTCCAGATTCAAACTTGGCCTCCAATGGAGGTAGGAAACCCAGACTCTATTGTAACCATTTACTAGCTTGATTTATAATTCTGTTTAGACAAATGATTTTGTGGGCTTCCATTAGCAATCTTATTCCAGGCCCATTAGAGGTCAGTTGGCCACCCACATAGTCTCATGGAAAACAACTTTTTTATTCCCAGTTATATGGAGTCTTTAGCTCCCTTTACCCAGTTCTCTGAGATTCACCCATGAAGGGAGGTTCATTTCAGACAGTTTTACAGAGAGGCAGGGTTGAGGAGCCATCCTGAGATAATGTCAAGACCCCTGCTTTAGATGAGACCAAAAAACAGATCATTGTTTGGATAGGAAGAGAGACTTAAAATGTGCCAGGAAAAGCACAAACAACAGCAGCAGCAACAACAAAAACATCCAGGAACTCTTTCATGATTAACTGCTGGCATGTCAAATCAGGCAGTGTGGTGGCGTGGTGAGTTCAGGGACTGCACAGGGTAACACAGCAGTGGAGAGTTTCATCTCTGAGAATGTGCCTGGTGTTAATATCTTGGATACAAGATGCATTACCTTTGGGTAATTTTACTTCTTCTGTGCCCAAGTTTCTTGTCTGTGAAGAGAGAATAGCAATAAGATCTGTTTTCCAGGGAGGTTGTGAGTTTACTTAAAATGGATGTGTGTGGAGTACCTGCATGTTGTAAGCATTTAGCAGATTGATGCCTGCAAATTCATTTTCATGAGAATTGGTTCTCAAGAAAAAAAAAATGTGTGTGTGTGTGTGTGTGTGTGTGTGTGTGTGTGTACATGTGAATTGAAGTTGAGGGTGTCAGAGTTAGTAGTAATGTGCTTACCTAGGGTGTGCAAGGCTCTGGGTTTGATCCCTAGTAGCAGTTAAAGTGGGAAATCCATAGGGAGATATTAGCAAGGGTTTCTGATTGGTTACACTTAAGGTTTACTTTATTGTTTCAATAAAACAATGAAGTTTTATTCATTGTTTGCACTTTGGTTGCACAGAAGTCAGGCGTACATCCTGGTGCTACAGTTAACTGGATCACTTCACCTATGGCTCCGTGTTTATTGAATGGTGATGGCAGGATACAAACCCACGACGTGTTTGTAAGAGTGGTGCTAGGTGGTTTGTGGGACTCAGCTTGTACCACTGGCAGAAGCAACTCTTATGTCTTCAGGATTTTATAAGCCAGCTGTTAAACCACTAGGCAACCTTAAATTAGCAATGACTACAAACCAGATCTCTTTGTCTTAGAGGGCCATTTGCCAACACAGTTATGATTACAACAGAGAAACAGTTAAGACAAAGAGACATCATAGGCTTAGATTTTTCAAAACCTACTTTAATAAGGGTTCTTAAATGCTTTAACCTCCCTTCTAGCCCACCACCCACCAGAGGGAGTGGAAAGGAAAGGTTAACAGGGCAAAGCGGGATGTGGACCTGTTTAGAAATAGTTCTTTGGGGGTGATTCCAATCTCTGTTGTCAGGATCTCAGCAGTTCAGTTCACATAAATCAGCAGTGGCAACTCAATCCAATCACAAGCGGCAGTTTGATCCAGAAGACACTGCAAGGCTCTGCCATTCATCCCGAGTCAGCTGGAGCAGCAAGAAGCCACTGGAATATCATGTGAAGTTCTTTGGTACATTTCTCTCTACAAAGTTACGATAAACAATGACCAGCAAAGAGTGGCGAGGAGAACCAATGCCACAGCATTGTCTGCTGTCTGTTGGGATAGACTAGACCCTTTCCAACATCACATGTTCTCTCAAGCTTCTGCTCCAGCAAAGCATCACATGCCCCCTTTCCAGGCAGCTTCCAGAAAAACATCACATGTCACAACCGAGTCTCCAAAAAACCCAGAAATTTCCACATCAAGACCGCATTGATACAGCTCAGAATGAGAACTGACACTGTTCAATGTTGTCGGTTGTTAATGACCCTTAGCATACACAGAAGTGTGTTTTAGGCACTGTGGGAAAGGGGATCTGTGCACACACAGTGCTCCAGGGAAGATCAGCTTAGACTGTCAGAGAAGACAGTACCGTGAAAGGGTTGTCCTTATAGTCACTGAGACTGGACATCTTCTTCATTTCTATCAGGACTTTTGGAGCTCACTATAAATCACTAGCTGATCTGGAATGCACTATGTAGACTAGGCTGGCCTTGAACTCACAGAGATCTGCCTGTCTCTGCCTCCTGAGTTCTTGGATCAAAGGTGTGTGCCACAATGCCTGGCAGGTTTTCTTTAACTCTTAAAGATAGAGATTGTAATGCCTGCCCCATTTTCTGTATGAGGTTTCTGCAGATCAAAATTAAATAAGAGATACAAAAGTGCTTTATAAAATGCTATCAGATCCTCTCTACAATATAGAATTATTTCTGCTAAGGAAAAATTACTCAATTTAAAAAGGATTGGCCATATACATAACTACTATTTAATGTACATTTTGTTTGATTATCTATTTATGCAAGTAGAGCTAATATCTGATCATGGTATTTAGACATACGTAAACACCTTATGAATGAAATAGTATATTGTAGTTTAGATTTAAGTAATGGGAAAGAATCTGTATTCAAAAGAGCAAAAATTAAGAGTTCTGCTCCTATGTGATTATTTATTTTTAACATTTATTTATGTATTTATTTTTATGTGCATTGGTGTTTTGTCTGCAAAGATGTATGTATGAGGGTGTTGGATCCCCTGGAGCTGGAGTTACAGACAGTTGTGAGCTTCCATGTAGGTGCTGGGATTGAACCCAGGTCCTCTGGAAGAGCTGCCAGTGCTCTTAACCACTGAGCCATCTCTCCAGCCCCCTATGTGATTTAAAATAAACGTTCCTCCTTCTGCCAGGTATAAAGTGACATTTGCCTGACTAGTGGCCAATCAATGAGACACTCTTCACCAAGGTGGGTTGGCATCTGATTGCAGCCTGTGGAGCAACCATCCAGCGAGGCCCTGATTTCCTATGAGGCAAGAGTAAGACGGGAGACTCAATAATCATTAAAACAACATTTTAGACATATCCATACCGAAGTTTCTATTTGTAGCTAAGCGGCAAGAGTTCACAATTAAATCACACAGGGTTTATATAGTTTATTTAGTGGCAGAAAAATAATAATCATAGATGTGAATCATATGGCTTGTGACTCATAGCTAATTACTGTTTTCCCTTCTAGGAAGCAAAGACATAGGACGTGCATCTGGGGATTAATCAGGATGGTCCGCTGAAGGGTTTCAGGGTCCAGTAAGTTCTTTTTTCCCCCTAAGTTGCTTCAGTCATGGTATTTATCACCACAGCAACAAAATGAAATCAGAAAACCATCCATTTGAAAAATAATTACTCCTCACCTCAACATTTATTGATTTTTGCTCCAAAGGGTTATTAATAAGAGAGAATTTACTCTTCCTCAAACATAAGTGACCACAGCCTTGCAACATGTCCCCAGGTTGTACTAAATGGTATGTTCCATCTTAAAAGTGGTTACATGAACTTTGATAGTCAGGACAAAAGAAAAGCCTAAATCAGAGCATTTACTAAGTATGTTTGTGAGAGCATCAGGTAGCTGGGCCAAAGCAAAGTGGGGGAATCTATAGTTTTGGAGGCTATCGGGTGACACTTATGGCTTTTAGACTGGGGGACAGTGGTGGCCTGCTAAGTTACTATGTATTGGTCACAGTTATTACATCAGTTACAGAATGTTTTAGTTTCATTTCTGTGGCAGTGACAAAGAGATTCCAGGCTACAGTCCATCATTGTGGGGAAGTCAGGGCAGGAACTTCAAACAGCTAAATAGCTGGTCATATCACACCCATAGTTAAGAGCAGTGAGAAATGAAAGCATATGATATGCTTGGTTGGTTGCTTGTTTATGCTTAACTTGTGGGAAGGGATGAGAAAGAGAGAGAGAGAGAGAGAGAGAAAGAAAGAGAGAAAGAGAACTCATCAGGAATGGTGTGGGATTTTGAAATATCAAAGCCTGCTGGTTTGGTTTCAGACCAAGGGACAAGGAACTGACGTACATATTTTACATATCAAAGCAGACCTGGCCTCCAGGTTCTCCCAGCATCACTCAGTCCCTACCTGGCATACCCTGCCCCCAACTTTGAACTTTCCAGCCCTCTCCCTCTCCCTCTCCCTCTCCCTCTCCCCCTCCCCCTCCCCTCCCGCCTTCCCACTCCCTCCCTTCCTCTTTCCCTCCTCCTCCTTTTCCTCCTCCTCCCCCTCCTCCTCTTTCTCCTCTTCTTCCTTTTCTTCTCTCTCTGCAGGCAGCCTCAGGGCCAGTGACTTTGCCCACCAAGAGCAGCTTCCCAATAAACCTGCTTTTAATATAATCTAATCTGATTTGAATTGGCTCATTTCACTGGTGACAGTGACTGAGAAGTAACCTATCACCTGCCTCCAGTGACCCACCTCCTCCAACAAAACCACACTTCCTATTTGTAGTACAACCAATTTAAGCTTATCTCCAACTAGCTTAAAAATAAATGAGACTCAGACTACTGTTATTTTATTTGGCTTTGACAATTACTGGGGGGGCAGGAGGGGAGTTCACTTCTAATCTGGTTTTTTTTTTTTCCTATTTACATTTCAAATGTTTCCCCCTTTCTAGATCTCCCCTTTGGAACCTCCCCATTTCCTTCCCCCCCCCGCCACTATGGGGGTATTTCCCCACCCACCCACCTACCTACACTTTTCTTCCCTCCTTGTCATTCTCCTATACTGGGGGATCTAACACTCTCAGGCCCAAGGGCCTCTCCTCCCCCTGATGGCTAACAAGACCCTCCTCTGCTGCATATGTGGCCGGCACCATGGGTCCCTCCATGTGTATTCTTTGGTTGGTGATCCAGTCTCCAGGAGCATCGAGGGGTCAGGCCAGTGGACACTGTTGCTTCCTCCCTGGGGATGCCAACTCCCTCAGCTCCTTCAGTCCTTTCTCCAAGTCCTCCATCTGGGACCTCACACTCAGCCCTACTGTTGCTGCGAAGTGACTCTTGGGTATTTCAAACTTTTGGGCTAATATCCACTTATCGGTGAGTACATACCATGTTCATTCTTTTGTGACTGCGTTACCTCACTCAGGATGATATTTTCAAGTTCCATCCATTTGTCTGTGAATTTCTTGAAGTCATTGTTTTTAATAGCTGAGTAGTATTCCATCTGCCTTTTTATCTGCTGGCCTGGCTACGTCTCCGTTGGTGTACCCAGACACTTGCTCTTTCTCCTGGCCACGTGCATATGGTCCGCCTCCCCTCTAGGCAGCTTCTTCTCTTTTCTCTTTCCTTCTCCCTTGATCTCCTCCTTTCCTTTCTCCATTCCCAACCAGGTAACTCCAAAACCCACCTACCTCTAATCCTTCCAGTAGTTGGCTGGAAGTAGCCAATTTTATTTAACCAATAGATTTAAATGTAGGAGTGAAGTTTGCACAACAAAAGCTTGTCAATTCACTGCAATGGACCTCAACAATTAACCCTTCCAAAACAGTTACTTCAACTAGGGACCAAGTATTTAAATATATGAACCTGTGGATTCATTTTCTTTCAAGGTCCTACACAGAGATTGGTAATAAATTGCTATTGAGGTGACTAAACATAGCCAAGACATGTTGGCTTTCTGTCTGCAGCGTTCCATCCCTCCATAATCACAAAGTTGTAGTCAATCAATATGTCGAATCATCCAGACAAATGACTTTTCAGGTAGCCTCAGTCTACAGTTTGAGCACACCATGTGGTGTGGAGATCCACCCTATGATGCAAGAAACCAGAAAGTCTGACTTACCCTGAGAGTGTACCTTCTTTACTTTCCATTAAGACTTAATCTTTCTCTCTTGCAGTCTTCTCTGTTTGCCTACTGTAATGTTTCTTCTGCTCCCTGCCTTCTAGCTTCCTCAATGAGCACTTTTCTGCTTTCCTTTCGTTTCTGGTGTGTACAACTCCCTCCTACAGCTGGCATGATCGTGACACACTCATACCTCACAATGGTTCATCCCATCTTGCCTGACTCCTGGAAAACCAGGCTAGGTATTCACAATAGCTATGAAATCAAACATGAATAGGAAAATTGTTATAATGGTCATTGAAACAGTGTTTATTCTTAGCTGGGCATGGTACTTGGTGCCTATGTCCTCAGCACCTGGGAGACTGAGACAGGAGGATTGTAAAAGAATTTGTGAGGAAATGGCTCAGCAAATCAAAGTAAAGATCATCGACATTACTCTGGACAGAGACATGCCTTAGTAAAGACAGAGGCTTATATTTCTTTCTTTTAAAAGTTATTTTGTTTTGCTTTCTTGTTTAACACAGGACCATCTGCCTAGGAATGACACCACCCACAGTGGGCTGAGTCCTCACACATCAACCATTATTCAAGAAAATGCCCCACAGATCTGCTGCCTACAGGTCAATCTGGTGGAGGTATTTTCTCAGATTACTCTAGCTCGTGCCGAGTTGACAAACTAACCAAAACAATAGCACTTCCACAATCTTATATTATCAGAGTTTGTTAACTAATATTATATGTTTTTAGTTATATAGCTCATAGACAACTTGTATCATCATCATCATCATCATCATCATCATCCTCATCTACACGGTCTCAATGTGTAGCCCTGGATGGTCTGAAACTCCTTACATAGATCAGGCTGGCCTTAAAATCACAGAAGTCCTTCTGCTTCTCTTTCTCAAGTCAAAATGGCATTTGACTAATATTAGTAAAACGTTGCTACAAACTTTCTGTTGATTAAAAATTTTTTAACAGCTGGACAGTGGTGGAGAACACCTTTAATCCCAGTATTTGGGAGGCAGAGGAAGGCAGAGCTCTGATTTTGAGGCTAGCCTGGTCTACAGATAGAGTTCTAGGACAGCCAGAGCTACACAAAGAACCCCTGTCTTCAAAAGTGAACAAACAAAAACCAGGATTTTTAAGATAAAAATGTTTTTCTTTTTAAGCACGTAATGTTTTGGGCCTCTGTTGCTTCCACTGAGAAGTCTAATATTTCTTCTATTAAGGCATGAATTACCACAAATAGAATTTGTAAATGTCCTTACATCTGTTCTCTTGTATGTGTCCCCCAACAAATCGTAACAACTAAATCATTCTAATTCTTATTATTGCAGTTCCTGAGCTGAGTTTCTTCCTGTTCTTAATGACATCAAGCAAAGTATAAAATGTAAACCATATGGCAAAAATCACAGGAGTCTTCACATTCTCTCATGTTTGTCTACCTGATTTCCTTGTCACCAGCCATTAAGAATTTTCAATTTTGTTACCTTTATATACTAATATTTATAGAATTATAATGTAAGTTATGATTATACTTACAATTGGCACTTTCCTTGTCCTGACCTGCAGGACTTAGTTATTCGCGAGGATCAAGGAGGACTAAGCCTGAAAGAAAAACGGGCAAGAGAGAGAAGGCTAGGCGAAGTTCTGTCTAGGTCTCACTTTATTTTTTACACATGTTTGCTTTTAAAGAAAAAGGAATGTAGAGGGGAGGGGAAAGGAGGCTTATGGTCCCCCAGCTGTCATGGTTTAACTATTTTAACAAGCCAGACCATCCGGTGTCAAACTGTTTTATGATCAGTCTATTTCCAAGAGGTGGGAAGGACAGTTTAGTCTTGAGGAAACACAACTAGTTCTCAGAAGGTCACTAGGGTCAGATTCCCAGGAACGTGTGAAGATCCTGGCTCCAGGCATCTCCAGCTTATCTTGTGCAAACAAACTGGTCCTCAGAAAGTCTCAGATTCCCAAGGACATTGTGGAGGCTCAGGCAAATTCCAAGGGAGGGTGTTCAGATTCTCAAGGACAGTGTGGAGGCCCAGGCAGATTCCAAGGAGGGTGTTAGGGCCTGGCTCCGAACATATCACCCTTTCTTTTACAATGAATGAGGAGCAGCTAAGAAGGGTCGGTGGAAGGCCTGTCTTAGGCTATGCAGTATGCACCCATGTCTCATGCCCGATTTTTATTAGGGCAGGGGCTCTGTCTTAGGCTATATGGATGGCCCCCATTTCCGGCATCGACCTTTTATAGTCTCGATGTGCACCCGGATAATGGATCCATAATAACTCCCGTCATTAAGCTACCCTGCAGCCTTTAAAGGCGTGCGTTGAGAATCATGACACTGCAATACATTCCTGTCATTGGCCTTTCCACAGCTTATGGCCCAAAAGCCACTCCTGTTGACTGAGGGCTGTTGGGAGCCATAAGGCTATTTAGGAAAGCCTCCATAGCCTGCGATACCAGGGAATCTCTGCCTCTGCCGCTAGGGCTGAAAACTGTAGACCGTCAGATGAAACTTCAGAGGGAGGGTCCTCGGTGGATTCTTGGGTACTGAGTCGATGGTAATGAACAGCAGCCAGCTTCTGGAGGGCGGAATCAATCTGTGACTTAACAAAGTTGGTTAGTCTTTTAAAAGCCCAAGGGCCAAATGTCAAAAGCAGTAAAAGGCCCATAAGGGGTCCCAGAATGCTGGGGAGTAATGTAGAAAGCCAGGGAGAAGTGGAAAACCAATTTTGATACCAAGCCTCAGCATGTTCTCTCTTTCTCTTTCTATCTGTTAAGCTCTTTTTTATCTTTTCTATGCTGTCATCAACTAACCCTGTCTTGTCTGCATAAAAGCAGCATTCCTCTTTAAGGGCAGCACATAGACCACCTTCCTGTAGAAAGACGAGGTCTAGCCCTCTTCTGTTTTGTAATACTACCTCTGATAGGAATGCTACAGATTCTTTAAGATACTTTAAGCCTTGTTGTAATTCACGGATATCATTATCAATAGCTATGGAAAGTTGATTATACTGTTGAGTAGAAGAAATCAAGGAGGCTATACCTGTTCCAGCTCCTGTGGCAGTTAAGCCCAAAAAGACGGCCAGTGTAATGGCTGTAATAGGTTCTCTTTTGGCACGGGTTGCACCCCGCTCCCAAAATGTAAGTAGGTCTTCTGCATGGTGAAAGGTAATTTTTGGAATAAGAAGGACCAAAACACAGTAATCTCTGTGTGTCAATAAAGAAGTTGAAACCACATAAGGAGTGAGTCTGGTGGAACAGATAAAATAAGTACTATCGGGTGCCTGAATGTACTGAAAGGTGGAGTTGACAGTAATTGTTTGATTACAAATGTCGCTCATCTGACGAGGGGGGAGCATATTAGGGGCTAATAAACAGAGGCCCAATCTGGAGACCTGGGAAAGGGTCAATCCAAGGCGTTCAGTATTGCCCCACCTTAACTGACTGGGGTCATTAGTAAAGAGAGGTTCACCAATAATAGCCACTCCCTCATAGAAGGGAGGTCGAGGGGAGCAGCAGACCCAACATTCTAAATAGTCTGTCTGATTGTTGTCTCTCAAGGCCTTAATGGAAGCGTTAACTAGATCGAGTATAATGTTGGATGACAATGGAGGTCCCACGGGGAGGGGCGGTTGGAAAAGGGTACTAGCAAAGGGCTTTAAGGTTGACCTTATAATAACAGAGGGAGCCCCTATCTTAATTTTTGGGCTTGTCTGTCCAGGATGTAGGGCTGCATTAGGTCCAAAAGCTATTGTAGGGCCCTGTGGAAGTGTCTTAATGAGTTTAATTTTAAATGTGAGGCCCAAGTCACGTCCTGGCATATAGAGTCTCAATCCCCATTCGTAGCCTCTGGAATTATCCCAGGCCTTTTCCCCAGCATTAGTGAAAGTGATGGAAAGGGGATTGCACCAGTTAAATATGCATTCATTAGCCAGGGGGCCAGGTCCACCGGTAAGGCTGTATGGGGATGGGTTTATTCTCTTTACTGTAATATAATCCCATGAAGAGGAGGGTTTCCAATAAGTATCTCCAGAGGTCTCACAGCCCCAGGAGGCACAGTAAAAATCAGGAGAGAAACCGCACTTTGTGCCAAGAGAGCGGTCTCGGTGTCCTCCGGGGCAGATATAGAGGGGGGCCATTTGTAGGAGGGTCCTTTTCATCGGGGATCCACATCCCGGTTGCCATACTCGCCATAAGACAGGATTGGGGGACTTTCGTTGTGGTACAAAGGAGTCCTGGTAGTCCCAATAGTCATGAGCCCCAAGGGCCAGCATACATAGATCAACCTGTAAGGGGTCCCAAGGGATATTGGCAGAGAGCCGAGAGGTTGAATTAGCTATGTCTCCTGCCTCATTAAGAATTACCCACGTAAAGTTGAAAAGTTGATGTGGCGAGGGATTGTTCTTGCCGCTGGAGCACCGTAGGGCCTCGAAGAAGACCCAAGGGAGCAGCATCATTGGAGACAGGGACATTTCTGGTCCTTCTTAGTCTCTGAAATTAAACACAATGAGAAACCTTCTCAGGGGGGTCCCTGGGTGGGCTATAGAGTTTTATGAGGCGATCTGGAAGCCATCTGGCATTTTGTGTCTCTGAGTCATAAATGCAGGCATGCCCCTTTCCCCAGATGAGGACTGGGTCTGGACCCTGCCATTTGTTGGATAAAGGGTCTCTCCACATAGCCTGTGCATAGTTATTAGCTGTGGATGGATGCCAGAGGCGGTCTGCAGCAGATCTACCTGCAGAGTTGTATGTAAGAAAGTTTAGAACAAATAAGGCATGATTGAGGAGGGTCTTAACATTGCCTGCTCTGGGGTAGAGTGCTTCTCCCCCAGACTGTAATTTGAAAAGCATGTTTTTGAGTGTCTGGTGGGCTCGTTCAACATCCCCCTGTCCTTGAGAGTTGTAAGGGATGCCTATGATATGTTTAATGCCCATTTGAGCACAGAATTTTCTAAAGCTGGAGCTGGTATATCCTGGGCCATTATCTGTCTTAAGAATTTTAAGTATCGGGGTGGTTGCCAGGCTGGCAAGGACATGGTTGATAACATGTTTAGTAGCTTCCCCAGTCTGTAAGGACGCATAAAGGAAGCCACTGTAGGTGTCTATAGAGACATGAATATATTTAAGTTTTCCAAAGGCAGGATAATGTGTAACATCCATTTGCCACAATTCCCCAGGAATCAGCCCTCGCGGGTTGACTCCAAGATGTGGCTCAGGCAGAAGAGTCAAACAACCTTTGCATTGGCGGACAATCTGTCTAGCCTGTTCACGGGTAATGGAGAATCTTAGCCTGAGAGTATGAGCATTGAGGTGATGCAAATTATGAGCCAGCCGTGCAGCGTCAAGAGGCTCAACAGGCCTATAATCTATACTCCCCAGGGCAATCAGCTGGGTGGCTCGGTCCACCATATCATTTCCCTCTGTTAAGGGGCTGGGCAGACCGGAGTGGGCACGAATGTGACCCACAAAGAAAGGGGCATCATGGGCTAGAATCAATCTTTGTAGTTCAGAGAATAAGGGAGAGGCATTTGTTGAGGGGCGAATATATGGGACTGTTTCAAGAAGAGGCACAGAGGTGGCTACATAAGCACTATCAGTATACAAGTTGAAAGGCAGATCTCGTAAAACCTCAAACACCTTTATAATGGCTGACAATTCAACAAGCTGTGCTGAGGAGAAGTCAGTCATAAAGCGAGAGACTGTTCCATCGATATTAAAAGCTGCCATACCCGAAGAAGACCCATCAGAAAAAACCAGTGCAGCCCCAGCGATGGGGGAGGCTTTTGTCCTTTTAGGAAAAACAATTGGCGTCTTTTGTAAAAACTGGACTAGCTTATCAGCAGGGTAATGATTATCTATGGTGCCCTGAAAAGAGGTGCAATTAATGGCCCAATCATCATCGGTCTGAATGAGCCACTGGACTTGGGAGGCATTATAGGGAAGGATTATAATATCAGGGTCTTTGCCAAAGAGTTTAAGGGCAGCCTCCCTGCCAAGACGTAGCAGGTGGGCAACCAAGAGAGGGTAGGTGGGCAGCACGCGTGATGGGGATGCTGGTAAAGGTACCCAAAATAAAGGCTTTACTTGCCAAAGTAGGCCAGTAGGAGAAAAAGGGGAGGGAAAGATGAGGATGCGAAGGGGCAATTCTGGAGAATAATAACCAACAGATTGATTGATTATGGCTTGTTCTACCCTGGCTAATGCCCTCTGGGCCTCTGGGGTCAATATCCGTGGGGATAATGGATCAGAATCTCCTCGCAATATATCAAATAAAGGTTTTAATTCACCTGTTGTTAGCTTTAAATAAGGGAGCAGCCAATTAATATCACCCAGTAGCCGCTGAAAATCATTAAGTGTTAGCAGGGAATCACGCCTCAGTTGAATTTTTTGGGAAAGAATCTTATTGGGGAACAGTTCGAACCCCAAGAACAAATGGGGAGGGTGTACTTGTATTTTTTTCAGGGGAAACTTGGAGCTCTCGATCTTGAAGGGCAGCAATAAGTTGTAATCCTGCCTGATGGAGCTGCTGCTCATTGGGCCCTGCCAGAAGAATGTCATCCATGTAATGAACCACGTAAAGGTCAGGGAAGAGTGACCTGAAGGGGTCAGTGGTTTGAGCTACATATTTTTGGCAAAGAGTAGGACTGTTGGCCATGCCGTGGGGGAGAACCCGCCACTGAAAACAAGGGAAAGGTCCCACACAGTTGGTTATGGGAAGACTGAACGCAAAACGTTTGCAATCTTCAGGGTGGAGGGGGATGGAAAAGAAACAGTCTTTTAAATCAATGACTAGTTTTAAGTATCCATCAGGAATGGCCACAGGGGAGGGTAGACCAGGCTGTAGAGCACCCATAGGGACCATGGTTTTATTGACTGCTCTGAGGTCCTGTAGCAGGCGCCATTTACCATTTCGTTTTTGGATGACAAAAATAGGTGTGTTCCATGGTGAAGTAGAAGGCTCGATATGTCCTGCTGCCAGCTGTTCCTGCACTAACGCTATGGCTGCAGACAATTTTTTGGAAGGGAGGGACCATTGGTCAAGCCAGACAGGAATGTCATCTTTCCAGGTGATCTTGTCTGCCTGGCGTGCAGGTGGAGCAATGGTCCTTATGAAAAATGGTTATCAAACCCTAAGCCTGTGCGATCTTTTTTATGAGGGGGGGGTCATGGGTATAGGACTTCCCTGGTTTTGTTTGCCAAGCCCCTGTCCAGGGAGGTAACCCTGCACAAGCATCTGTTGGGCAATCACCTCATTGGGGCTACACATAAGGACTTTCATCTGGGAGAGGATATCTCTGCCTCAGAGATTGACAGGAAGGCCAGGAACCACAAACGGCCGTGCCGTGCCCTTATTTCCCTCGTTGTCTACCCAAGTTAGAAGCTGGGAACTCTGTAAGGTATTTTTGGACTGTCCAATTCCTTGTAGATGGATCATGGAGGCTTGTAAGGGCCAATGGCGGGGCCAAGAATCCTGTGACAGTACAGTGGAATTGGCCCCTGAATCTAAGATTCCTTCAAAAGTCTTTCCCTGAATTCTAAGGTTTAACGTAGGGCGCTCCCTAGTGATAGTCTGAACCCAATACAAGTCTGAGGAGCCTGGTCAGGAAGGGCTGCGTTGTGTGCCCAGTGCAGGGTGAGAGGTGTCTAAGGGTAAAGGCAGAGCCTAGGCCAAACGTTGGCCCTGGGAGATAGATATTGGACCCCAAGAGGCGCTGGCCAGGACCTTAATCTCTCCAGTATAGTCATTGTATACCAAGGAGGGGTGGACACTGAGTCCGCTCAAAGTAGAGGATGTGTGGCCCAAGATCAGAAAATAAGTATTTTTAGGGGGAGGCCCAAAAATTCCCGTAGGAAGAATCTGTACTCCGTCCTCCAGTCTTAGTATTGTGCGGGCGGAGGCACACAGGTCCACTCCTGCGCTCCCAGGGTGGCTCGGTAGAGGGTGAGAGGGAGTTTATTGTCTGGCTGTTCCCCAAGGCCAGAGGGAATGGGGTGACTAGGGGGACCTGGGGCTGGCCCCTCAACCCATTTTTTTGAAGGGGAGGCAGTGGGTGTCCGGAAATTTCAGTGGTGGAGCGCAGGTGTTTGCCCAGTGTTTGCCTCGCTGGCAGCGCGGGCAAAGGGTGAAAGGCTGTGAGGACCTGCCCGAGGGGCCGAGGACACCTCTGGGGGCTCAACTGACCTCGGGACCCTGGGGCACTGATGGGCAAAGTGGCCCATCTGGCCACACCTAAAGCAACCCTTTTGAGTATTCTGAGCCTGGAGCATGGCGCCCACCGCAAGGTGGACAGCCTGAGACATTTTAGAGGAAAAGGAATCTACATTGTGGCACAGGCGAATCATCTCATCGAGAGTCTTGTCTCTGGTTTTTCCGCGTAAGGCGGCCCTGCAAGCTGAGTTTGCATTTTCATAAGCCAACTGTCTGATAATCTTATCATTGGAAGCCTTGTGGCCCAAGGTTCTCTCTGCAGCCTCCAGGAGGCGGCTCACAAATTCACTATAATCCTCTTGAGTTCCCTGAGTTATTTTAGTTAGAGGAGTAAGTGCTGAGCCGGCAGCTGGAAGAGCCCGCCAGGCACCGAGAGCAGCGTTAGCTGTCTGGGCCAAGAGACCAAGGGGCAGACGCCTTTGTTGTGTCTCCGTTGAATACTTTCCCTGGCCACTGAGTTTGTCTATGGTCCATGTCCCAGAAGGCAACTGTGGGGATCTTAAATTCGTGGCTGAAACTACCTGGCATCGGTCGATAAAATCCGCCTTCCAAGTTAGAAATTGACCACAGGTGAGAACCGCTTGAACCACACGAATCCACTCTCCTGGGAGCAAATAGCCGCCCCGAGACAAGGAGTCTAAGACTGAGAGAGTAAAAGGGGCGTTTGGCCCATACATTCTGATGGCAGTATTTAATTCCTTTAAATTTCTAAAATGTCGCTTGTGGAACTCGCCGTGCCCATTAGATGGCGCTGGCGGTTCATGGAACTTGTCGTGTCCATTGGAAGGTGCGGACGGTTCGTCCTCTCTTTCACTTTCGCTTTCTCGGGCTCCCTCTCCCTCACCGTCAGGGTCGCTCAGCGTGTCCTCAGAGGGATCAAAGGAGGTGGAAGGGTGTTTAGGCGCCCCGGAAGAACGGGTTACCACAGGGAAGGCCAAAGAAACACTATGGGACCCTTGAGTTCTTTTAAGGGGTTTGGAACTGAGGAGGGGCTTATTTGCTGATCCAGAAATCAGGGCGAGAACAGTCTCATGAAGAGCGGATTGTAAAGAACTGAGTTCGGTGGAGAGCTGGGCGAACTGCTTCTGTAACTTTAGGACTTCTTTTAGTTCGCTTATCTGCGCCGAGAGTTGCTTTTTGGACTCAAGGAGAGACGAGCTAGGGACAGACAACGCAGGTGTATGCGGTTGGCGGAAAACACAAGGAGGAGGTCTGTGGGGCAGAGCCGAAGGCTGCAGCGGCCTGTCAGGGTTACGACATGTCGCAGTTTCATCATCTAAAATCTCGGTCTCCACAGGACCCAAGGGATTATCGTTTAGCTCCTGGGCCACAATCGGGAATGTCAAGGCAGCTTTGGGGTAGGAAGGAGGGGGCTGACCCTGAGAAAGAGGGTGGTTTACTGTATTTCTTAATTGGTTTTGGCAGGGAAGACCTGTTTTTAAATCAGAAAGTCCTGGAGAAAGTCCGCTGAACGGAGGAAGGTTTTTTCTGGGGTAGGGCGGATAAGGAGGTCTCGGAGGGGGTGCCTCTGCCCCCAAAGGCTTAGGCTCCAAGGTGGGGATGTCTGAATTTGCGGACCTGGACATATCTATAACTACAGAGGGAAACTTAGCGGGGACTCGGGTGTCCAATTGTTTATCTGGGAGGGAGGCGGAAGGTTCTGTGCTAGAAAGAGGGCGGAGGCAGTACTCCGCAACAGACAGTAACTGTTTGTCTGGATCGGAAGACGCAGCTTCTACTATATCTCTTATTAAACCCCAATATGTAAAGACTGTGTCAGGGACCACATCCTGCCCTTTGCGACTCAGTTTCTCATTAAGATCATGTCCCACCTTTCGCCATTTTCCCTGGTGAATTTCTGGCCCATTTATTATGAACCAGGGACAGGCTTTATCTATAAAAATAAAAAACTTAATTAAATCTTTCTTTTTAACTTTAACTCCTCTCTCTCTGAGTGATCCCTTTAAGTCTTTGATAAAGACTGCTTCTTTAGTCAACTTTTGGCCCATTTTTATGAGACGGATGAAAATCACTTACCGAGGACGAAAAACTCTTTCACAGGGGTCCTCAACCTTTCTGGAGCTGCAGCGACGCCTCTTATGGGCAGAATCCGTCTGGCAAAAATCCGTGCCTCGAGCCCCACATTGGGCGCCACTCTGTCCCGACCTGCAGGACTTAGTTATTCATGAGGAACGAGGAAGACTACGCCTAAAAAGAAAAACGGGTGAGAGAGAGAAGGGAGGCTAGGCGAAGTTCCGTCTAGGTCTTACTTTATTTTTTACACACGTTTGCTTTTAAAGAAAAAGGAATGTAGAGGGGAGGGGAAAGGAGGCTTATTGCCCCCCACCCCCCGGCTGTCATGGTTTAACTATTTTAACAAGCCAGACCAACAGTGTCAAACTGTTTTATGATCGGTCTATTTCCAGGAGGTGGGAAGGACAGTTCAGTCTTGAGGAAACACAACTAGCTCTCGGAAGGTCACTAGGGTCAGATTCCCAGGAACGGTGTGAAGATCCTGGCTCCAGGCATCTCCAGCTTATCTTGTGCAAACACAACTGGTCCTCAGAAAGTCTCAGATTCCCAAGGACAGTGTGGAGGCTCAGGCAAATTCCAAGGGAGGGTGTTCAGATTCTCAAGGACAGTGTGGAGGCCCAGGCAGATTCCAAGGAGGGAGGGCCTTGCTCCTAACATTTCCTAATATTAGTAAGAGGTAGCTACATAATTTTTGTTCATTATGAAGTTTTAAGATAAAGTTGGGCAGTGGTGGTACAGGCCTTTAAAACCAGCACTCGGGAGGCAGAGGCAGGGGGATCTCTGTGAGTCTGTGGCCAGCTTAGCTAGTCAACAGGACTAGTTCTAGGACAGTCAGGGCTAAACAAAGAAACCCTGTTTGGAAACAATCCCCACCTCCAAAAGAACTTTTAAGATAAAATTTCTTAAATAGATTGAAACATACCTATAAAATAATGTTTTCTTTTTAAAGTTTTTAATGATTGGGTTTCTTCCACTGTAAAGTCTAATATTCCTTCATTTATTTTTCAGAGGAAAGGTTGTTAAAAAAAAAAACCACCTTAAACTACTAATTATGACAATTTCTTCATAGACTGTTGTCTACACAATTATATTTGCTATGAAGATATCCATGGTATGGGATATGCTGATAATGTCATAAATCAGGGACAATCTGTGTCTTTTCTTTTTTCTTCCTTTTCTTCCTTTCTTTCTTTTTCTTTTGGTGTTCACAGTCAAACATGCTATAGAAGAGAGAGGAAATAATCAACCCGTTTTTAAAATTTTTTATGCATGTATGTACATATGGGTATTTGCCCACATGCATGTCTGTGCACCATCTGCATGCCTGGTGCCTGTGGAGGTCAGAGGAGGGCGTTGGTTGCTCTGGAACTGGACCTATGGACAGTGTGTCACCATGTGGTGCTGGGAAATCCCTCCTCTGGTACAACCATTCTCTTAACCACTGAGCCATCTCTCTAGCCCCAGCATGTCTGTCTTAGAAGAAAATTCTACCACCAGAGTTGCAAGGAAAATGAAATCAAGTAATGGAACAAAAACTTAAATACACTTTAGGAGGGAAACTTGGAGAAAGATGGTATCTCAGTAACATTTACTCCACAAAGAGCAAATGGACAGGAGAAGAGAAAGCCCACATCTTGCTCCTCTCGTTGTTTCTATAGAAAGTCTTGGGAGTCATGACAAAAACAGCATCTTTGTTCTTGAAAGAGAAAAGCAGTGTTTTTTTGGAATGCTGAGTGTGTCTGCAGAGAGGAAGACAAACTCACTCACCCTTCCCAGACGGCTGGTTCCTTATTCATCTGTGAATCAGAGAGGCTCCAATTTCATGCCCTGTCCTTTCAAAGTTAGAGTTTAAAATTAGTATCATACATCAGAGCACCATCTCCCACTAAGACAGAGTTCTCCTTTCTGTGTTTGGTGACTGTATTTTTAGCCACAAATTGCTAGCGTTATCTGGATGGCAGACCTTCTGGTTTCAACACTTCATCTCAGTCTGAATGTCAAGCCCATTTGCACAACTATTAGGGACCTGGGATTGCTGGTCATATGATGAAAAGTTTGTAGTGATGTCACCACAATTTGCTTTGATTTTAAGATGGTGAAGAGTGCTATTTTAGGCAGCCACAGTGAGCCACAGTTTTACTGGTTAGTCAGGAGAGAGGGTTTGGAAAGTTTATTCCTTAGTGTACATAGATGTCATTGCTTTCCCCTTTCTCCCTGCCTTAGTCTGTCTACTACAATAGAGAAGCACCATTAGGCATTTTATAATCAATAGATGTTTGTTGTTTTTTAGACTCATGGTTCTAGAAGCTGCAGTTGTAGGAATGAAGGACATGATCTGGTTGGGAAATGTCTGGCTGTTATTTCCCATGATGGAATGCAGAGGGTCCTTGGGCTGAGGTCATACCTGCAGTAATTCCCTAACACCATTGAAGAGTACACACTAGGTTCATCTCTGGCTGAAATACAGCCTTGGCACAAAGTAGGTGCTTTTTAACTGTTTGCTCATAAATCTAAGTGTGAAAGGTTCAGCAACATTTTCAAAGGCAAAAGAACCTTCTAGAAACCAGGTTGAGATTTAAACAAAGATATAATGGCTTGCTAGTTTATCTAAGAGAGATTTATCAGAAGCAATTCCTGCAAGAAACACTGGGCAGAGGGATCTCTTTACAAAATATAACTGTAGAGTTTAGAATGCAAAAATGTTTGCATTTCACAGAGAACCCGTTAGCTTGATGGTACCTAAACCGATACCTTTCAGGAGTAACAGCAGCCTATGGTGTACGGATGAGGATGGTTAATACTTTGGTCAACTCTACTGAGCTGGTGCGCTTTGATGTTTAACTTTCCCAAATCAACATATTCAAAGACTCCTTCCCCATCTTTTGCCTAAGGGGAAGTGTTGGAATGAAAGCTGGAAGTATTTTCTTTTGGGAAGCATTCTTAAGGCCTAAAGCACTCTAGTTACTGGAAGGGTGTGGTTCAGCAAACACTGCCAGGAGCTACTCAGGCATTTACTGAGGGAATAGGATCAACAGGTCATGAAATTGCAGCGTCTGGTTTCCCAACAAATCTGTTCTCTCCGTTACAGCCATTAGGGGGGAAAATACTGGGAGAGGAAGGAAACAACGGAGGATGAAAAGGAAAAGAGGCAAAACCACAGATCCATGTTTGGAAACCAGTGCACCTATTATCCATTATCTCCCTGAAGAGATGTTTCTGCCACAGACATAGGAAAGGCACTAAATAAATAAATAAATAAACAGCAGAAAGGGTGCCCTTAATTTGAAGCTGTTTGTCAAGGCTTGAGACCTCTACAGGCAGCCTATTTTTCTGTTGTGAGGTATCACCAGAGAAGACCACTCGGACAAGTGTTCAAGTCAATAGAAGGTCTTTATTACCTAACCGTCGAGTACATTGAGTGTTCAGGACCAGAACACAGTCTTGAGCCTTTCTCATGGTGAGCTTTTAAACAAAAAAACCACATCCTGGGTTAACATACCTCAGCCAGCAAGAACTGTTAGTCAGAAGCACAGCTGCACAGAAGTAAAAAAGCAAGGTTAGTACATTTAGGGACTTTTGATGGGGTAGGTCTTTGATCTTGTTGTGGCCGGTGGGTGTGGGGCTGCCTGCATGCTGGGTTCCAAGGCTTGAATGGAACTTCTATCATGGTGTCAGTGGTGCTAAGGTTTGGGGGGCGGCTATGCATCCTAGCATCCTGTTGTGGAACTGTCTTTGACCCTCCTTCAATTTCCAGACCCTGATGGAGCAATTTCCAGCTGCATGTATCTCATAGACATCTTCTGTTGTCATCTTTATCACAATGGCAGACACATGTTAGTACTTGCTCATGATGCTTCTCACTCACAGGAGGGCACTCTGTTTTGCTCATTACTGAATCCTGGAATATCCCATACTCAGGGTTTGACACTGTTTGCCCAGTTCATATTTTCTGGATATGTGAATTAGACTATTCTTTTTCTACTTTGTAGGAATCTCTTTTTCTGGAACCAGTGTATACTCATTGACAACTTGACTCTGACCAAAACCAACCAACTAACCAACCAACCAACCAACCAACCAACCAACCTAACTAACTAATGGAATTTGCTGATCAGTCATAGCTATCTAGTCAGAGGGAACCAGTTGATGGCTATTGTCTTAGTTTGTAAGCAATTCTTCCAGATTAGAATTGAGGGCTGGAGCCGGGCAGTGGTGGCGCATGCCTTTAATCCCAGCACTCAGGAGGCAGAGACAGGCGGATTTCTGAGTTCGAGGCCAGCCTGGTCTACAGAGTGAGTTCCAGGACAGCCTGGAACTCTGTCTCAAAGATACAGAGAAACCCTGTCTCAAAAAACCAAACCAAACCAAACCAAACCAAACCAAAAACAACACACAGAATTGAGGGCTGGCCCCATTAACATACACAGGAAGCACCTAGGAATTCCTTCAAACTCTGGTGTATATCTTTGTTTTTAGTGACGAGACTTTGCCTAACTCACACTGCTTCAATTGTGAAGTGACTCAGTGAAAATATGTCTTATGCTATGGTAAGAAACGCCACCATCTCCAGGCAATAGACTTAGTAAGTCTGATTGTTTAGGGGACTGGAGTGTTTTGCCTGGATAGTGATATCTCTATCATTCAGATTGTATTAACAAAGCTTTTCCTTTTCTCTGGGAACAGTCTTGGTAGTGTCCGCTAAATTAGCCACTGTATCTAATTTGTCAGAAGACAACGAAGACAAAGAAGAAGACAAAGAAGATAGAGGATGAGCAAGAGACAAAAGGAGGAGGAGGAGAAGGGGAAAAGAAGAAGAAGGAGAAGGAGAAACTGCAGTATCTGTAACTCCATCTTGCTGGTTGATTGCTACAGAGGTTCTGGCTGCCTCAGCGAGGTAGGTAGCCTTATTGGGAAATCCCAAGTGGTACAAACTGCAAGAGCTAGGTAATGAGGCCAGCTTTCAGCCAGACAGAAGCTAGGACCCTAAATCCTACAGCTCCAAGCAGAAATAAGCCTTAAAGAGGCTCCTTCCCCATGTGTGCCTCCAACAGAGAGCACGGTCTGTCTGGTACCTGTACAGAGGATCCAGCTGTGTCTAAATGGATCTAAAGAAACTGGAAGGTTAACCAAATTGTGTTGTTTTATGGTGATAACTGTGGTAGTTTATTGTGCAGCAATAGACAATTAATTAATTATCTAACTCCCCAAATGATATTTAGTATCTTTTTAATTTTATATTTTCAGGAATGATAAAAACCTATATAATAAAATATAAACTGCTAGCAAAATGCATTGCAATAGAACACCTCGATGGGTCTTTGGATTCATTTCTTCTTACAATCTGTTGGAGGGGCTGATCAGTGAGGAAAGTACTTATGACCACGCTATGCTTTCGACCCACGAACACCTCACATATCTGTAACATATCTCTGATTCCCTTTCCCAGAAAAAAATTGTGGCTTTATATTTCTGTATTGTTACAATTCTTCCAATGAACATCTTCTACAAAGACTTGTTGGGGGCTCATGTAGTTGAGAGAACCTGCTCTGACATCATAAAGACTGGAATTTGGAGCCCAGCACCTATGTAACTATGTGGGCCATCTACAGATGCAACTATAAGTGCACACAGGCTAACACACACACACACACACACACATAAATAAGTAAAAATAAATCTTTAAAAAAGGAGCAGTGGGGTTGTGGGGTTTCTTAATATCTCAGTGAGACCACTTATTCATGACATTGTAATATTATATATACATATACATATACATATACATATACATATACATATACATATACATATATATATATATACATAATTTTTTGAGACAGGGTCTCATTGTATAGCCCAAGCTAGTCTCTAACTTATGGTTCTCCACTCATAGTCTCCTGAATGCCAAGGCTGACAAGAATGTGCTACCATACCTGGTTTTGAAATTATTTTAAATCATTCCACCTCCTTGCGATTAAGTGTCACAATGATTTAGGTGGACCTCTGCCATTTTTTTCTCCTGAAAACATGCAGCTTCCTCAGCCTCTGCTGCATTAAGAATTTTCCTTCTGTGGCTGTGGATTACCCTATGTATAACATCATGCTAATCATGATGGATGGAGCAACTGCCTTCATCTTTAGAGTATTCTGAGCAGCAATGTTCTGTAATCAATACAGAATTTAGTATGTCCGTGCTATTTAACATACGGTCTTCTGAGATAGATCTTTTAATTGGCCTCAACAATTAAATTGACCTTGACCCCAGATTGAGGAATATACTTAAACAATTAGTGTGACATTACTCTTTCAATAAGCATGTGTCATTCTTGAGGGCATATGATGGAAGAAATGCCCCACTCTCTTAAGGTTCTGCCTCTAAGCAGCAGAAATTGAGTTGCTGTCTCTCTCTCACATTACAAGTCTCCATAGTTATTATTCTAGCACAAAAAATACACAGTGTCACCTCACCATATGCTACTTACTAATGAGGAGAATTAAAACTTCTGCCCAGAGGGCTCACCATGGCAACCATGGTGTAATACTTCACTGGAAAGCTAGAAACTATAAAGCAATCAAACATTCAGCATTTGTGTCTTTTGAAGCACAATCTTGGCATACAATGCATGGTCCCATCACTGTCTAGAGTGACTTTCAGGCTGCAGTGTCATTTTTATGGTAGAGGGGAGAAAGTCATCAGTGTCTCCTTAGAAAGCTGTATGGAATGTATTTTAAAACCAGCCAATTGAATGTTGCACTCTTGGGGCTGCAGAAATGGTTTAGCAGTTAGGAGCACCAGTTATTTCTCCAGAGGACCCAAGTTCAGTTCCCAGCGCCTACATAGCAGCTACTAGCCATCTGTAACTTTAGTTTCAGGGTATCCAATATATTCTTCCAGCATCTGTGGGCACCAGGCACACACACATGGTGCATGCAAAATACCCATGTGCATAAACTAAAAATCAATACATCTTTAATATTGCTCTGTTTGGAGTCACCTACAAGTAGGTTTGCACGAGTAGTCACCTGCTTTCTACCAAACACATAGCGTTCTGTGTTCTCCTGCTTCTTCAACCCTTCGTCTTCTCTCTCCCAAGAATCTCCATCATGAAATAAGGCCCCGGTTTAATCTTCAGTACAAGATTAATTTATTCTTATTTTATGTGTGTGAGGTTTTGTCTGCATGTATGTATGTGCACTGCATGCATGCCTAGTGCTTTAGTAGGTCAGAAGAGGGTGATGGGAACTTTGGAACTGGAGTTATAGGCTCAGGCTGTTGTGAGTTGCCAGGTGGACGCTGGGAACTGGGTCCTCCGCAAGAGCAGTAAGTGCTCTTAACCACTAGGCAATCTCTTTAGGTCCCTAGAACATAAGTTTAAAGGAGTTGTGTATTCATTTCTTTTCCCATTGTTGTGACCAAATAATTGAAAAAGAGAGAGAGAGAGAGAGAGAGAGAGAGAGAATGTGTGTGTGTGGGGGGGATTTCAGCTGAAAGTTAAAGGATACTGTCCGTCATGGCTTTCAGATGGTTGCCTGCTTTTATCTGGGTGGATCAGGATACTGTCCGTCATGGCTTTCAGATGGTTGCCTGCTTTTATCTGGGTGGATCAGGAAGCAGGTAAAGGAGAATGCTAGCATTTATCTGGCTTTTTTCTTTTTTCCCCTCTTTATTCAGTCCAAAACCCCAGCCTATGGTGCTGTCTCCATTCAGGTCTTCTCCTAGGTTATTTCTCCCTGGAGGTACCCTCAAGGACACACTCAAAAGAGTGCCTCACTAACTTGCTGAGGAGGCCTGCTCCAGCTGGGGAATGAGCTAAGGTGGAACAAAAAAAATAAAACAAAACAAAAACAAACAACCCCCCCCCAAAAGGCTAAAGACTGATGATCTCTGGCTATCTCGCTATTGGTGCTTTAATAATCACTGGCTTCTTTCTCTGTAACTCTCTCATACTAGTCTGTGCTAATAAGAGCTGATTTCTCTTTTTTCTCTCATTCAAGGGCCTCTTCCTTGGCTAGGCTAAGGGCTAGGAACTCATTAACACTTTGTGAGCCAGAGAAGAAAGAAAGGAAAAGAATTAAAATCTTTTACACAGGCAATATGCACACACACACACACACATGCATATTTGCACACACACACACCACACACACACACACACATTCACACACACACACACACCACATACACACACACACACACACACACACACACACACACACACACACATTCTGGTTGGGCCTGACCACAACTCTGCAAGTCTTTGTGCATACTTACATATATACACCTATACTTACATATGCATGTACGTACATATATATATATATATTTCCTAGTGCATATATATATATATTTGGTGGGTGGAACAAAAGCCCCCATGAGCAGGTTATTTTGAACAAGCGCCACCGCAGAAAGAACGCACTTCTTTCTGGATGAAAAAGAAGCTCCAACCTTTATTGCTCAGAGAAAGAATAAGCTTCCACCTTTTTACTGCTGAAAGTGAGAAAAAGCTTCATCTCTGTTGCTGAAAGAAAAAAAAAAAGTCCCTCCCTTATTGCAGTTCTTAGTCCTTATATGTTCCCAATGATCACATGGTTTTTCAAGCATCATTACATTCCAAAAGTTCATAGCAAGTTTGAGACATAAATCCAAACCATAAATCGAATAAAGACTTACAGCAGAAATGCTTACATGTGCTCTGTTAGACTAGTACCTAACTAGTCATTATTTATCTTCTAAATTGACACTTTTGTTAGAAGTTTAAAGTAATAATTTTTATGTTACAAGTTAGCACAGTTTTGTCAAGAGACAAGTCATCTGTCTTGGGTCTTACTAGTTTTGAATTTTGTATAGATAAAACCAGTAAGTATTTTACTCCCTGTCCTTGCGCTTACAATAAACTGTCCATTCCCAATTTATGACCTTTAGCTATCAGATAATGGCTTTACAGCTAGCCTAGAAGGAATGTTTTCCCTGATCATAAATTTGTTCCAAGTCTGCTTTCTTAACCTAGGACAATTATTCCAGGACACAAGAAGGTTTACAGAGCCCTAATTTCATCTTTTATACTACAGAGGGCTCAAAATTACTTGTTAGGAATTTCGTAGAATCATTGTCAGGAGTCATGAAATCATCCATTTGTCTGCATAGCATCACTACAAGAGATTGCATCTTTGTTGATCTGTAGAAAACCTGCCCAATAGAGTGGGCTAATGACCAGAAATCATTAGCATATGTAGTAATGACAGAAAGGGCATATTAGCAACAAGAATCAATCATGAGATGAAATCTCCGAAGGCTCTGCAATTCAGAGTTTATCCATCGCAGCCAGGCAAAACGGGCTATCTCCAGAGAAGCCACCCTTATGCCTTTAACCTTTCCTAGATGACTCCTGGCACTAACTTTTTAAAGACCACCAGTTTTATTTCTACCTCTGTTGACTTGTTTTGAAGACAGTTTCTGACTTACAAGGGCTCAACTTACAATTTTACTGGGCATGGAAACAGTGTGCACTCAATAGAAACTGTACATCCTTGGTTGGTGGTCTAGACTCTGGGAGAACTGGGTGGTCATGGCAGCCTATGTTCTTCCAACGGGATTGCAGTCCCCCTCCGATCCTCCAGTCCTTCCGCCAGCTCGCCCACCAGGTTCCCTGAGCTCAGTCTGATAGTTGGCTCCAAGCATCCACATCTGCATTGTCAGTTGCTGGCTGGACCTCCTCAGGAACCTCGCCACACTAGGTTCCTGTCAGCAAGCACCTCTTGACCATGGCAACAGGGTTGGGTTTGGTGTCTGCAGTGCGACAGTCCCTGGTGGCCCTTCCTTCAGTCTCTGTCTTTTTTTTTTTTTTTTTTTTTTGTCCCTGTTCTTCCTTTGGACAGAAACATTTCTGGGTTAAAAACTTTGAGATGAGTGGGTTCCCTCGTCTCTCAACTGGGGGCCGTGCCTATCTGCTGGAGGAGGTCTCTACAGGATCTATCTCCCCCTTCTCTGTGCGTTTCAGCTAAAGTCATCCCCATTGGGTCCTGGGAGCCTCACGTTTCCCTGGTGTCTGGGACCCTGGGACCCTCTGGTGGCTATGCCTAGTTCCTCATCCCCTCTGCTACATATTTTTGTTTAATTTCCCGACCCTCTGTACCTCTCTCACATCTCCTCCGCATCCTGACGCTGCTACCCTTATTTTCTCCCCCTCCTTTTTCCCTCCCGTGTCCCAATCTCCTTCCACATCCCACAATCGTTTTGTTCCCACCTCAATGGAGGACTGAAGCATCCACACCCTGGTCTTCCTCCCTTCTTTGCTCCATATGGTCTGTGGGTTGTATCATGGGCATTGTGAGCTTTGGGCTAGCATCCACTTATCAGTGAGTACATACCATGTGTGTTCTTTTGTGTCTGCGTTAGCTCCCTCAGGATGATATTTTCTAGTTCCATCCATCTATCTGCGAATTTCATGAAGTCATTGTTTTTAATCACTGCATAGTACTCCATTGTGTATATGTACCACATTTTCTGTATCCATTCTTCTGTTGAGGAACATCTGGGTTGTTTTCAGCTTCTGGCTGTTACAAATAAGGTTGCTATGAACATAGTGGAGCATGTGTCCTTATTACATGTTGGAGCTTCTTTTGGGTGTACGCCCAGGAGTGGTATAGCTGGGTCCTCAGAACTAATTCCAATTTTCTCAGGAACTGCCAGACTGATTTCCAAAGTGGTTTTAGTAGCTTGCAGTCCCACCAACAATGGAAGAGTGTTCCACTTTCTCCACCTCCTCACCAGCATCTGCTGTCACCTATGTTTTTGATCTTAGCCATTCTGACTGGTGTGAGGTGGAATCTCAGGGTTGTTTTGATTTGCATTTCCCTGATTACTTAGGATGTTGAACATTTATTTAAGTGCTTCTCAGTCATTCAAGATTTCTCAGTTGAGAATTCTCTATTTAGTTCTATACCCCACTTTTTAATAGGATTATTTGGTGTTCTGGAGTCTAACTTCTTGAGTTCTTTGTATACATTGGATATTAGCCCTCTATCTGATGTAGGGTTGGTAAAGATCTTTTCCCTTATCTGGGGTTGCCATTTTGTCCTATTTACGGTGTCCCTTGCTTTACAGAAGCATTTCAATTTTATGAGATCCCATTTGTCGTTTGTTGCTCTTAAAGCATAAGCCATTGGTGTTCTGTTCAGGAACTTTTCCCCTGTGCCCATGTGTTCGAGGCTCTTCCCCACTTTCTCTTCTACTAGATTCACTATATCTGGTTTTATGTGGAGGTCCTTGATCCACTTGGACTTGAGCTTTGTACAGGGAGATAGGAATGGATCAATTTGTATTCTTCTACATGTTGACCGCCAGTTGAACCAGCACCATTTGTTGAAAATGCTGTCTTTTTTCTACTGGATGGTTTTAGCTTCTTTGTGATCAAGTGACCATAGGTGTGTGGGTTCATTTCTGGGTCTTCAATTCTATTCCATTGATCTACTTGCTTGTCACTGTACCAATACCATGCGGTTTTGTTTTTTTTTTTTTTATTATCACTACTGCTCTGTAGTACAGCTTGAAGTCAGGGATGGTGATTCCCCCAGAAGTTCTTTTATTGTTGAGAATAGTTTTCGCTATCCTAGGTTTTTTGTTATTCCAAATGAATTTGAGAATTGCTCTTTCTAACTCTATGAAGAATTTAGTTGGGATTTTGATGGGGATTGCATTGAATCTGTAGATTGCTTTCGGCAGGATGGCCATTTTAACTATGTTAATCCTGCCAATCCATGAGCATGGGAGATCTTTTCATCTTCTGAGGTCTTCTTCAATTTCTTTCTTCAACAATTTGAAGTTCTTATCATACATATCTTTTACTTGTTTGGTTAGAGTTACACCAAGATTATTTTATATTGTTTGTGACTATTGTGAAGGGTGTCATTTTCCTAACTTCTTTCTCAGCTTCCTTTGAGGAGAGGAAGGCTACTGATTTGTTTGAGTTAATTTTATATCCAGCCACTTTGCTGAAGTTGTTTATCAGCTATAGGAGCTCTTTGGTAGAATTTTTGGGGTCACTTATGTATACTATCATATCATTTGCAAATAATATCTTGAATTCCTCTCTCCAAATTTGTAACCCTTTGATCTCTTTTTGTTGTCTAATTGCTCAGGCTAGAACTTCAAGTACTTTATTGAATAGGTAGGGAGAGAGGAGGCAACCTTGTCTTGTTTCTGATTTTAATGGGATTGCTTTGAGTTTCTCTCCATTTAGTTTGATGTTGGATATTGGTTGGCTGTGTACTGCTTCTATTGTATTTAGGTATGCACTTTGAATTCCAGATCTCTCCAACAATTTTAACATGAATGGGTGTTGTATTTTGTCAAAGACTTTTTCAGCATCTAATGAGATGACCAAGTGGTTTTTTTCTTTGAGTTTGTTTATATAGTGGATTACATTGATGGATTTCCATATATTGAACTACCCCTGCATTCCTGGAATGAAACCTACCTGGTGGATGATTGTTTTGATGTGTTCTTGGATTCAGTTTTCGAGAATCGGTGAGAGGGGGGTGTTGAAATCTCCTACTATTATTGTGTGAGGTTCAATAAGTGCTTTGAGCTTTAGTAAAGTTTTTTTTACAAATGTGGTGCCCTTGCATTTGGGGCATAGATGTTCAGAATTGAGAGTTCATCTTGGTGGATTTTTCCTTTGATGAGTATGTAGTGTCCTTCCCCATCTTTTTTGATAACTTTTGGTTGAAAGTCTATTGTGTTGGATATTAGAATGGCTACTCCAGCATGTTTCTTGGGACCATTTGCTTGGAAAAAATTTTCCCATCCTTTTACTTTGAGGTAATTTCTGTCTTTGACTCTGAGGTATGTTTCCTATATGCAGCAAAATGCTGGATCCTATTTATGTATCCAGTTTGTTAGCCTATGTCTTTTTATTGGGGAATTGAGTACATTGATGTTGAGACCAATGATTGTTGCTTACTGTTATTTTTGTTGTTAGAGGTGGAATTATGTTTGTGTGTTTCTCTTCTTTTGGGTTTGTTGTGAAAAAATTAATTTGTTGCCTTTTTTCCCCCCCTCCTTGTGTTGGACTTTTCTTTCTATTATCCTCTGTAGGGCTGGGTTTGTGGAAAGATATTGTTTAAATTTGGTTTTGTCTTGGATTAACTTGGTTTCTCCATCTATGGTAATTGCGACTTTTGCTGGGTATAGTAGCCTGGGCTGGCATTTATGTTCTCTTAGGGTCTGTATGAGATCTTCCCAGGATCTTCTAGCTTTCATAGTCTCTGGTGAGAAGTCTGGTGTAATTCTGATAGGTCTGCCTTTATATGTTACTTGACCTTTTCCCTTACTGCTTTCCATATTCTTTCTTTGTTCTGTGCATTTGGTGTTTTAATTATTATGTGACGAGAGGAATTTCTTTTCTGGTCCTAACTGTTTGGTGTCCTGTAGGCTTCTTGTATGTTTATGGCCATCTCTTTCTTTAGGTTAGGGAAGTTTTCTTCTATAATTTTGTTGAAGATGTTTGCTGGCCCTTTGAGTTGGGAATCTTTATTCTCTTCTATACCTATTATTCTTAGGTTCAGTCTTCTCATTGTGTCTTGGATTTCTTGAATGTTTTGAGATAGGAGCTTTTTGCTTTTTGTATTTTCCTTGACTGTTGTGTCGATGTCCTCTATTCTATCTTCTGCCACTGAGAGTCTCTCTTCTATCTCTTGTATTCTGTTGGTGATGCTTGCATCTGTGACTCCTGTTCTCTTTCCTAGGTTTTCATCTCCAGGGCTATCTCCCTTTGAGTTTTCTTTAATAATTCCATTTCCATCTTTAGATCCTGGATGGTTTTGCTCAATTCCTTCACCTGTTTGGTTGTGTTTTCCTGTAATTCTTTAAGGAATTTATGCATTTCCTCTTTAAGGGCTTCTACTTGTGTTCTCCTGTATTTCTTTAAGGGAGTTATTTATGTCCTTCTTAAAGTCCTCTATCATCTTCATGAAATGAGAATTTAAATCTGAATCTTGCTTTATAGGTGTGTTGGGGTATCCAGGACTTGCTGTGGTGGGAGAACTGGGTTCTGATGTTGCCAAGTCAAATTGATTTCTGTTGCTTATGTTCTTGCACTTGCCTCCTGCCATCTGGTTTTCTCTGGTGTTATCTGGCCTCCCTGTTTTTCCTGTGAGCCTGTGAGCCTGTGATCCTGCAATCCTGTGAGCCTGTGATCCTGGATGTGTCAGAATACCTGGGAAGTCGAGCTGCAACTGGAGTGTGGACTGTGTGGGATCGGGTCCAGCACCGGGACTCGGTCGCAGGACAAGTGGGAACCGGAAGGTGCTTGGGTCTCTGGGCAGAGAATCAGCCTACTTTCTTATAGAACCCAGGATCACCAGCCCAGGAATGGCACCACCTGCAATGGGCTGGACCCTCATATTGATCATCAATTAAGAAAATGTCCTATAGCCGGATCTTATGGAAGCATTTTCCCAATTGAAACTCCTTCCTCTCTGATAACTCTAGCTTATATCAAATGACATAAAACCAGCCAGTACACCCCCAACACACACACATACAAATAAATAAATGTAAAACCTTTTTTTTTTTTTTTTTTTTAACATTTTGATTTTTTTCTGAGGCTGATGATACAGTGAGCAGTGGTTGTGAGTCACATCTTAGAAGTCAGCACCCAATCACAAAGGGAAACAACCCATGTTGCAGTGTAGCTGTTTGTTGTTCTTCAAAGTTGGTTACGGGCATAAGGCAGTTGTGGTTTATGATATTTTCCAGTTAAAGTGGTTTTATCAGGATGTCACCCTCTTATTATATGAGGGCTGTCTTAGGGTTTCTATTCCTGCACAAACATCATGACCAAGAAGCAAGTTGGGGAGAAAAGGGTTTATTCAGTTTACATTTCCAATTGCTGTTCATTACCAGAGGAAGTCAGGACTGGAACTCAAGCAGGTCAGGAAGCAAGAGCTGATGCAGAGGCCATGAAGGGTTACTGGCTTGCTTCCCCTGGCTTGCTCAATTGGCTTTCTTATAAAGCCCAAGATTACCAGCCCAAAGATGGTACCATCCATAAGGGGCCTTTCCCCCTTGATCACTAATTGAGAAAATGCCTTACTGCTGGATCTCATGGAGGCATTTTCTCAACTGAAACTCCTTTCTCTGTGATAACTCCAGCTTCACTTTCAAATCCATGTCTTGTCAGGCATGTGCCCAAACACACACACACACACACATACACACACAGAGAATAGAATTATATTTTTCACTAGTTCAACGCCATATCCTTGAAAGTTTATATAGTAAATTGAATTGCATTAAACCAAACGTACATAATGTATAAATGCAAATACTTTAAGCAGAATCACCATAATGCAAAAATATAAGCTTAAAGTCCACTTCAACTCTAAGAATTTTTCTTTTTAAATAAAAGCAAGTGTTGTTGTCTACCTTCCTCTCATTCTCTCTTGCCACTCTGCCTTAGGTCATGGTATGAGGCAAAGCAAATCCCTTGACCCTGGTTTCCTAAACATAAGAAATAAACTTCATTTTTAAAATAAAATACCCAATCCCAGGTATTCTTTTACAGCAGCACATAAAAAGCTAAGACATAGCAAACATTAATTATGAGAAATTGAGTAACGTACACACTTCACTACTAGCTCAGTTTACAAAGCTCTGTATAAATAATAGATGTTTAAGGATCAAGGACCCGTCATATCCCTTGAAGTCTTTGCTGATTGATCACTGTGTATTACTTCAGTTATGGACAGCCAAATTCATCATTGTGCTTTCTTATCTGAGTATCCTATGTGTTATTTTGCAAAAAAAACAAAAAAAAAAAACCAAAAAAACCAAAACAAACAAACAAAAACAACCAACCAACCAAAAATAAAAAAATAAAAAAATAAAAAAATAAAAAAAACCCCACCAACCAATCAAGCAAATAATCAAAGAAAACACAAAAAAACCCAACCAACCAGGAAACTAAAGCCAAGGCAGTTGGTAAATAACATGGAAATTGCAGCAAAGAAACAAAAGATGGAAGTGAAATGAAACGCGGACATCGGCAGAGTGATGGACGGCAGAGTGATGGACGGCAGAGTGATGGACGGCAGAGTGATGGACGGCAGAGTGATGGACGGCAGAGTGATGGACGGCAGAGTGATGGACGGCAGAGTGATGGGGAAAAGAACACACTGTGGCTACACTGACATCGCTACGTGGGGAACCCTACATATGCACAGCCAGGAGCACTTCGTCTAATTCCGGAGAGTGGCTGTGATGAAGATATCGAAGAGGACGTGATGCTGACAAAGACGTACAGGTTAAAGCAGATCTTGGAGACACTTTACAACACGGGAAGTGCTAAGTGTAACTTTTGTGGGACGATCCAAATTTAGAGAGGAGTATGACAGCTAGTGAGGCAGGAGGGCAAGACCCAAGGTGCTGTCCAAAGTGCGCTTTATAGTTTGATTCACAAAGGAAACTTCGATTGTCCTTGTTTCTTTTCTTCCTTTTTTTAAAAAAATGTAAACCAAGTTTATTTTGCTTTATCAGTAGTGTTCTTAAAACATATCAGCTTGGTAAACAATGTAAATTAGTATAAGTCATCTCAAAAGCCAGAGTTTTGTTTTCGTTGTTGTTGTTTTTTTAATGAGTTGTTAAAAAGATGCAGCCTATTCTAACAGGATAAATATTTTTAACCATTTCACTTTGAGTTAATGAAGGCTCACAAATAAGCAACACTCCTCATTGAGGAAAACAAAAAGCTGTCGTCGACAAGCAACAGCACACACACAAACAAAAAATACTGTGTAAAAATAACCAACTGTTTCCATATTTCTGAACTTGCTTTACAGTGGGATGATAGCACAGGATTTTGCTGCAAACTTGACACACAGACTTCAATACATGTAGTCTAAAGACAGACAATTCAGCTCAGGAGGTGCCCACTCCAGACAAGGCAGCTCTGTAACCCCCTTAGTGCAATTGCTTTTACTCATTACTTTTCTTCTAGACTGAGATACAGGCTAGAAAAAAAATGCTCCCTAATTAAAATTTGTATTGTTTACAAGAAAAAAATGTTATAATTAATTTTGTATTAGAATTTACAAGTATATTTTCAAATCAAATTTACTGTCTCCCCCAGCTTTGCCTCAAAATGGGCATGAAGTAAAAGTTTTTAAAAAATGCCTTAATTTTTAACTTCATGAAAAATAAATAAAGATGACCGAAACAATGAAAGGATATTTCACAGAAAATTTCTTATACAAAAAACACATAAGAAAAAGGGCCACTAGGTGACATTTTAATTTACAAATAGGCATCATTTTGGTCTGATGGTCCATGTTTCTAAAGTTGTAAATGGTACGAACCAGGATCTAGTTTCACTTTTCTTTCCTCGGCGTTCACAACAGCAAGAGTCTTAATGCTTTTACCAAAATAGCTAAAGGACACGGAACACTCAAAGCTCACTGCTGTCCTTCGTATGGCTGTGTGTGATTTCAGCTCACACAAGTTATTTTTACCTTTCCCATTGTGGGCAGGGCTGGGGCTGCCTGTCAACAATCAAGACATTTGCTTTCCTGTTTTTCCCTATCCCTGCCTGCCCTCTGCTGGAAGTGCCACACATCAGCAAAAGTATCCAGAGACTCAGGAGTCACAGATGAGATGATTACTTTGTATCATTTGCCACCCCATGCCTTTCTCTGTTGCCTTGGAGGCTACTCTTCTTTTCCTCTGGTAAGCCATGCCATTCACATCCTGCAGGTGACTCTGGTGCAATAAACAGTCACATCTAACTGAACTCTTAATTGAACGTTGCCTCATATACCCTTCTTCTTCTTCTTCTCCTTCTTCTTCTTCTTCTTCTTCTTCTTCTTCTTCTTCTTCTTCTTCTTCTTCTTCTTCTTCTTCTTCTTCTCCTCCTCCTCCTCCTCCTCCTCCTCCTCCTCCTCCTCCTCCTCCTCCCCTTCT
>JADRCH010000029.1:5057135-5104864 GCA_019843965.1 Rhynchomys soricoides | reverse complement strand
CTCCTCCTCCTCCTCCTCCTCCTCCTCCTCCTCCTCCTCCTCCTCTTACATTTCAAGTGTTTTCCCCTTTGGAAACCCCCTTTCCCATCCTCCCTCCCCTGCCTCTATGAGAGTGCTCCCCCACCCACCCACCCACTCCCATCTTCCTTCCCTAGCATCCCCTACACTGGGGCATCTAACACCCTCAGGCCCAAGGGCCTCTTCTCCCACTGATGGCCAACAAGGCCCTCTTCTGCCACATATGTGGCCAGCCCCACGGGTCCCTCCATGTGTACTCTTTGGTTGGTGATCCAGTCACTGGGAGCTCCAGGGGGTCTGGCCAGTGGACACTGTTGCTCCCTCCATGGGGCTGCAAATCCCCTCACCTCCTTCAGCCTCTTCTCCAGCTCCTCCATCTGGGACCCCACACTCAGTCCAATGGTTGGCAGTGAGTAGCCAGTCATATATGCTTCTTATTAAAAGAATTGTGGTGACTTATTTAGTTCAGCTGTTGACTGGTGCCAACTTACACAGCAAAACTGATTTTTTAAAGTTGTAAATGTTACATCAAGATCATTATCCTTAACCTATGCCAAATTTTAATGAAGTCCCCCACCTTAGTTTTATTCCTGTAGTTATCTGCCCTTGCTGGGCAGGTCTTATAGAAGCTCTCCATTTTAATAGCTATATAAAGACTTCTCTGTTTCCAGACTACTTGAATTCCTAGATGCTGTGTGGTCTCTCCTTCACCCCACCCCTATACTGCACTCTTCTGTTTACATTGCCAAATAACATAACTATTCAAGTAAGAGCCGTGGAAAATGCTTAATAAATGATTTTTAAGCATGTGATGTCCAGGTACTGCACAGTGGCATTTTAGTTAATGACAGACTGCCACAGGAGTCTCTGGAGTATGCTTCTGACACCAGTGAGAGGCAGAGAGGAGATGTCACTTGTCGACCAAAACCAGGATATCTCCTGAAAGGCTTTGATCCCGGGTCCAGTTTGTATTCTCAGTTTATACTCTAAAGCCACAAGATGGGGCAGGCAAACAAGCAAGATTTTAAGAAGAGTCCATGGCAGTCAGCAGATTGTTAATGGCAACGGCCCATTTTTTTTTCAGCTATTTCTCCAGGTCATTCTGTTCCTGGTCACAAGTGAAGTAATGCTTGGCAAATAGGCAGTAAAGCAATGCTTTAAATAAATCACTGACTAAATCAATAAATCCATATCTAAAAATTGTTCCTTTCTATCTTATTCTGCTTTAAGGCCATAAATACAATAGGAGTCCCCTAAGGTGACATTGCTTGGGAAAGCTGTGTTCATCTTACTTCTTACAAGCATCTCCACGAGGTTTGGACAACTACTCAGTGTCAACCTTTCTGCCTCAGCCTCCCAGAGCTTGTATTTATTGGGTTAGGGTTAGGGTTAGGGTTAGGGTTAGGGTTAGGGTTAGGGTTAGGGTGAGGGTGAGGGTGAGGGTGAGGGTTAGCAGGAATGAGCTACCATACCTGGCCTTCAGTTCTATTTTTAAAGACCTCTTAGAGACTAAAATGTCTTAAGTTTTCATAATGCATTACAGAATTCCCAGTTTGTTTGTTTTTTTTTTTTTTGGTTTTTCAAGACAGGGTTTCTCTGTGTAGCCCTGTCTGTCCTGGAACTCACTCTGTAGACCAGGCTGGCTTCAAACTCAAAAATCCGCCTGCCTCTGCCTCCCAAGTGCTGGGATTAAAGGCGTATGCCCGGCCAGAATTCCCAATTCTATCTTTGCATTTGGAAATGTGAAAAGGTCTGGCATAGTGTGAGGTGGATGCTTTCATCCTGCCTTCTGTACAAGAAGCCATGGGGTTACCCGGTCCCTCTTCCTGGGCGGTGTTGGCGGCTGGCAATGAAGCAGTTGTGTTCCTTCTATAGTTCCTTCTGGGGGTGTCTGATTCCCCACATCTTCACTCTGTTGCTCACCTACAGCTGGGATTCTCAACCTTCCCAATGCTGTGACCTCTTAATACAGTTCCTCGTGTTGTGGTGGCCCCCCCCACCATAAAATTATTTTCGTTACTACTTTATAGCTATAATTTTGCAACTGTTATGAATAATAATGTAAATATTTGATATGCCGAATATCTGATATGTGACCCCTGTGAAAGGGTTATTTGATCCCCACAGGTTGAGAAACACTGGTCTACAGTCATGTGCAGCCATGTAATGGTGTTTTACCAAAGAGAAAACAGCACAGTTGATACAAGCCTCTGAGTCACTTTGTGTGTATTTCCCTACCAGGGACGGAGGTGGCCCCATCAGGAAGGTGCTTGTCTCTTGCACAGGAGGATCTGAGTCTGACCCCTAGAACCCGTATAATACAGGTGGAGAGTTTGTAATTGCAGTTCTGGAAAAGAGGTGGACTTCTGGGGCTTGCTCTCATCCAGCCCAGCTGGACCAGCCTCTCTAGTCTACAAAACATAAGGTGGGCAGCGCTTGAAGAATGATACCCAAGGTTAACCTCTGGCTTCTATATGTGGGAGCAAACACACAGAGAGACACACATACGCACACACAGACATACACACACAGAGTCATATATACATAGACACACACAGACACACACACACACACACACAGTCTCTCTCTCTCTCTCTCTCTCACACACACACACAAAGTCATATACATACAAACACACAGATACACACAGACTCATACATGCAGACAGACAGACAGACATGGCATAGCCTTTATCAGACTAGATCTTTTCTTTTCCTTAATATTATTTAAAACTTTTTTTTTTTGAGGCAAGGTTTCTCTGTGTAACCCTGGCTGTCCTGGAACTCCTTCTGTAGACCAGGGTGGCCTGGAACTCAGAGATCCGCCTGTCTCTGCCTCCCGAGTGCTGGGATTAAAGGTGTGCACCATCACCACCTGGCTGGATCGTTCCCGACAATGGAAAATGTTCATCTCCTAAACCTGGACCCAGTCCAGACTATTTAATGAGCAAGAAAATGTATGCTTTAGTCACTATACACATTGAGATCAGAATGTTATAGCAAACAGCCAAGCCTGGTCTATTCCCCTTTTCTTCCTTTGTCCAAACACCTGTTAAAAAACCTCGGACACAGGATTTTACCAGGCTTGCCAATCAATAGTAGGAGGATGTTCATGAGACACACTCTTTTTTGACCCTCGCCATTCCCGGGCTGAAGATGAGAAGCAAATGTAGATGACATTAAAGTGTTTTGAAGTGACTCAAAGAGTTCATCTGATGTACCGACTCCAGATCATCCTCAGTAAGGCCTGTAGTGCTGTGCTGGGAAAAAGCTGGGGTGGTGTCCAGGCCCATAGGGAAGAAGGATGATTAATTAGCAATAACTGCCATAGGCAGGTGAGGTCAGAACCATGGCATGGGCTCAAAAACTCCATCATCCCTGGGGTTGCAGCCAAGTGCCTGGCTGCATGAGGAAGGCTGTTCCTAGAAATACGACTCAGATTTCCCATTAAGACAGCTTCTTTGCCATGGCTTTTATTTGTATAAATTGCTATCTATCTATCTATCTATCTATCTATCTATCTTATTGGAAGACTTAATAGACCAAGTAACAAGTGAAGTTTAGATAACCTCCCTCTGCCTAAATTTTGCTTGATGAGTTCAGGAATCAGGTCTGTATTCATAACTCAAACATTCTAGTAAAGCAGTTTTAATTTTTTTTTTCATTTTGAGAGACTATACAGCTTAAGCTGGTCTAAATTCTCAATCCTGCCTCTGCTTGCAGAGCGCTGTCATTTCAGGTGGGAAGCTGCCATTCTGGGCTTCATGAAAACAGCTTTGAAAGCTTACAGGCTTCAGTGTCTGAACAGTGGATATACAGATGATTTATGCTCCGGTACCACCAGCTTTTAAAGCTATGACTGATTAACTCCATGCCTAGTTTATTGACTGGCCTGGAAAATAAGCAGTAGACCAGGAAGACTAGGAAATGGTCTTTCAATATAAATAAGCCTTAGGTGGTGAGAAGCATCAGTTTCCTCTTTTCTGCTCTCAAGAAGCAAATTCTTTCTTTCTTCTTTCTTTCTTTCTTTCTTTTTTCTTCCTTCTTCCCTCCCTCCTCCCTCCCTCCCTTCCTGTCTTTCTGTCTGTCTTTCTATCTGCTTGTCTATCTTCCTTCTTCCCTCCCTCCCTCCTTTCCGGTCTTCCTTTCTTTATTTTCTTTCTTTCTTTCTTTCTTTCTTTCTTTCTTTCTTTCTTTCTTTCTTTCTTTTTTTCTCCTAGACAGGGAGACAGGGTTTCTCTGTGTCGCCCTGGCTGTCCTGAAACTCACCCTGTGGACCTTAAACTCAGAGATCCCCCTGCCTTTGCCTCTGCCTCCCAAGGGCTGGGATTAAAGGTGTGCACCGCTGCCTCCAGGCTGACCACATAGTTTTTAAGCTACAGGTTACTACCGTACAGAAGACCAAAGCCTGAAGTTCAGATGCACACGACTAAGTCCGCCTCACATTGAATCCATCAAAACCTCTGCCTGATTTCTTTAATAAGTCTGTTGAAGATGCCCTGTTTTCAAAGGCTGAGGGGAGAATTAATACCATTTTGATGCAAAATGAAGTCTATTGAGTTAGTGGAAAGATTCAAGTAATTTCTAGTCATGAAGAAACAGATATATTCAAAGTTGAAGAATAGCCTGCAAAATAGCTACTCTAGACAGAGTCTCAAAAGGAGTCATTGTCATGAAAGACTACCCCAAAAATGGTTCAAGGATTACTTTATATGGCATAAGACACAGGCCAAAGCAAACCAAATAGAGCACACAAATGGTAGACAAAAGACTATCTCTTAATGTAGTGTACGAAGTTAAACTTTATATTTGGTAAGAGGATTCTAACATGGTCACTGCTTGGGTGACATGATTTAGGTGCTAGGAAGATGCTTGTTCCTAGGCACAGATTTGTGGGATGTCAGACTTATCTCTAGTGATGTGTGGTACCAAGAAAAGAAAAGCATGCTGGGAACAGTAGGTACAGGTAAAGTATTTATATCAGCCCTCGTGGTTGGTTCTCTGTAGCTTTGAATTTTTCAAATGAAATTTGATAAAAATGAGAACACTTTCAATAATTTATATTCTATTTTTACTGCATCAAATTCAGTGTTTAAGATGGGGTGTGAATCAGTAATTTTAGATCTTTAGATGTGGAATATATTGTAAAATGTGGTAAGGAACACCAGGTGTGGGGTCACATGCTTGTAGTTTCAGCGCTCAGGTGGGAGGGGCAGGAGACCAGCCTGAGTTATGTAAGACCCTGTCTCTACAAGAAAAACAAATGTGGGAAGTAGAGAAGGTGACCTCACCCATGCGTCTATCATTACCGGTAATCTTTGTGTGTTTCCAGGTCCTTTGGTGCCTGTATAAAGAATTGGAAAAGATGCACACACCAACATTGAAGCAGGAAGTTTTATTAAGAGCAAAGTGAAAGTGCAAGTTAGTTCAAAGAGAGAAAGGGTACTGGACTCAAGTTATTGTTTGGGGTGTGGGAGAAGGAGGTGGCTACCAAAGTGTATAGCAAGGTCATTCTCTATTTCGATTGGCAGGTTTGAGTTATATCATCCCTCTTCATGATACACATGATTTCAATCACATGCACTCCCAATTATGCATAGGCACTATGTCTTAGTTAAGGCTTTATTGCCATGAAGAGACACCGTGACCAAGAACTCTTATAAAGGGCAACATTTAATAGGGCCTGGATTACAGGTTCGGAGGTTCAGTCCATTATCATCAAGGCAGGAAGCACTGCAGTGTCCAGGCAGGCACTCTGCAGGAGGAGCTGAGAGTTCTACATCTTCATCCAAAGGAAACCAGGAGCAGACTGGCTTCCACGTGGCTAGGAGGAGGGTCTCAAAGCCCACCCCCACAGTGATACACTTCTTCCAACAAGGCCACACCTCCTAATAGTGCCACTCCCTGGGCTAAGCATATACCAACCACCACACACTAGATAGCAAATGCCACGTTCTTCCTAAACGTTCACTCAGTGGACACAGTTTGTCTTATTGCATACACTCAAAACGAGTCTAGGCTGGATATGCCCCTTCACTCCCATACTTGATATAGTTGTAGAATATTCACATAGAAACTATCTGTGAAAGCTGACTCACTGATAGTTGTTAGGGGTGAAAAACCTTTATTGTTCAGAGCACTGTGCATGCACAGCTTGGTGCCTGGGTGGATTCTAGGTTGCTAGGTTCATTGCTGGGAGAGGGCTGTGTGAACAGCCCCACAAAAGTGGAGTCCCAAGTTGCTAAGCTATTCTCTATGCTTGCCTACCTCACTGTCATTTCTTTTCTTAAAAAAAAAAAAAAATACATATTTTTCCTTTTAACTGATATGTTTATTTATGGTACAACGCATGACATTTCGATAAATGAATATGTAATTATCAGACCAGGGTACCATAATTCTATCATTTTTATATGATTATTATACTTTCCCTTTCTAATTTCTCATTCTATAAATAAATGACATCACATGACAATTTACGTTTACTGTCCCTATAGCCAATGGCTCTTCCTTAGAATTTCCTACCGTCCTATATTCTAGGCCCTCTTGATGATTACTTTTTCATGATCATAATCCTAAACACTGGAATCTACAACACAGAAATAATAGAAATGAGACAAAGCCATATATTCTAAACAAGACAGGCAAAGCTCCATCACTGGAAGGGATACTGGATAACTCAGAGGCAGTAGCACAGTGCTAGAAGATGTTTTCTTTCTTGAATACAAGCATTCGAACAGTGACCTTGAAGGTCAGCTGGCCAGTGGCCTAGCCCAGAGCTCCTGAGTTATTCCTTGTCTTATATGAGTGTCCTGGCCTCATGGTTTGCTTGGGCTTTATGCTTGTGCTTACATTGCTGAGAAAACCCCAGGGTGGGGAAAAAGACATGTGTAGCATCTCCAAGGGCAATGGGCCATGTAATGGTATATTACAGTCGTGAACAAAATCCCAACTGATCATCATGCTTACCAGCTTGGTAGAGTCCAGCTCAGTTTTGAGGCAGCAAAGGACACAGACACAGTATGAAGACAGATATCAGTTCGCTTTAGTCTCTGTCTAATGTGTGCATGGCTGCTTCTAACTTGATTGGTTTTCTATTGGTCTAGGCCTAAAGGTATCCTTGTCTGTAAATTTTTTGGCTTTTTAGCCTAACCTTGTTTTATGACCAAGCTGTCAAAAGTATGCTTTTTGTGGGTACCAGAGGAAGGGACCAGGACTTGCTTATCTTTGTCCTCTTGCACAGCTACGGTTTTCAATGTCGTGACATGGTTTTATTCTTCAATGATGTCACAACTTAGATTTTTAATTAGTGCTGCATTGATAATGGTTTTGTTTGTCTCTTTCTCTTCTTTGTGGATTCTAGTTTCGGGGAACAGTTTTACAAACATGTTTCCGGGTCAAGTGATAGTTTATAGAGCACTGGAAACACTACCCAATTTGCTTTCCAAATGACTAAGTATTGTAGTGTTTGTGTGTCTGGTGTGGTCTAATGAAAGCAAGCCATTGCAAGCCTCTACCTGCACCTGAGGATGTTTACATTGCCTACGCTCCAGCTAGCTGTGAGCTTTGCATCTCTCTTCATCACCCTTTAGATGAGGTCTTTCAAACTGAGACTAAGAGGTCTATGAGAGTAGCAGGGGCTCTTTAAGCTTTTTAAATATTTTACTGAGGTACATGAAACACTTCTCTTCTGAAGCTTGGATGAGTGAGCTTAAAAGTGATGCCTCTGACCCCACGAAGCTGTCATATGATGCCAGCTCCAGTCAACATCGCCACTGAGCTGAAACCACCTACTGAGCTGTTTCCAGGCTCCTGACCCTAGTAAGCTAATCCATGATTGTTGCTTTCAGCTGCCAGGTTTCAGAGTGATGCACAAGGCGGCCATGGATGACTAACACAGATTTGAGATGTGGGTTGTGGCCAAAACAAAAGCACAGCAGGTAGATGAGCACTGCACAAAAGAAGCTAGGTGATCATGAGCACATCAAAAGGAGATCGTCATTAGTCATCAGGAAAGCTGCATATTAAAACCATGATGAATACCCCTGTACACCCACCAGGAAGGCTAAAATTAAAAAGATTGACAATTCCAACTTCTGGTGAGGCTGTGGAATGAATGACTGGCTCTTTTGGGTTGTGCAAAACCGTGCAGTCACTTTGAAAAACTAAGAATGTTTGAGTGTGTGTGTGTGTGTGTGTGTGTGTGTGTGTGAAGCTTTTGCTGTTGACTTAGAAAGTACATAGGTATGTTTATACCAATAGAAATGGTTGCATGTGCTGGAGAAAGGAAGTGAACATATATACTCTTAGCACTTCACAGGCCCGCTCATTATAGGTCTAAGCTGCAATCAGCTTAAGCCACCCATCAGTGGGGCACTGGGTAAACCATGATTTATGCAGGCAGTGTCTGCACTATGCAACTGGGAAGGGGGGAGGAAGCGCACACACACACACACACACACACACCCCAATGGAAGGGTCTCAAAAGCATTACTGTGAGTCACAGTAGTGCTTGCCACCCGGTTCTTTTATATACCACTTGAGACACAAAACACATCTATGATGATAAAAATAACTAGCAGTTGTCTTTGGTTAGTAAGTTCGTAATTTTTTTGACTTTGTATTGATTCTTTGTGAATTTCACATCATGTACCCCAATCCCACTCATCTCTGTGTCCCTTCATATCCACTCTCCACCCTTGTGACCTCCCCACAAAGGAAGCAAAAATTTAAAGCCAAAAAAGAGAAATAAAAAGTTAAAAACAACATCAACATCAAAACCATCACTCCGTGGAAGCTGTGGTGTGTCACAGTGCACCCTTTTGCCCAAACAGCTTTATTTGCAAATGTCATTGCAATGAGTTCATTTGAGGCCTTTGGCTTCTGCTAAACTATTAATACTGGATCCTTACTGGGACTCCTCTTGAATATCCTGTTGTTGCCCTGTGTCATGGAGATCCTGCAGCTTTGGATCTGCAGGGCCAGCTCCTTCACATGCTCCAGCCGTTCATAGATGGGGTAGATGTTGGAGTGGGCCCACTCAAAGCCCTGGGTCTGGGCTTTGGGTGGTAGCTGGGTTGGTCAGCCTGCCGGCTCTGTTGCTTTCACACAACCAGGGGGAGCTCTACCTTGCTGCCTAGGCCAGGTGTAGGGGCCACTCTCCTTATTTCTGTAGCCAGTGAGGAGTGGGGTTGACTTCACTCAGCCCTCAGACATCAATGCATTTCTAGGCAGCAGCTCAGACCAGGGAACTTGCATGGCCTTTGGTGGTAACATGGGCCATAGTTATTGACACAGACATGGCCTTCGGCTGCAGCATGGGCTGGGACATCACTATGGCCTCATGCGACAGTACAGGCTAGTTCTGCCTCTCTCCATAGTTCACAGACTGTTCTGCTCCTCTTTCTCTCCTGTCTCTCCACTATGTACTTGCTCATTGTAGTGGTGCCCTTTGTGGGCAGGCTACGAGGCAGTCGGGCCTCCGGGAGTCTTCCACAGTCACCAGGCTGGCCTCTCTTGGTAAGTTATGTTGATCAAGAGATAGGAATTCCATAAGGTGATGGGAATTTTATTGGGGGGGGGGGGTTGCATTTTAGTTAGGGTTTCTATTGCATGACCAAAAAGCAAGCTGTGGAGGAAAGGGATTGCTTGGCTTAAACTTCCACATTTTAGTTCATCATTGAAAAGGGCCAGAACAGGAAATCAAACAGAGCAGGAACCTGGAGGCAGGAGCTGGTGCAGAGGCTATGGACATGTGTTGCTTACTGGCTTGTTCCTCATGACCTGCCCAGCCTGCCCTCCTATAGAACCCAGGACCACCAGCCCAGGGATGGCCCCACTCACAATGGGCTAGGCCCTCGCCCATCAATCACTAATTAAGAAAATGCTCTACATGCTTGCCTACAACATGATCTTATGGCGACATTTTCATAATTGAAGTTCCCTCCTCTCCGATGACTCCAGCCCGTGTCAAGTTTATATAAAACTATCTGGCATAGCAGTCTTACTGGATTGTTATGTTTTAATAAAAAAAAATCACAAAAAGATACCCTAAGATGTAGTCATTTGATTATAATATGTAAATTCTATTTTGACATACAGCAAGAAAGAAAACAACAAACCCAAACCCTCCCTGTGGCCCTAGATCATGCCTTTTATTTCCCCAACGAATTTAATCTTTTCAGCCTTCTCCATAGTGCGCTGCCACGTCAGGTCTGTAATCCAGTTCTTTCCTCTGTCAATACTCTGTGAACTCAAATATTTTTCAACCAATCTTCCTCCAGTTGATCCAGGACTTTGGTTGTCATAGCAATGGTTCTCTGGAAAGCAGACCTCAAGCAAGGATTAAGTGCTAGCGCTTTATGTGGGAGGTACAACCCCACACAGCTGGTCGCCTTGTATATTAGTTTCCTAGGACTGCTGTAATGGAGTGACTGAAGTCCTTAAAACAACAGAGATGTACTGTGTGGGAGCCCTGGAGGCCAGAGGTTAGGGTGTGGGGATGTGGCTAGACCACGCTTTCTGGGCAGCTCATTGGGGAGAATCTTTTTGCTTCTCGGAGCTCATGTTTGCAGAAATTCTTCCTGGGCCTGTGGATGCATAGCACCAATCTCAGTCTCCCTTATCATTTAGCAAAATCTTCCCTGTGCGCCTTTGTGTCTTTGTCTTTCGCCTCTGCCCTTCTTCTTTTGATCATGACTTTATCTGGTCATGAGCACACAGGCAAAGGACCTTGTTTCCAGGTAAAGTCCCACGGTGTATTTGTGGGGGATACCATCCTGTTGTATACCCAACATAAGCTATCTCCACTAGCATACAAATATATGAGACTCAGACTATGGGTATTTTATTTGACTGTGACAATTACCTGGGGGGAGTAACTCCTAATCTACTTTTCTAATCGTTGGCCTGGCTACCTCCCCAGCGGTGTACCCCAGATACTTGCTGTTTCTTCTGGACATGTGCCCATGGTCCATCTCCTCCCATGGTGCCTTTTCCTCTCTCCTCTTCATTGATTCTTTTCTCCCCCTTCCACCCTGATCAACCAGGTAACTAAAAAACCTGCCTATCTATAATCCCTCTAGCAGCCATTTTTATTTAACCAATAGTTTTAAATTAAGGAACAAGGTTTGCACAACAAAAGCTTGCAACCGCGAGAATTCACATGTAGGCCTAGACTGTTGGGTACAAAATTGAGCACTGCAATACATAGCAACTGACTGGACCTCAACGCCATCCAATGGTCACCCAGGTTGTATGAAGAATCTGTGCCCTGGAGCAGTCCATCAGAGGGAGAAAGTGAGATAATGTCTATGCTTGCTGCCACCCCCCACTGGCCACATTTCCTGGAGGGACAGTTAGATTCTTAGCAGTTCAGCTTTCTTGGCAGGTGCTCAGGGACCCAAGTCCTAAAGGTTGCTTTTCATCATTTGGAAGTGAAGAGTCAGCAATCTCAGGCATGTGGCTGGTGAGCCTCAGACACACAGTGGCCCACAGGACTCTGTATGGAGTTGTAGGCTGACTGCTGAGGAAGGGTAGGTGGTATTTAAAAGGGTCCCAGGCTGTGTTCAAATGTCACCTTCTAAGGAAGGTTTCTTTATTTACCTGAAACAGAAGCCTTCTCCTTACTCCTATTTTTGCTTGCTTTCATGGAATCCTCCCGAATTAAATGTAACACAAAATGTTTATTTGCTTATTTTTCCACTTATCCACTACCACAACAGTCCATGCAAATAGAGAATTTGTTTTTTGCTCTTTCTTCAGGGCCTAACAGAAAACCCAGCATGATGAAAACGCTCAATGACTTAATTGGATTGGATCACAAGAGCCCCTACTCTACAGACTGACTGTCAGGAGGCAGCAGGCCTTATGGCAGAGGGGTTGGTTATGTTGGCTGAAAAACATGCCCTAATTAAGCATGTTAGGGCCTAGGTCTGGAGGAAATGATGTCTGCAGCTGCATGCACAAGATCTGAATAGTTCAACTCCTGGAGGAGGCAGTGGCAGCCTGGATCCTAGAGACTTCTGGGAAAACAGACAGCTGAAGAAGTTGCAGGTGGAGGAATCTCTTTTCACTTGGACTTAGGGAGCTGAACCCTACCATGACAGGAAGAACTTCCCCATGCAAGGTCTCAATGAATAAACCCATCCTCCTGTGCTAGATAGTTTTATGACAACTTGACACAAGCTAGAGTCATCTGAGAAAAGGAAAACTCAAGAAAATGCATCCAAAAGATCCTCTGTAGGCAAGCCTATAGGGCATTTTCTTTATTATTGCCTGATGGGGAGGATCTAGCCCATTGTGGGTGGTGCCATCCCTGGGCTGGTGGACCTCGGTTCTATAAGAAGGCAGGCTGAGCAAGCCCTGGGTAGCAAGCTAGTAAGCAGCACTCCTTTATGGCCTTTGCATCAGCTCCTGCCCCTAGGTTCCTGCCCTGTTTGAACTCCTGTCCTGACTTCCTTCAATGATGAACAGTGGTGAAGAAATGTAAGCCAAAAAGCCCTTTCCTTCCCAGGTTGCTTTTGGTCATGGTGTTTCGTCGTAGCAATGTAGGTGTGGTTCTGATGGCAAGGTCCTGTTCCCCAATTGGTTCTTGATCTATCCGTAAAGAAGTCATGGGCCAATTGTTGGGTAGAAAGAGTAGGTGGGACTTCCAGGTCCCCACAGGCAATAGACAGATGCAAGGAGAGGAGAGAGCCTTCATCATGCTCTTGAGAGAGAAAAGGTAACTGGCCATGTAAGATCTTGGGAGAAGTAACCATAAGCTGCTTCTCCAGGTGGAAAGATGGTGTGTTTAGCTGGGACTAGATGTAACTGAGCAACTAAAGTTGAGGGCAGGCTGAGAGGTGTGGAGCTGAGAGTATTGATAAGGGCATGATCGATTCTCCAGGAGGGAGATAAGTCGTGCTCAGTAATTGTGCCAGAAACGCAAGTCGACATTGAACAACTGTATGCATCTGTGATTTTTAAAGAAGATTTATTTATTTATTTTATGTATATGAGTACAATGTAGCTGTCTCCAGACACACCAGAAGAAGGCATCAGATCCCATTACTATGAGTCACCATGTGGTTACTGGGAATTGAACTCAAGATCTCTGCAAGAGCAGTCAGTGCTCTTAACCACTGAGCCATCTCTCCAGCTCTGTGTCTGTGTTTTTTATCCATGGATTCAAGGGAATCTGGGTGGGGGCTGGCAGCATAGCCCATTCCCAGAACTTAGGTAGGATAGCAAAGGCTTCAATGCAATTTAGCAATAGTAACCCTAACTAAGACACTTCTTATGTTCACCTCTTGCTAGAACTGAGTTCTTGTCTCTTTTTGGATCAAGCTGGTAGTTCTGAGAAATGGACGAACCAGATCATCCATATTTTCAAAGTGAAAAATGAATGTCACCAGACTAAAAGGGCTCAGCTCCTTATAATTTTATGAGTCAAGATTTGTCTTACTATAATTGGCAGCTGTTCATGTCACTCCTTCCAAGTTCTACACGCTCTTGTTTTATTATAATCAGGATGATTTTAGTCACTTTCTCTTACTTGTGCTTATTTTCCTCTGTAGAATCCACTATATAAAGTAATCTGTTATTGAGATATGTAGGCAACATATTGGATTATAGACAAAAAGGAAATTGTAACAAATGCTGTGTGACTAATTCACTTGAACGTTTTAATGATGATTTTCTCCGTGAGTGTGAAAAATGTATGTAATAATGTTTATATAAAATTGTTTATAATAATGCTATCAGAGATTCTTCTGAGCCGAGTACTCTATGGATCACTCCCACAATATTGAATAGCAATACCACCTTGATATTTCACCAATATAGATATGTTTTGCAAGCGCACATAATGCTCTTGGATTAAAGCCAGGATATGTTTGCCCAGGTTCATCACTGCAATTTTGCTTACTCAGTTTGAGGACATGATATCTCACACACTTAGACACCTGTGCAGGGTCACCACTGTTTAGGTGAGGAAGACTTTGCCATAGGTAGAGTGTTGAGCCTCATTGGTTCTTAGAGCAAGTTTAGACCAACACAATTTACATATCCATGACTTCCATCATCCTGGGGTTCCAGAGAAAATGTCCCATCTGGGAAGGTCAGGTGGACTCCTTGAGCTTTCTGACAACCACCTACCTAGTAGTGAGGAGTTGGCAGCATATGAATCAATACAGCATAACTGCTGGTTTCTTTGTTCATGTCAGTGTGCTTCCCTAGCATAAAGTTTTACTTCTAGAGTAAAAGATGTTTCTTTTAGCATTTTCTTTCATTAATTTAACAGAATTGCTTTTTTTTTTTTTGGTTTTTCGAGACAGGGTTTCTCTGTATAGCCCTGTTGTCCTGGAACTCACTCTGTAGACCAGGCTGGCCTCATGCTCAGAAATTTGCCTGCCTCGGCCTCCCGAGTGCTGGGATTAAAGTCGTGTGCCACCACTGCCCGGCTCGGAATTGCTTTTTTTAGTTGAAAGTTTTAAAACTATGTGTGTGAGGGAACTCCATAAGAAAACTTCTGAAATGGCTGTTCTATTAGGGGGAAAGTTTTTATTGTAGGGAAGAGAGGTAAAAATATCCAGAGGCATCTGAAAGAGTCCAGAGCAGAGAGTAAAAGAAACAGACTGAACATGGCCAGGGCTAGGGAAGTGGGTTAGCAGGGTATAGCAAGAATAGCCGGACTATAAGGAGAATGAGTAGCTGGGGGAGGGGACACGGACTTGGAAGTTTAGGGTAAGGGGGGGGAGGGGCCAGGATGCTAGCTTAAGGGCTTTGAAATGTATACCATTATAATTGTATAACATTGTATATAATGTATAACATTGTATACAATATATATCATTATACATTGTATAACATTGTATATAATGTATAACATTGTATACAATATATATCATTATACATTGTATAACATTTTATACAATGTATACCTATAAACTGAGGGAGCCTGCATGGGCTTTAAAATGCTGAACCACCACTGGCACATGTCAACGGAAAGCCACATGTTCCTCTACCAGAGGCAAGAGAAATAAACTCCTTTTGGGGACAGAAAACCCATTTCACAAGTTCCTGAGGAATGCTGGATTTCATCTTACCTCCAGAAATCCTTCTATAGTCCAGTTTGAATTAAGAAAAGACTTTCATTTATGGACATATGCATGGACTTATGGAGTTTGGGAAACTTGTGTTCCCTTTGGACCTGACAAACTCTCTGTAGCAACACTGTACTTTATCTTCCTGTAAAATAGGAAAGGAATACAGCTTTTATTATTCTCTTCTAGAAAATACAAAACCTAAAGTTTACATTAAGCCTATGTGAACCTGGTGGCTGGAAGACAATCTCTAGATTATCCATTTCCACATCTACCTCTCCCCTAGCCTTCATGGCATTTGGTGGTTGGCTTTAATTCTGGTGTCCCAAAGTTGTGTAAGAAATGTTTTTGGTTTTCTATCAAGGGTAGCTAGCCAGTCAAGAGCCAATATTTCATAAAACTCCCTCACCTCATAAAACTTTCATTCAAATATTTTAACCTACCCTCCCTGGTAAAAATTTTCTTCATACAAAGGCAGTGGGTCCCTTTCTCCCTTTTCTTCATTTCTTTTGTACGGATTCTTTCAGTTCACAAAGTCTGTGAGGTCAGACTTCCCAGCCCATGGGGGGAAAGACACTGTCATTGATCTGTTAGTATGAAACCCAGGTGAACTCCTCTTAGCTTACCAGCGACTCCACTAGGCTCCTCCCAGGGACCTAGCAATGGCTTATGTCATCACCTGTCGCCATCACCTGCAGCCAGATACCCCCCTCACCTATATTTCATAACACCCCCTGCCCCTGTGCATGTGCTCTCCCAGTTTGGGTTCTGATACATGGATTTTGGGGGGAAACAATCCTTGCAGAGTCACTTTCACTTTGTTCCTTCATGTGACACCGACACTGATCTTTGTTGGTTTCTAACAGTTGGTTATATTTAAAGTGCAATTGAAACGAAATAGGTAACTCCTCTTCAAATGAATCAACTTTTAAATGGCACGATCATACAGAAAGCAAACCAAGACACAAACCTTCTTTCTAAAACCCACAAAGAGAGCCAAGGAGAAGGCTCCTATTGCTGAGCCTGACCACTTGGGGACTCACACGGGGAAAGGTGTTAGACCCCCAAGAAACTCAGGACAAATGGTTAACTATGGTGCCTACTTAACCAGAGAGCACTCTGGCTCCTTAGGCCCTCTCTGCACCAAAGAACTTGCTGCAGAGTTCAGGCTCCTCTGATAATTCCCATTCCCATCCCTACCCCAATCCTCTCCAGCCCCTGAGCCTCACTTTCCTCCCCCCAGCTCCTCATTCCTATGTAACTTAGCTGTTTAGGCTGTGTGCATTCTTGGTTCTTCTCCCTCTCCTGGTCCCCCCTCTTGCCCTCTCTCTTCTTTTCTTCTTCCACCCCCATCCCCATCCCTGCCAAGGTCCAGTCTATTCTGCTGGCCATGCTCCGTCTGGACTCTCCCAGATGCCTCTGGCTGTGCTTTCCCTCACACCTACAATAAAAATCCTTTCAACCATACTTTGGAGCGATCAAGTCAGAAGGAGAGAATGGCTGTCATTAGTTATCTTCGAACCTCATACAAATTGAGAATCATTGAGACACTGATTCTCAATAAAAACAGGAATGGAACATACCTACCCACCCATACACACATATACACAGCAGCAAAAAAGAGCCCACAAAGAGATCTAAGAATGCTTAACTTAGTATTGCAAACATGGGCCTTTGTGACTTTTGCTTTATCGGTGACACTTAAGAACATTGTATAAGCAAAATTTTAGCTGTTTCCTATCCTCTCTATTGTTTTAAAACTGTAATCTGGTTATCCTTCTCTGAAGTGGACATACCTTCAAAACCACATTTTAAATATAAGCCACAAATTGGGGCTCTCCTGATCAGATGGTTTTAATTACACTCTTGTTCCTTAGAAAGCTCAAGGGCCTTCAGAGATGTGCTTTGCTAATGAGTGTGAGATTCCTTACAACTCCCAGGTGAGTCCCTCACCTAGAAAGGCAATTGTTTTAGTAGAGTGGGAATGTGTGCTGAAGATGTAGAGGAGGGCGCTGACTTGGTACAGTCATTGTGAGCCCAAATCAATGCTTTTAAACTCCAAGTGTCATCTGAGGCGCTGAAGCAGAAGGGCAATGAGATTCCTCAGTGAGAAGCAGAGACACAGATTCTCAATAAAAACACAAAAGTACAAAGTCAGAGCAAAGAGTGCTCAGGAGGTGGTACTTGAGTGAGGGCTTGTTTGAGGAGTGGGCAGTTTAGTGTCCCGTGTCAACTACACTGTGTCTAGAGGTGCCCACTGTCTGGATGTGTCTTTGAGGGGTTTTCTCCATGAGATTAGCGTTTGAATTCCCCTATTTAAGGCAGATGGGGGAGGAGGACAGGCAGGTGTTAAGCATTGCCAGAGTTCTGTGAAGACTTGTCAAATCACTATGAGCAAGTAGTTTATTGTAGTCATGCCTTCTGAGGTTGATTTTCCTCATAGGAAATAGGAAAGCTGTAAAAAAATAGGGCTGTGTAACTTCCTAACTGATGTCTGCTAGACTCTCCCATCATCTCTCGGCTGTCTTGTGAGGACTGTCAGTCACGTGGTCAGTTGATCTATCCTTATGCCACCACTGGGCATGTTGAATACTCCTTGGACACCATGAAGAAACTACATGACAAATTGCTTTCTCTGCATGCAAAGGTGCAGCTCCGACCACATGGGTTTCTGCATCCATTTCCACCCAGGCAGAAGGGAGCACTTCTCATGGTGACCTAACAGAGGGACAGTTGTGACTGGTGCAAAAAGGACAAAACCATGATTGGCTTAAGCAGGGTCCTTCATTTGCATGAAGGTCTTCTGTGATTGGTGCCATGCCCTGTTTCGGTCTGCAAGAGAAGACAGCTTTACAAAGCTGGCCAGGAGGTACATGTCTGTATAGCCTCTCTGGTATGTCAACCTGAGGTTCAATAAAAAAGCTTTTCCCAAGAGACCCTGTCTTGCCTGCTTCTGCTATCAGACATTAGTAGAGTGGGCTGAACTGGAAACAGAGAAAGGCAAGGTAGAAGAAGCGACATGGAGCAGCTGTCAGATGGAGTAACAGAAGTGGAGCCCAGGAGAGCTGCCATGGCTTCAACAGCTACAGAAGAGGCGGAGCCACAGGGACCATGGTGACCTCGATGGTGGCCTTGACAATTTGGCAGTGATGATGGCGTAACTGCCAGAGTGGCAACAGAGCAGCTGTGGCAGAGCAGAGGGGGAGAAACAGTCTCAACAATGGCTGTAGGAACCAACAGGGGCAAGTTAGACACTGTAGTAGCGGCAATGACAGGAGCAGAAGCAGCATCAGTCTTCAGGTCTACCAGTCTTAGACTCACCAGGGCCAGGAGACGGAATAGTAGCTACTACCAAGGGGCAGGGAATTCCCACACCTAGACCTGTGTATTAGTCCTGTTTCTATCAAGGACTGTTGGTGGTTTGACTAAGAACGGCCCCCATAGCCTAGTATATTTGAATGCTTAGTCACCAGAGTGTTGGCACTATTGGAAAGGACTAGGAGGTGTGGCCTTGTTGAAGTAGGTGTAACCTTGAGGGAGGAATTTGTCACTGAGGATGAGCCTTGAGGTTTCAAAAGCTCAAGCCAGGTCCAGTAGATCCTGGGCCCTGCTGCCTGTGGATCCAGATGTAGAACTCTCAACTTCCATGTCTGCCTGCCTGCAGCCACATTCCCTGTCATGAAGATAATGGGCTAAACCTCTGAAACTGTAAGCCAGCCCCAATTAAATTCTTTCTCTTTTTATAAGAGTTGCCATGGTCATAGTGTCTCTTCACAGCAATAGAACGCCGATTAAGACACTTCCCAAATACCAGGGAATAAAGGTTTAGTTTATGTGTGTTTTCAGAGGAGGAAGCTCATCGTGGTGGCATAGCACAGCATCTCTGTTCACAGTGTAGTGGACCAGGAAGCAGGAGAAGAAGGGAGTATGCACGAATAGCCCTAAGCAATCACTCCCACCTCCTGCAGCCAGCTCCTACTTCCCAAAGTTTTCAGAACCTCCCAAGAAGACCACACCTCCAAATAGGGCTACTCCTTGGCCAAGCATAAACAAACCATTACACCTAGTACTACTCTCTGCTGCCAAAGGATACAAAAACTGCTGGAGACCAGCACCTAAGAGCTTTTCCTTGTTTACCTACTACTACTGTCCGGGTTGAACAAGAGGACCGGAGTCAGCTGATTGGTAGGAGACCCAGGAAAGCAGATTTCCCTCTCCAGGTTGGGCATCAGAAACATAATAGAGCAAAAGGTGAAAGAAGGAGGGAATTGCATTCCTTCCTGTCTTACTCTTGAACACAGACACCATATTCCATGTACTCTGTTCTCCACCCTAGTTTTATATTACCAGTGTCTTTGATGCTCCTGTCTTTGAACACAGTTTGAGTCACACCACCAGCTGTTTTAGGTCTCCATCTTCTAGAAAGTATGTCATGGACTTCTCAGTTTCCAGCATCATGGAAGCCAGCATGATGTCAGCGAACACCCGGTCTACCACAGAATTTCCCCAGCTGGGAAAATGCAGGGTTCTACTTGATTTTTGTTGCTGTGCTTCTGATTTCTATATGGCAATAATTATTCAGTGTTGTCGGATGTGCAGCTCTCATTCGAGGAATGGCAGAGAGCTGTTCAGAGAATGAATGGCCTTGATTGTGATACCAAAGCTTGAAATAACTTGAGTAGGAAGCGTCAGTGTTTCTTAGGGAGAACCATCTCCTGAATCCTTCACAGTGGAAAATTTCAAGTTACAGATTGTAAATGGAAGGCCATCAATATAAGGGACCTCAATGTTTTTTGTGGAACACAGAAGGCATGCACTACATATCAGTATTGTGCAGAGGGCAATAACTATGAGTTATTGAACACATAGTGTGTACTTGGTGCTTGTGATACATGTCTGTGATGGTTTGTATATGCTCGGCCCAGGGAGTGGCACTATTAGGAGGTGTGGTTCTGTTGGAGTAGGTGTGTCACTGTGGGTGTGGGCTTTAAGACCTTCATCCTAGCTGCCTAGAAGCCAGCCTGCTCCTGTTTGCCTTTGGAACAAGATGTTGAACTCTCAGCTCCTCCTGTACCATGCCTGCCTGGGCAATGCCATGTTCCCTCTTTGATGATAATGAACTGAACCTCTGAACCTGTAAGCCAACTCCAATTAAATGTTATCCTTATAAGAGTTGCCTTGGTCATGGTGTCTGTTCACAGCAGTAAAACCCTAACTAAGTCAATGTCCTACAAGCATGATGCTCACATATAGTGCCACAAACTGAATATCTCTACTTACTGATGAAAGAGAATCTTAACTTAAAAATTCATCCAAGATCAGATTCTTAGTGGAAGAAGGAACTGCAGTTTGAACTGAGGGGCCTATCTCCAAACTGATAACTTAGCTTCTGCTCAGATACACAAAATACCACATGAACATTAAGTGGCTTATTTAAGGGCCGGTAGGCATTAAAAGGTCATTAATAGATATACATCATATAGCACACTCTGCATCTAGTTGGAGGTGTGTATTGAACACCTCAGCTGTCATAGATCTCCCTGAACCACAAGAACAGGATGAGGCAGAAAATATTTTTCGCCAATGATCAAAACAGGTCTAGAGGATACCTTATGCAAGTTATAACTGCATCTTTGAATATTCAGAAGCCAATAAAAGTTTCTTATGAAGATATTTTTAAACATGTAAAATATATACCAGTACTTGTAGAAAAGCTTATAATCTATTGATATTTTCTAGCCAGTAGGGATATATTTATACACATTTATAACTGATTGGCTATTGATTGCCAGTTCTATCTATGTGCTTGTGGCTGTACTTGGTTTTTTGTTTAAAACATTTATTTTTATGTGTATGGTTATTTTGTGTGTAGTGCTCATGGAGAAACCAAAAGAGGACATCAGAGGAATGGAGTTACAAGTGGTTGTGAGCCATTATGTGGATGTTGGGAATCCAACTGGGAACCTCTGGAAGAGGAGTCAGTGCCCTTAACCACTGAAGTCTCTCTCCAGTCCCTGCCCTTTAAAATGGAAAAGTTTAGAATGAAGTTCACAAAATATTAACAAGGTCACTTCTAGGCGATGGAACTATAGATAATTTTAATCTTTTTCCTGTAACTTTCTCTTATTCTTCCTCATGAGTGTATGCTCCCCTTCCGACCCCACAGTAGATAGGTTTACTGTTTCTTTTAAGCAGATTTTTTTTTTTTAATGATATCATTTGCACACTGTACCTTCACTCATTTTAAACACATCTTTCAGGAATTATGTGATTTTTATGTCATGTGCGCTCCTCACTATAAGCAATTTTAAGTCATTCCTTGAGTTCCTGATAGCCTCTCTGAGCCTTCTGCTCATCTCTAAGCAGTGCCCAATCCACGTTCCATCTTTATAAATTTATCTTCTCTAGACATTTTCCAAAATAAAAATACATCATGTGTGGTCTTTTTTAGTCTGGTGTTATTTTATGTCCTTTAAAAGAGGGGTTGGAGAGATGGTTTACAGCACTTGCTGCTCTTGCAGAGGACCTGTGGTTCCCAGCACCCACGTGGCAGCTTACAACCATGCGTAAATCCAGCTCCAGGGATCTGGCAACTCTGCCTGACCTTCATGGGGACCAGGCATGCATATGGCGCACTTATATACAATGCAGGCAAAACACCCATACGTACAAAATAAAATAAATCTAAGAAATAATTAAACAAAAAAGAAACATAGAAGAATATTCTTTGCCTGGCCTTTTCCCTCTTAATAACAATAACCAGTAGTGCATTTTCCTTTATGTTAGTAGTTCTTGATAACAGTCAAAACCCTTTCAGACTATGAGGGGGTTCGCTCTCATTCTCTCTCTTTCTCTCTCTCCTCTCTCAATTCCAGAGATGTTTCCCCACTTTTATATTTGAATATCAATCTATAACCATTTAGTTTCTGGACAGACCTTATATTCTCATTCCAGTGACAGAAATGGCGGAATCATTACTTTGAAGTTACCCTGCTCCAGTTCAAGGGAAGGGAGGTGGCTCTGGGACCTGGGCTCTTTGTGGCCCTTACTGTCCTGGTGACTCACTGGCACCTACCTCCGGGGGTGAATAGAGTCATGCACATGCTCTGAATGAGCTAATAGTTGTTGGTGCTCCTTCTAGATAGTATTTAAATGATTCTGCTTGTCCTTCGAGGTAAGTCAGGGCCCCCCCCCATAACAAACAAAGCCCTTGCACTTTATCAGACAGATCTTAAAATGCTTTGCATATGTGGGAGACTTTTTGGGGGCCTTACCCATGGCAAGCAGCTCCTAAGTGTCCTCCTTTACCAGTTAATATTCTCCCTCAAAATAGAATTTTCACTATTTTGCTCCATTTTCAAAGATCTTTATTGTCCCTTGTGGAGTATCGTCCCTCTGTCCCTGCCTCTCAGATTGACCTGAGGACTAAATGAGAATGCGTATAAAGAATGTTGCCCACTGCCTAACACCTAGTGGATTTAATAGATAACTAATATGATTAGCTTTGTGGTCTCCCATGTCACCTTGAGCCTCTATGTGATGACAGGTGATATACTGTCTTTTTTTTCCCTCTCGCTCCTCACCTCTAAGTATTCTCTGAGGCATTTGGAGCAAGCATTCAGTAACCTTGAAATGTCCCAATAGCTCCAATACCTTTATAAATAAAAATATTTAGAAGACATGTCTCCTTCTTCGAACCATATAAGATGACATCTCTGGAAATCTTAATGGTATAATATGTTACATATTTATGGTAAATAATAGAGATTAACGGAATGAAGCTCAGCTGGGGGACAAGCCCCGCGCGCAGGGAGGTGCTGCTGAAAGCAATTGGTTGCCGGTCTGAAACCAGATCCTGTCTATTGAACATGGGGGAATGGAAATTTTTTTCTGGAGAGATTTAAGGTCAAGGCTGTATGACGACAAACACATCCCAGAAGGTACAGACTGATTCCTGCTCCCCAGGTTCCCTGCATCGGCCCTAAACGGGTGGGGGATTTGGGGGTGGTGTGGGGACCGTAGCAGTGAACAGTTCTGGTCCACCCATGCCTATTCCTAAATGTATGTCACAAATATCAAAACAGTGCTTGGTAGGACTCCAACAGACTTAACTTGTCCCCAAATTCCTGAACAACGCTCCCTGTAAATTTTTTGGCAAAGCATAACTGAACAACTTCTAGGTATAACATTTACAGCGAACACCTACAGGAGACAGGCAGCTGCGGCCACCCTCGGCACTGGGCCTGGGAAGAGGAAGAGGCTGTGGGAGAGAAGAGGCTTTCACCCAAGTTCATGGAGTGCCCAGGAACTTGGCTTCCAGACCCGAAACCCTAGTTCTATTTGGGACTTAGGGATATCCCATTCTTAATTGTTTCTTTTTGTCATGTCTGGGCTATGGAGTCCAAGCAAGTCCGAGGTTCAAGGCCGGTGACTTCAGTTTGCACCTCCTTATTATCCTCTGGTCTCCTGGGTCCTTCTGCCTCAGACCGTGACCACATTGTCTCTTTCTGCCCTTCCCAGCCCCCAACGCCCCTCAACCTTCAGAATCATTTACCCTTTGGGGTCCCATCAAGAGACCGTGGTGTCCCCCACCTCCACCTCGTCACAAGCCTTCCCAGCCCTGCCCTCTCTCATCCCTATTTAAACAGGAGACTGTAAAGGTGAGCCAGGAGCAGCTAGCAAGTTTTGACAGCCACCGAAGAGGACTAATGGGTTTCTAAGGAAACGGAGAGGCAGCAGCCATTTTAGTGGCATTTGCCGTACGAAAAATATATAGAGTCTGACATCCCCTCCCCACGCGCACCCGGGTGGTACCGGCAGCAGAGTCTCCCCTCCCCCTCCCCGAGGTGAGGGTAGACGCGGGCCTGGCGGAGCGGGGCACCTGCCTCAGGTGTCGTGGGGTCGCCGCTCCTGGCGGGCGGGCGGGGCGGCGGGGCTCCCACGCGGGCGCCGCAGTGCAGCGCGGGCCTCGCGCCTGGCCCGCCCCTCGGTCCCCGCCCCGCAGGCCGCGGGAGCCCGCCGGGAGGCGCGCGGGAGGTGGCCGCGGCCCGGGGCCACCGCGCGCTGCTGCCCAACATGGTTGCTGCGCACGCTGCACACTCTCCGTCCTCGGCCGAGTGGATCGCCTGCCTGGATAAAAGGTACGTGGGGTGCGGTGCGGTATATGGGTCGCGGGGGGCCACTCGTGGGGTGCCACCTGCGGGAGAGCATTCCACGTGCGGGGAACAGAATGCGGCGCCGTGGGGGACAAGGCGCCAGCCTGCCCTGGTCCCCTTCCTCCTCGCTGCGACTCCACGCTCCACTCGTGGGTGGGTGGTTTCCAATGGCATGAAGACCAGAGAGGGTACATGCATGCGAGCTTCAGGCTGTCCAGACCCTCAGGGAGAATGTCATTTAAGTTTCCAGGAGGGGCGGGGAGAAGAGGGGTATTCATGCAGGTGCAGAGTCACCTTTTTTGTTTCGGAAAACCAAGTGAAAGGGACTCAGTAGAGCTGTCAAGTCCCTTGCTGAGATTCACAGCCCTCTTCCCGCGGGCGCTCTCTCAAGGTCTGTGTTGGGAAGGTCACCAGGGAGGCTGTTTTCCTCTTAATCTTCTGTAGAAAAGACCCTCCGTCTAAAGAGGAATTTAAACCGCAGAGAGTGCTGACTCTGGCCAGCCTCTGAGGAAGGTGCCGTGGGTGACAACCCACTGCAGTTGTTTCCAGACTCTATTGGTGTAATTTTCTGTTTGTCCAGATTGCAAATTTAACAGTAAACATTACACACTATGTTAGCAATTATAGTTTATTACCCTAAGGAGAAAGGTGATGCACCTGAACTTTGAAAGAAACAAGCAAAATGTCTTGCAGAGTGAACTGCTTCTGAATCTCAGAGTTTGGTGCCAAAGGCCAGTGATTCATATCTTGCAGCAATCTGCATGATATCTGAATTTGCATTTGTGGGAAATATTTTATGCTTCTGCCATATTGAAAATTTTTCAATGAACAGATTTGTGACCGGATCAAACTTGAAGATCTTAAGAGTGGCCTGCTGTGCATGTGCACTATTATAGGCCTTTGATGAAAAGATATTAACTAACTGAAAAGAGGTAGATGTAACTCATTGGAATAACTTAATGTGATAAACAATCTTGACTTTTAGTTACTACACAGTAGCGAGAATATTTTTGGCAGGCGCTGCCCCATTTCTGACTAAAATGGTATGCTCTAATATTAGAGAAATCATATGCAGTAAACAGTAAGACAATTGGAGAGATGGTTAAGTCATACAGAATTCTGTGGAGGAATTAAAGGCATATTTAAGCTGAGAGCCTGCTAACGTGATCAGTTATCTAAATTTAATACTTTAGGAAAAGTGAATTATAAAACAAGAGATAATCAGGAGGTTGCACTTAACCTATAAATAGTGCTTCCTGCTGAGTGATAATTTTGGGTAGTAAGCAACATACTTCTCTTTGCAGAACTGCATGGCATACATTTTTTGAACAGTCAGTAATTCATTGGAAATCCTTTAGTCAGTGAGTACTTATGGCAAAGTCATAGAGCAGCAGCAGGGTGAGCAGAGTAGATAGGATGTCTCTTCCTGTGCTTCCGCCTACATGATTGTATTCGGAATGGATTTCTAGAACATGGTGCCACAGTTTAATATCACCATTTATAATGGGCAAAAAAACAAAAACAAAAACAAAAAACAAAAACAAAACAAAACAAACAAAAAACCAACAAAAAACCCCCAAAACCAAAACAAAACCCACAAAACCACAAAACTCAAAACTTCAAAACAAACAAAAACAAAACAAAAAGTAAAAACAGAAAAACAAAAATAAAAACAAACAAAAACAAAAAACCACAACCAAAAGACCCTCCTCTTCCTGAGCCTCATGTTACTGAACTGCAGGTGAGTGGACAGATCCATAAGCTGAGGATTTTTAGTCTCAGAGTTCCCACCAGTTCTGATCTTGTACTTCATCACTTTTACTTCCTGAATTTGAGAAATGAGTGTCTCTGGTGTTCATCCCCAGCAGAAGGGAGGAAAAAGCTTCCTGGTGCTTTGGAAGTTAGGAAGTGCCTTGTATGTGTGCTTTATTTCCACAGTGTGAAGACCTTCTTGTCTATTCTGTGGCCTTGATCCCAGAATTCCTCAGAAGAGCCATTTAGGAGGGGCAGTTTCATGGCAAGTCAGTAGGAGAGGCATATTTTGAAGTTGCAATTTAAAATGTAGTCTGTTAAATTTTTAAAAAGAGAGAATGAAGGCTGAGAGTGGGGATGAACATTATCTGGGGAACTCCCTGTCCTGCCTTCTGTTCCAGGCTTTGTGCTGGGCATCTGGGCGGAACAAATGAGAGCTGCTTCTGGGCTGGGAGGGGATGAGGGTGTGGTGGTGGGGTAGCTAGGTAACTGTAACTGCAGTCCTGTGATAAATGCTTTAACAAGGATGTGTAAAGTGCTTTGGAAATGCAGAATCAGGCCTGGACCGAAGAGGCTGAGGGTTATTCTACCAAAGACAGAGAATAAGAAGGTCAGGCCAGGCCAGGCAGAGGAGCAGGTTGGGCAAAGGCACACAGAAACAGCATGAGACTTGACTTTCCTCTCCACCTTGAATTCCTTTTGTGATGAAATCTAGACTACAGGAAGGTACGCTCTATTTTCTAAATCTTTTATCATGGAAATTACCAAGTATGAACAAGAAAAGAGGGACCAATACAGTGAAGTGTATTTGGGACTATGATGCTGGGAACGTATAGAAAGTTTAACTGAGAAATGTAGTTCCAATGTATGCGTGAACCAAGTGATCTGGAGTCTGAAAAAAAAGGGGTCCAGAGATTGGGAATAGAAGAGAGTTGATGGACCTAGCACAGTCAGTGAAGTGTCTGGCGTACAGATACCCGAGTTGCCAGCACCTGTGCAGAAAGCCTGGCATTGCAGCAAACATCTGCAGACCCAGCCACAGGGGAGCACAGACAGGAGCTCATTGGCAACCCAGTCTAGCCAAGTTGATGAACTCCACATTCAACATGGTACCCTGTCTTATAAAGTAGGGTTGTGACTGGTTAAGGAAGACACTCAGCACTGACTTCTGATGTCTACATGCATAACACACACACACACACACACACACACACACACACACACATGCAAACGCACACACACAGCATTGACTTCTGATTTCTACATGTATGTACATCCACATGCATCACACACACACACACACACACACACACACACACAGAGGCACACATGCACACATACAACCAAACTATTTTTTAAAAGATTCACTTATTTATTATGTATACAGTGTTCTCCCTGTATGTATGCCTGCACTCCAGAAGAGGATACCAGATCTCATTATAGATGGTTATGAGCTGTCATGTGGGTGCTGGGAATTGAACTTAGGGCCTCTGGAAGAGCAGCAAGTGCTCTTAACCTCTGAGCCATCTCTCTAGTCCCTACAACCAAACTTTTAACAACGAAAAGAAAGTAGAAATAGGAAAGTCTTCCTGAGTAAAGGCATATGTAAGGGAAATTGAAGTGAAGCAAAGGAAGGGGAACAGAGCCTGGCAAGTGTGTGGTTGGCATGCCTACAAAGACCCTGGTTGGGACAGAACCCTCCAACTTAGCATGTAAAGAAGACAGTTGAAAGAACATAGCTGTGTAGGTGAGGTTGAAGAGAGAAATGCAAAGCATTGTGTGTGTCAGCAACTTACCGTCATGGGCTGTGTTGGGACTGAGGTGGTGTCCATAAACACTCACCAAAAAATTGGAACGATGTTAGACATTAGGATGTCCAACCAACACCAAGAAAAGTCTTAATGCACACATTTGGAATGCAAAGCAAGTTTACTGCTTGCTTATGGGGGTTACATAGATTGTTCCTTGAGCTGAGATGATTAGCTAAAAGTGAAATTACATACATTCCTACTATTTGGGATTTAAAATAGTAAGATGGTACTTTAAAAAACTGTGATGACCTTTAATTTTAGTGAAAGGTTTTAAGTTGGCTTCTGTGGATTTAAGAACTGTTGCTAGTTGACCACTTGCATGGTGGGTAAGGGACATTACCAAGTCTTGTGAATCATTCATGGTCTGTTTCAATCAGAGTAGAGATAGAATCAGAAAACCATGGCCTGTAAATGCCCCAAGAATGGCTCTAAAATCCCTGACTGGTTGGAAAATAAATAAGAAGAGTAATATTTCACAATCCATCAAGTTTATGTGAATTCAAATTTCAATGTGCATCAGCAGTTTCATTGGAGCACAGCCACACTTACTCAGTTACACACTGTCTGTAGCTGCTGTCACTCCAAAGTGGCATAGCTGAATGGCTGCAAGGAGGCTTGTAGCTCAAAGAGCTTAGTATCTGTAGTGTGAACCCTCACAGGAAGTGCTGCCACCACTTGCTTTCCATGAGAGGCTTTCCCCAGGGAGGGATGGGGGAAACTCCTTAGGCAGCAGGAACTATCTTCTCTTGGTAAAGAGTTTGCTGTGTCCTTCCTTTGGTTTGGAGCTCTGTAAGATAGTTGATTAATTTACTTGAAGACAATTGTCTCACAGGCCAAAATAGTAGCAGAAGATGAAGTCAAGGATGATGGGATATATCAAAAAGACTATCATCTTTAAAGGCAACTAAGGTTGTTTTCTTTTGTTTCTGTATTTTAAATTTGTGTTTCCTTTAGGCACACACACACATATGCACACATACACATGCACACACACATGTGTGCACACACATATATACACATATACACATGCACACACGTATACACATGCATACACACACACACACACAGATTTCTGTTGATGGTTTCTTTGCATGAGCCCCGTGTAGATGGTATGTTAGCTATTTTGATGTGGTTGAATGGGATTGAAAGAAATCAAGGAGCACATTTGCTAAAACCAAAATACTTTGTAGGACACATGGTGTGAGAAGATGACTCAGAAATCAAAGAAGCACCAGATACAGTCTCACTCTGGAGGGATGGAGAAGATCAAAGAGGCACACAGAGGGGAACTCTGGCTCTGGGGGAGGCTGGTGTTAACCAGGCAGGACCCCAGGGATGGCATTTCTCTGGGACTTTCTCCAGGGCTCAAGGCTAGCCTCGTACTCTCTCCAAGAATCTTGACTTGTCAGCACATTGAGAATTCCTTCATGTTTCAGGAAAGGTCGCACAGGCACTGGACTCTTGAGACATTAGAGACTAGGCAGGTCATTAATTTGATGTTAAATCTGTACCACTGAACAAAAAGACATGCTTATCCCTTGGCTAATATAATTGCACCAGAGGCCAGCTGAGCGGGGGAATCCAGTTAAGCAGAAGCACATCTCTCCGATATCCAAAGAGAAGCTAGGCTGCCAGGAGGTCAAGATGCTCATGTCTTCAGTCTACAGAGTGTATTCTTTTCCCAGAGCCAGAGCTGGGAATTGAATTCTAATCACACGATAATTCTGGGGGATACTTGAGGACAGCTTTGCTGTCCTGACTTCTAGTTAAGATGACTACCACAAGAGCTCCCAGGGCACACTTTGTGCACTGTAGCAAGACAAGTTAGACTCTGTGGTAACTGCCTGCTTGCTTCTCCTTTCGCATCCCTTGACGTTAGTCACTGTATTTATTCATCCCTTTATCTCTAGCACCTGCCCACCCAGTGCCCTCAGTGTAGGAGGTGCTCACAGGGCCAGGGTGACATAGTCACATACACTATCTCCTCTGGGCCCAGGTGGCCTCTGCCACTCCCTGTCGAGGGTACAGGTGATGGGTTTACATCTGCCACTGCTGCTCCTTCTGATTCCTGGTGAATTCTGGCTTTGGAGTGGGGGTGGGGAGCTATTTCATGAGTATTTTAACCAACTGTTTAAAAAAATTCTATCTATTTTTATTGTGGAAAATTTCTAAATACACAGAATAGTGAGATTTTCTTATTCTACCCCTGCCAATCTCCAAGAATCATTAGCTCACTGATAGTCCTGTCTTACTTTTATGCCCATTCATTCTCCTCTGGCCCTAGGATTGATTGATTATCTATCTATCTATCTATCTATCTATCTATCTATCTATCTACCTCACTGATAGTCCTGTCTTACTTTTATGCCCATTCATTCTCCTCTGGCCCTAGGATTGATTATCTATCTATCTATCTATCCATCCATCCACCCACCCATCCATCTATCTATCTACCTATCTATCATTTAGTTATTTACTTATTTAGTTGTGTGTGTATAGTATGTGTGCACGCAGGTGTGTGCATGCTGCAGTGTGTGGGTGTTGAGCTCAGGAACATTCAGGAATTCTTTCTCACCTTTCATCTCATGTGAGCAGGCCACCTTTTTTCCTCCAGCATACAGTGTACGACATGCTAGCTGACCCCAGATCTTTTGGGCCATTCTTCTGTCTCTGCCTCCCATCTTGCCACAAGGGTTGTGGGATTACAGATGCATGCTACCTAATCTTGCTTATTTATGTGGGTGCTGGATGCAGGTCATCAGGCTTGTGTGCAGCATTTTACCCATTGGAATTTCCCCCAGTGCCCCACCCCTGGCTTATTTTGAAGTAATTCCTACATGTAGTATTTAATCTGCAAGCATTTCAGTATATCTCTCAGAAAGGTAAGAATTCTTTATAAAGAAATAAGTGCCATTTCTTTATACATTAAAAAGTTTGATACTAGTTCCTAAATATATTCAATATTCAAAGTTCCTTGTTTACTTTAAAATTTTCTTTTTTGTCACTTTGTATCAGCATGCAAATTATTTACGTTTAGTTCAGCAATGTTTTTTTTAAAAGATTTATTTATTTATCTCATGTATACAAGTACACTGTAGCTGTCTTCAGACACACCAGATGCCATTACAGATGGTTGTGAGCCACCATGTGGTTGCTGGGAATTGAACTCAGGACCTCTGGAAGAGCAGTCAGTGCTCTTAACTGTTGAGCCATCTCTCCAACCCTCAGCAATGTTTTTATATGTAAATTTTTCTCCCTATTTCTTGAAACTGGGGGCTTGTTTCCATCGGAATTTTAATTGTTTCCCTGTGGTGTTTTTTAGAGATGTGTTCCTTTGAATCTGTGTTTCCTGAAATTGGCATTTGGGTTTAGAGCTTGACCAAATTCTGACTTGCTATTTTGGTGAAAGCTTAGACAGAAGAGCTGAGGTGTTTCATCAAAAGGCACATGGTGTTCGTTGACCTCTTTCTGTGATGTTAACAATTTATCATCTCAGAGTTTAATGTCTGACAAGTCTCTGTGTGCAGCTTCTTAAGGGACTGCTCACTGGGGCCTTGAGACCACGGGAACACATGCTGTGTACATGTGCAGCATATATACAGGCACAGTCTGCTGTTTAATCAGGCTTAGTGTTATGGCTCTGGTTTTATTTGCAGAAGGTTTCTAAGGAACATGGCCAGCCCTGATGCCCTCAGAGAGGGGACATGGGAGATGGTGTATGCCCAAGGACCAGTGAGCCTAAGAGAGGTATAGCTGGCCCATCACACTCTTGGCCCTGCTGTCTGTCCCTTACGCTGAGCCTGGGAGACTGAATTTTCCATAGAAAAGTGGTACCTAAAAGAGCAAATGCAGCCTCCTGTCTTCTTTGGGCTTCCCTAGGTGGATTTTTGGTCCTTCCAGTGACCGTTAGACTAACATTGTCTTTTGTCTGAACCCCCTGGGTTTGTAAGCTTTCATAACCCTTCCTTAGCGCAGGTTAACCTCCCATACCACCCCTCCAAGGCATAGGTGGCTGGTTTTGTTTCTGGCAGATTTAAAGCTATATCCTCAAGAGAGGCAAGGAAGAGAGCTGCAGTTCTATGCTTTTTTTTTCTCCCAGAGAATGAAGGCTTGGCGAGGCTCTGGTGGAAGAAGCCTCTGGTGAAGGAAGAAGATGGAAATAACTGGGTGGATGGTAGAATAACTGGGGGGCTGTACACCCCGAGGAATACAGCAGACTGGCTTTGGTGACAGCAGCAGTCTCCAGCTGGCCATGTTGACTCAGCTGCCTCTCTGTGAAGCACGTGGGTCTCCTGCAGAAAAGCAAAACCTGTGTGGGCCGCTTTTTCCTCTTCACACATGCCCTTTCTTCCATGTCTCCTGCTCTGTGAAGATTATTTAAATTTTGTGCCCAAGGCACATGTCCCAGACCAGGTGCATTTGTCTCTGCCTAGGGCAGTTCCCTTGTGAGATCCCACTGACATTTTGCAGGTACACCGCCTTTACCCTCCACTGCCACAGAAGCTGGAGAGAAAAGAACAACAGCCGATTCTCTTCCAGTCTCTTCCTCCAGTCCAGGTGTCCGGCCACAGTGACAAAGTGAAAGGGTACTGAGAGATTCTATAGGGTGGCTTTTGCTCTTCTGATAGACGATGGAGATATTGATTTGCTTGCTGTCTAGAAGGCATGGGCCTCTGGGCAACCATCTTGTAACTCTAAAGGTGAGACCAAGGGAAACCCAAGGCCCAGTCCTGACTTTGCTCAGCTACTGAGTACCTTAAGATTTTCTGTCTTGTGAAGAAAATGACACATCATTCCTAGAAACTACTGTTTGTTAGACTTTCTGCCGTTTGCTGTCAAAACTACCTGGAATCTAACAAGCTGGTGCGTGGCAAAGTTTTTCCCTTTCTCAGCCCCAATCCCCTTCAGGTTCCCATTCTTTTCTGTTTTAGTAATGACATCACACTTCTGCATTTTCAGGTCCTTGAAGCTATCTATGTCCGTGTGGACATTTAAACAGTCTCCAAATTCTTTTCTTTGCCATTGCATGCTTTTTATTTTAGGGCCTTACCCTTAGGTTCCTCATCATTTCCAACCTCCAAGTTGGAAAGGTTACATCGTCATATCCGTTTTGTTTTAGAATTAACCAGATCTGGATTCAAATTCCCTCAGCCCCATTCTCCAGCAGGTGTGAATCAAGCTGTTACGGTTGCTGAACCTCTGTTCTTCAATCTTTGAATAAAGCTACCAATACTTACGATGGCAGGTGTGTTGAGAATGGTTACCTCTAAATTGTGAAGCTGTAATGCAGGTGTTAAAAGTTGGGGGACCCTAGTGTACAGGTTCAGATATTCTGTTTGATTTGATTAGAGATACAAATTTTGCCAAACTAGTGACTAGCTGCTGTATAATTGTTTTAAGAGACCGCCATGTCTATAAAGAATGGTAGCTTTGCTTATTTGTTTTGGTTATTTTTGCCTTTTGTTATTTTTCTTGCCCGACGTTACCAGCTAGGACTTCTAGGACAAGGTTTAAGAAGAGAGGCGAAGGTGGACAAGCATCTTTGAGTTCTTCTTTCCCAGGAAAGACTTGTGTTTTGCCACAGGATTTTAAGTGCCAGTCTCTGTCCTCCTCCACTTCCTTTCTTCTGCTGGCTTTTATTTTAAAAGCAAATTCAATCTTTTTAAATTAAGATGGTCGTGTGAATTTTTGTTTCTTTTTCTCAAAAAAAAAAAAAAAAAAAAAAAAAACCACCCCAAAAAAACAAAACCTTTTTTTTTGGTTTCTCCTAGAAAGGTAGAGAATTTACCTTGAGTGATTTCCTCCTCCACCCCCTCCTCTTCCTCCTCCTTCTCCTCCTCCTCCTCCTCCTCTTCCTTTTCCTCGTCTTCCTTTTCCTCGTCTTCCTCCTCCACCTCCTCCTCCTCTTTCTCCTCCCCGTCTCCTTTCTGCTCTTCTCCTTCTCCAAACATCATCCTGTCACTTAGGCTGTCCTGGAACTGCAGGCTGCTTCCAGACCACAGTCATCCTCCTGCCTCAGCCTCCTGAGTACTGGGATCACATATTGAACCACCACACCTGGCTGAGTTTTGATGATAAACCAGCCTTTCCAATTTAAAATACTACTTTGTCATGTTATCATCTTGATAATTTGGTCTATTAAACTATGGAATATTTGCTGAGTGCTGTTTTCATATCTATCAATGAGGGATGTAAGCTGGCGGCTTTGTAATATTTCCTGCATTGTTTTAGTATCATGATTCTTCCGGCTTCTCAGGTTCTTTCTGTTTTATTCTTGATTCCCCTCTAATTTTAAAAGAAATGATCAAAGATTGATGTTTAAAAAATATGTGTCATTAGTTCAGGTGGTTTTGTTGTTGTTGTTGTTGTTGTTGTTGTTGTTGTTGTTGTTTTGTTTTTTCAAGACAGGGTTTCTCTGTGTAATAGCCCTGGCTGTCTTGGACACCCTTTGTGGACCTTGAACTCATAGAGGTCTATCTGCCTCTGCCTCCCAAGGGCTGGGATTAAAGACATAAGCTGCTATGCCTAGTCTGTAGAAAGGTTTTTAATGACAGCTTTAATCTTTTTAATAGATAAAAGGCTACTTAGATTTTTGTTTTTACTGGTCATATTTCAAGAGTTCACTCATTTCATCTACGTTATCAGATGTACTGGCATAGCACTTCTGAGTTACCCTCTTGCCACCCTCTGGGATTGTTTTAGTTACATGACCAAATACCCGAGAAAAAGCAATATTTGGGAGAAGAATTATTTTCATTCATAGTTAAGAGGGTAAGTCCATGTGGCAGGGAGTGGTTTGTGGCAGGGCTGCAAGGTAGCTGGTGAGATCGAATCCTCAGTCATGAAGCAAACAGAAACAAATGCTGGCTGCTTCTTTTTCCCTTTTGATTGGGTCTAGCACCATCATGACATGGTGCAACCTATGTTCAGGGTGAGTCTTCCTGCCTCAGTTAATTCTCTCTGGTAACACCCTCACAGGCATAGCTAGAAGTGTGTCATTCTTGACAAAATGTCTACTCAGGTCCTTTTGGTCATTTTTTAGCCCATTTTGCTTTGCTTTTTTTTTTCTTTTTTTGCCATTGAGTTTTATGCCATTAACATCTTATGGATGTTAGGTTCTTACTGGATATACAGTTTGCAAACATTTTCTATTCTGTGGTGGCATTTTTATTTTATTGATTATTTGGGAATCGTACATCATGCACCCTGATTGTGCTTACCTCCCAGTCTTCCTGTGTCAGCTCCAACCTCCGCTTCCTGGTGACACCCCACCCCAACTGAAAAAGAGTCTGTTTTGTGTTGTCTATATATTCACTGGAGCATGGTCAAATTCCTAGTGGCCAGCCCCCAAGATGGGAGGATGAGTCTTTCTCTGCCTGTATCCACACCAGAAGCCATCGACAAGGAGAGCCGTGAGGTGCCAGATCTCCCATGAGGGGCAGTTCTTCTGTGACAAACCATGTGGTAGCCTTTTTAGTGAACTGATTGCTTCTTTGCTAGGAAGTCCCTGGTTGTATGTCTGCCTCTATCTATCTATCTATCTATCGGTTTTATTATTTATTTAGACATCCTTTAAAAATAATTTTTAAAAATTTTGTTTGAGATTATAATATACAATTTCCCCCTTCCCTTTCCTCCTTTCAAATCCTCCCGCATACCCCTCCTGGCTTGCTTTCAAATTCATAGCCTCCCCCAACTGTTGTTATAGGCATATGTGATACATTCCTACATCTTTATAATGTTACTTGCATGTGTGCTTTCAGGGCTGACCATTTGGAATTAGATAACTGGTTGGTGTGCTCTTTCCTGAGGGGGACTATTTCTCCTGCTATTACATAATTATTGAGTACGCCACAGGAAGGTTGGGTGCTTGAGTCTTGCATGCTAAGCCTCTAGGTGCCTCATTAACATGGGGATGTCTTGAGGCTACGTCACCACACCTCTACCTGTCTGTGACTGATGGTCACAGGCCTATGGAGAGCTGCTGCCTCTTGTCAGGAGCCTGGGACCCAGGAGCATGGCAAAATGCCTAACTTGTAGGGTTAGCCTCCACTGGGTTGCTGGGGTTTAAGCCTTAGCTCAACCAGAAACCAGGCTGCCTTTCATGGTCTCACATTGATCTCTATATGCCAGATACTCTCGTGGAATGCCCATTGGTGATAAAACCGACAAAGCCCTTGACATTGTGAACTGAAATACCAGATGAAAAGATACTCTTCAGTCAGCCTTCAGGACATGATTGAGTACCTGATTCCAGCTGGCATGGAATATGGTAGGGAACAGGGACAAGTTACCTGTGAGAAGTACCACAGGGTTACAGGTAACAGTGTACAGAGCAGGGACACAGAGTATACAAGTGCCAACATCTATACTGCTATGCCCAGCAGTGACACGAGCCATGACAGAAAGTCAAGAAGAGACAAGAGAGGAGACCTAGGGGCATTGTTATTTGAAAGCAGATGGCCAGAGAGGTCTTCCTACTGGTGTAATGCTTCATTTAAAATCTTGAATGAACTGTGAGTTACTTGAGTTGAATTTAAATCCAGGCTATACTCAAATGGGTGGATGAGATGTTTTAGAAAATAAAGTTGGATGGGTGCCCACGGTGAAGGTACAGGCTGAATAAATTTGGTAACATCTTTTGGTTTGGTGACAAGATCTGACTTTGAAAAAAATCCATATTTTAACTACTTTTGTTGCTATAATAGATGATAGTAATTTTATAAAATGGATAAACGAAGGCTTCTAGAATCTTTATCTTTTAAAAATTACAGTCATTTATCTATTGTGCGAGTATGGATGTGTGTGTGTGTGTGTGTGTGTTGCATATGTGTGCCACAGTCCATGAGTGGAGATCATAGGACAATGATGGGAATCAGTTCTCTCTTACCTTGTGGGCACAGGGGATTAAACTCAGGTCATCAGGCTTGGTGACAAGTGCTTTTGCCTACTGAGCCATTTAGCCAGCCCTGGGTTATCTTTTAAATACTATTTATTCAAAGATATATAAAAAAATGAGACGAGAGAGCTGGCTCAGGGCTCAAGAGCACTTTTTGATCTCACAGAGGATGTGGTGGTTTGAGTGAGAATGGCTCCATAGGCTAATGCGTTTGAATGCTTGGTTCCCAAGTGGACCTCACTGAGAAGGATTAGGAGGTGTGGCCTTGCTGTAGTAGGTGTGGCCTTGTTGTAGTAGGCGTGGTCTTGTTGGAGAAGATGTATTATTTGGAGTAGGCTTTGGAATTTCTAAAGCCCATGTCAAGCCTAGTCTTTCTCTCTGCTTGATGCCTTCTGATTAGGATGTGAAGCCTTCAGGTACTGCTCTGGCACCATGCCTGTCTGTTTCCCACCTGTATGATGATTATGGATGAACCCTCTAAAATTGTAAGCAAGCCCCCAGTTAAATGCTTTCTTTTATAAGAGTTGCCTTGGTCATGGTGTCTCTTCACAGCAATAGAACATTAAGACAGAGGGCCTGGATTTGGTTACTGGCATCTACATCGTGAGTCAAGACCACCCATAGCTCCAGTTTTAGGGAAGTCTGATGCTTTCTTTTGACCTCCATATGCACCAGGCACACACATGGTATACACACATACATGCAAGCAAAATACTCACACATTAAAAAAAATTTTCATTTTTTTTAAAGATACAAAAAATGTACAATTCATTTTAGTTTTGAACCCTTGCCTTTCTCCCTCTTTCCTTCTTAGTCCCACTCCTCTCTCCTGCCTTTTCCCTTTATGACTTTAAACAGGATCTGAAGTCTACCTCAGACTTGAATTCACACGCCCAATCTCAGCCTCCTGATTGCTGGAATTATAGCAGTGCACCCTACCACCCTGCTTAGTTTTCCAATATAATAATTGTTTTTTTTCAAGAAAAAGATAGCTGCCTTTAAAAGCCACTGAGCATCATTCAGATCAGAGGAGGCAGGGGTGTGAGCGTGCCTTGACCTTGGCTATGAGGTCAAACCCTGTCCTTGATCTACTTCAAGGATGGCTTTTGGGTTTGTGTTCATCTTGCTTAGTTTTATCAGAGGTGAATGTAGTGCCTGTGAGAGCCACTTAGCTGAAGGAAATGGTCTGGAAATCCTGCCAGTTTCCTGTTTGAAGAATTTGTTTGCTGGCTTGAACATTTTTTTTTTCTGTCATTATCATTGGCCCTTTCAGAACATTTGTATATGCATTCGTGTGTGTGTGTGTGTGTGTGTGTGTGTGTGTGTGTGTGTGTTTGGTTCATATCATGGTTTCCTCATCACGATTCAGCAATCTGTTTTACTTTCTTATGTCAAACCTTGAAGCCCACTTGAGAATAGGGAGTCTTTTATGATGTTAGTGTAGCCTACACCAGACTTCCCTGATGGTATTTGATGACCCAAGTTGTGGAGCTGAGATTATCTGGCTTCTGACCTGGCTTTATACTTTCTTTGTCTAAAATACTTTAAACACTGACATCAGGAATCCCTCGTGAATGTCTGAATTATTAGAGCACAGATAGGGAGTCCTCTCTTGCTACAATGGGGTGCCATTACAGATAGCAGCTTTAGGCATAAAGCAGATCTCCCAGCCCAGCCAGGCTGGGAACCCCACTGGCTCAGTGTGAATGGAGCGTGTGTTTCTGCGCTCGCTCGCTCGCTCATCTGCTGCCGCTGTAGCTGCACACTATCATGAGCTTGCGAATACATCTTATTTTCCCCTCAATTGAACCTGATGCTATCTCAACTGCTTTGCTTCTTACCTTTTCAGCGTGTGGTTGGATATTTATCTTAACTTCAGAGGCACATTTTAGAATTCAACAGGTTCTGGATGTCAAAGTAAATTTAATTTTTAACCCCCTGTGGGTTTAGAGGACTAATATATGGTTTGTTGTTCTTATCAGAAGCTCCAGTCTCAGGAGAAATGGCCAAGAAAACCGTGCCTCAGTTAAGTATGTAGAACTCAGAAGTGGGGACCAGTTAACTCAGCAACTTGACTGTTGGTTTGGTTCCCTAAAAGATAATAAAATCAAAATAAGTTGAATATATAAATACATTAGTCATCATTCCTAGGGAACGCATGCAGGCATCACTGAGAAGAGAGTGAACAGTGGCAGGAAAAATAACAAGAATGCGAAGCAATTGCATAAAAGTAAGATTTTCTTTATTTTTTCATTAGAGTTGAGCTTGATTTTATGGTATTTGTTTACCTATTATTGGTTTTCAATCTGCCACAGACAAATTCTACCACGAAAATGTCCCTATGACTAGAAAAGTAGTGTTTAAATCTTATTTTTTTGTTCAGGACCAGCAGCACATATAGCTGATTTCACATGCTGTGTTCTGTTTATTTACATCATTACACAGGGGAGACTTCACTGATTTGCATTTATCTCAAGGCAATAATCTTGAAGGAATTGAAAATATTAAAGATTGGCAAACAGGGAATTATAGAAGAGGAAAACTTTTTAAAGTTTTTAAAGACCTTGTGTTTAGGTGTGAGAAATGAGGCTGGGACAGCAGTACCATGGAAGCGCTTACCTGTGACCCAGTTACCGTCACCTCCTCCTCCTTCCTCGGGTTGGGAGTCAGGGTGGCACAGGACTGTACAGTACCCCTCTCTAACTTGTTATGATATTATTACCACATAACATGTAATAACATCTTTATCCTTCCCAGATGGAAAAAACGTGGGCTTTGAAAAGTTACAGACTATAATTGAAATTATCTTTTAATTGGGGCCAAATAAAGAAATTGTTGAAACCTTATCAACCAGCGATAGCTGGCCATAGATTTTACTGCACTTCCTACAGTGTCTTTGGTCTGAATATGTTTTACCACATTTTAGCCCAGACTCAGTGACTTCATGACCTTTAAAATGTAAAAGTACTGAGTTTAGCTATACCAGCCTTTGTTCCCAAATAATGACATGGAGACCTTTATATTTATTGATAAGCTTCAGGCACTATAGTGGGCAGATACTCATCTATTCTAACCTGACTATGCTGGCCCGGGCCACTTTGCAGCCATGTGGCATTACCTGTCATCTTGGTCTTGCTCTGGCACCTGTTCAGTCATGTCCTACGGTGACTCCCTGGCCCACCTGAGACTACCTCTCAGGGCGCCGATGTCCTGCCTTATCCCCTCCTGCCCAGCTGTAGACTTATCAGCTCTTTATTGACCGATCAGAAGATAATGGAGAACAATGTGTTACAAAATATTGAATCAGGAAATGCTTCATGATAATGACAGAATCAAGTCTAGACTACAATCAGATCTCCTGGTATAAAAATCAGCAATTGAGTACACAGTGCACAAAACCATCGCCAACACTTACAGGATGATCATTTCCTAGGTGACTAAGTATTTTAACTTTTAATTTTTTTGTTGGTTCTTATTGAGTTTCACATCATGCACCCAATCCCACTCATCTCTCCCTCCCCTTATACCCATCCTCTGCCCTTGCAACCTCCCCTGCAACAGAGAAAAAAAAGTCTCACTGTGGAAGCTGTAGTGTGTCACAGGTGTCCCACAGTATGCCATTTTGTTCACACTTTTTTGCTCACAAATGTTCATTGCAATGACTCTTTGGTCTGATACGCAGCCTCTGGCTTCTGCTACTTAGTCAATACCGAAACCTCACTGTGATTCCTCTTGGATATCCTGTTGTCCTGTGTCATGGAGATCCTGAAGTTTTAGATCTGTAGGAGCAGCCTCTTTGTGCACTCCAGCAGTTCATCGATGTGGTAGATGTTGGGATGGGCCAGATGTTGGGATGGGCCAATTCAAAACCCTGGATCTGGACCTGAGAGCTTTCTGAGCTGGTCAGCCCTCTGGCTTTCCCACGCTTGCACTCTCCGGCCCAGCTCACCTGCACCCTTACCACCAGGATCAGCTCTACTCTGCTGTCCAGGCAAGGTGCAGGGCCCACTCTCCTGACTTGCAGCAGGTGAGAGTCAGACACAGCACTCAGCTCTTGTGACCCTAGGGCCAGGTCTCCCACCTGCTGCAGGGGGTAATGGGTAAGGGGAAAGAGGGAGGAAAGTATCTCTTCCTCATCCACATCATCATTGGGAAGATGAGTGTCAGGGCCAGTTCTCCTCGGGCTGGCTCGCCGTCAACTCCTGCAATGTGCAGGGCTGCTCTCAGGTACAGCAGCTAATGGTGGGGTCAGCTCTCCTGCTCTCAACCCCCCATGGCCGGCTCTCCTAGGATGCCCAGGTGAGGGGTGGGGCCAATTCTGCACAGCTCTCAGACATTAACATGCCCCCAGATGGCAGTCTAGACCAGAGATGTCTGCCTGGCCTTTGGTGGTAACAGAACCAACCCTGCTGCTGCAGGATCACATACTCAGACATGGTCCTCAGTGGCAGCACAGGCCAGAACCCTAGTTTGCTTCCAGGTGGCGTCACTTGCTGCTCACATCAGGATGTTCTTTACTACCCTTGCGTGTCCAGTTCTGTCTCTCTTCACTGTGTTGACATCTTCCTGATTGTCTTTCTCTTCATTTCTCCACCTCTTACTTGATCCTCTTAGTGGTGCCTGGGGTCTCTGAGTGTCTGGGGTTGTCTCAGGAGTGGTCTCAGGAGTGTTATGGCTTGCTTGTGCATTAAGGCACCAGGTGTCTGCCCACCTCAACCTGTGTGGTACCAGACTGGCGGTCATCTCAGGCTAGCTCCCTGTCTAGACCCTATAGTGCTAGTCTGGTGGTTGTTTCATGATCACTGTACATCTGGGCCTGCCCAAGTGGCCCCATGTGAGGGTCATCTGTCTCAGGCCCACTCCTGCCAGGACCCATGGTCCCTAGCAGAGTTCTTCTAGTCTCCAGCTCACTCCCCACCCTGGGAGCCCATCAAGGCCTGCACAGCATCAGACTAGTGGTTGTCTCAGACTAGCTCCTTGTTCAGACACCCTGGTGCTAGACTGGTTGTCTCAGGCTTGCTTTTTTTTCAGGGAATACTAATCATTCAGATGTTCGTAGGTCAGAACACTGAGCCCCTCTCCTCTCTGCAACCTACTGATGTACATGTGACACAGCAGCCACACCTGCACAGCCTCTCGGGGCAGGAATATATATATATATAATATATATTATACACATATATATTATATATAATTTTTTTTTTGAGGCAGGGTTTTTCTTTGTGTAGCCCTGGTTGTCCTGGAACTTGCTTTGTAGACAAGGCTGGCCTTGAACTCATAGATCTGCCTGCCTCTGCCTCCTGAGTGCTGGGATTAAAGGCGTGTATCACCACACCCAGCTTAATTTTTAAAAGACATTTATTTATTTATTTAATGTATACGAGTGCTCTATCTGCATGTATCCCTGCATGCCAGAAGATGGCATCGGATCCCATTCCAGATGGTTGTGAGCCACCATGTAGTTGCCGGGAATTGAACTCAGGACCTCTGGAAGAGCAGACAGTTACTCTGAGCCATCTCTCCAGCACACCCCCCCCCCAGCTTAGTTTTTTTATAAATATATTTTTTACTGGCTGAAATCATATGACTCGTATGGATTGAGCTTCCCCCCCCCTTATATCTCTTTGGGACACCACAAATACTGTGGTCGGCAGAATGACAGCCTATGCCAATTCTTACCTTTACAATCATCTTTCCACATGGCCGAATTCCAGAAGCCCTGCAGGAGCCATTTCAAATGTTCGCTGTACTCAGATGTCCCTCGCTGATTGCTTCTAGTCCCCTCCTACTTAGATGCCTTGGGTTGACATTTCTACCTCTTTTGTTGACCAACCTCGCTACTAAGAAAAACAAAGCAGACATCTGTAACCAAGGGCCTTTTCTCAGGCTCTGGGCCTGAATTCTAATAGTCTCACATTGAAAACCATTTATAACTGTTTGTGCTTTTACTAAGCCCATTTCCGCTCCAGAATAAGGACACAGAGTCTTATTTTTATTTACAATGCTTATGGCCATAAGTTAAGCTTGTTCTCATTAGCTTGTAACTTATTTACCTCATTTACCATTCTGTGCCTGCCACAAGGCTAGTTACCTCTCCTCAGTTTCATATGTCCAATTTCTTCTAAGTTCAGGGTTCAGGGGTGTGTGTGTGTGTGTGTGTGTAATCTTCCTGGGGGCTGACTCGATCCCAGAGTTCCTTTCTCTCTTTGCCAGATGTCCCACCTTCTAAACCTGCCTCAGCTTATTGGCCACCAGATTTTTATTGACAGGTGATGTTTCCACATAGTACACAAGAGATTATCTCTACATGTAGCCACCCAGGGACCCACCTCTGGAGTGGACTGAAGAAGGCAGGGCCATCCCATCTTGCATGTTTGTTTAGAGCCCCATTGTTCAAAATGGCTTAACCATTAACAAAGTACTCTAAGCTAACGTGTTGAGGAGTTTAATGTGCCATCTCTATCAGAAATAATTGTATTTCTGACAAAGAACTCCTGTAGACATGGAATCCTTAACTCAAAGACAATCAAGGTAAGACCCAGGAGGAGCCTGGTAGCCCTTCCAAGTCTCACCTTGTGTTGGTGTGCTGTACCTCCTGACGCAACCATGTACCCATTGCTAGTGTGTCCTCTTAGACACACCTTTACAGGTGTTTCAGCTAAGTAAGAGTTTTTATGCTTCATTCTACATCAAAAAAACCTCAGACATAGACTTCTGAAAACCCAAAATGTGAAAGTTGATCAGAATGTGCTCCCTTTGGAGCATAAGATTATTTTACACGTACAAGTAGCTGAAGGCCTAACGATGTGGTTATTCGCAGTCTTTAGTTACAGTACATAGAAGGTAATTTCAAAACGTTTATCTCCTAAATCATCAACATTTAGCATTATTTAATGATCCTAGTAGAAATACTTAAATGATATTTCTTATGACTTTTTCCAAAGTGTATGGAATATTGTTTTTCTCTTACTAGCTCATACTCCGTATCTCAGTTGACACCCACTCTCTTGACTATGAGTCAGTATCTTGTGGGACAATATCATGACCTTGAAGGGTGTGGGTTATCTGTTTTAGTATCAGGTGCCCCAAGAATTTGTATTTATTTTTAGTTTGCCTACTTACATTTAGTTTCTGTTCTTTTTGCTGACCAAAGGCTGCTGGTCCTTGCTTGCTTCCCTTTGGGTTTCTGTTCTGCCTTCTCATGTACAAACAGAGCAGCTTGCTTCTAATCCTTTGGATTTACAACCCAGGTAACTGAGTTTAATAGGGCTGTGTGCATAATGTGAGCATGTGTATTTTGCTCCCCCTGAGTATTTCTCTCTCTTCAGAGTAAAATATATGAATTTCAGAGTTTCAACATTTGGGTCATTGATCTCGGTTCTACAACTTTTAATTTTATTTACTATGCAATCATACTTGAGTTAATTTTATTTTTTATTTATAATTTTTAAGTTAGGAACTGAATTTCCATATAAATATTCTTGATATTTATATTAAGAGTGATGCATTTCTTCAATGAGATGAATTCCTACATCCAACCTGTGTTTGTTTCATGCATGGGGGGCATCTTCTAGGTCCTTTGGATTTATCAGTGCACAAAGAAAGATGCCCTTGCTTTCAGAGAGCTTATTTCCTCACAGAGAAAATAGACAATGGGCAATAAGCTTAATGACAATATAAATTACTATTTATGTTAAACATGATATGTATTATGGAAGAATCAAAGCAAAACACCCAGTGCAGGTCACATCTCTTTGCTGATCTTTGTTTCCCTGAGAGAGGCACAGCTGAGAAATTCTCCTGATGTGTTTTGTTGGCCTTGGTCCCTCCTGCTGACTCTGAGGCCTAGGTAGTGCCACCGCTACTGATTCCTGCTTGCAATCCTGATTCTACTGAACTAGACTTTTGATGTATCTGAAAAGTGTTTGTAAGTGGATCAAGCTGCTGCTGCTAACCTGTGAACTGAACTGACGATTACCAGACAACACAGACAGGAGTTGCTCCAAAAAACCTTTCTAAACAGGTTCACTTCCCCATATCCTTTCTTTCCCACTGCCTCTGGTGGGTGGTGGGCTAGAAGGGAGGTTAAAGCATTTAAGAACCATCATTAAAAATAAGACTTTAAAAAAAAAGTTACACCCAGTAAGAGATAGGAATGCTAATAGGGGTGGCGGAGATTGTAATATGTGTGGTTAGGTTAGGTTCATCTGGAAGGTGTTTCTGTAAAGAGGCAGGGATTTGAACTAAGCATATGTTTATTGTAAGAATCCTCAACATAGGAATAGCCAGGGTAAAGATTTGGATTTGGGTACATAGATTGCTCTAGGACCAGCTAGAAACTGGATGTCTTAGCCAATGTTCTGTTGCTATGAAAAATCATGACCAGAGCAACTCTTATAAAGGGAAGCATTTAACTGGGACTTACTTACAGTTCAGAGGTAGAGTTCCTTGTCATCATAGTGGGAAGCATGGTGGCATGCAGACAGACATGTTGCTGAGAAGTAGCTTGAGAGTTCTATATCCAGATTCATAGTCATCAGGGAGAAAGGGGGGGGGAGAGAGAGACAGAGACAGAGACAGAGACAGGACACTAGGCCTGGCTTGAGCATTTGAAACCTCAAGGCTCCACTCCGAGTGACACACTCCTTCCTCTAACAAGACCACACCTACTCCAACAAGGCCATACCTCCGAAGCCCTGTCAAGAGTCACTTCTCCCTAATGAGCATGCATTCAAATATATGAGTTTATGGGGATATTCCTATTCACACCACCACACAGGGGCTAAGTGAACGTGGGAAGAAGTAGAAGCCACACAGAGAAACAGGCAGGCCATGTAAAGACTTACAAGGACCTCAGCTTTCACTCTGGGTTCCAGTAGAAGGATGGTGTGACTTTCATTTCTATTATTGTAATTATCTTAGTTTTAAAAAGATTTTATTTGTGTGTGTTGAGAGGCACTCATGGGAGCTACAGGCACTTGTGAGGTGCCTAATGTGTGTTCAAGAATCCAAATTCTAGTCCCTTGCTAGAACAGTAAGCATTCTGAACCACTGGGTCATTTTTCAACCCCCTTGGCTTACATCTTCAAGTATCAGTGTGATTATAATACCGAGAAAGCCATGCAGAGCAGGACCATAGAGGCAGAAGAGAGACCTGGTAGGAAGCCATTGCAGTTATCAGCTAAAAGAAGGAGGCTTAGCTCAGGAAGAGGCAGGGAAGATGTGGGAATCGCCGGGACACATGCTGGGTAGGTTTTGCCCATGAGTTCAAAGTAGGACTATCTAGTGCTGTGTTCTTCAAGGCTTGTGTTCTGGAACCCTGACAAGGGCTGTTGAGGGACTGAAGAAAGAACAGACACAGATACACGTAGAGTGAACTGGGCTCAATTGGAGCCGGCTACAGAACCTCAGTGTGTTTAGGAACAGCACAGGGAGAGGGGTTGGCTAGTCTCTGTAGGTGAGCAGTTTCAGACTCTCATCTTGTCGTTTTAGCTTTTGAGACAGGCTTTCTTTGTGTAGCCCTGGCTGTCCTGGAACTGGCTCTGTAGACCAGGCTAACCTCACACTTTACCTCCTGACTGTTGGGATTGAAGGCATGTGCCACCACCGCTACCACACAAGCCATAAACATCTGGAGGAAGCTGCAGTTGCTAGGCTTTATATGCGCTGACCAATCCTCCATAAGCACCGAGACTTCCCGGGAGAGCTTTCCCATCCCTCTGAGCCTCACACAGGGAAGGCTTTACCACTTTCATGAGACTTCCACAGGGCCTTCCTCATGTTAACACTACACATCTACTCAAGACTTTACTCAGTGCTTCCTCTGTCCCCTGTAGCATAGGGAACAAGGTCAAGACTAATCCTGAGGATTTTAGGTCATGGGGCCATCGGTTTTGCTGGAGAAGGAAGAGTTCAGATGTGGACCTATTGAATTTACCATAGACATTCTACTGATCATGTTGGAGAGGAGCTTGAACACATGACTGTGGAGTTTGGGAGACAGCTCTGAGCTGCAGATAGAAATTTAGCGATCATTAATATGTAGACAATATTTAGAGCCATACAATTGATTACCAAAGAAGCGTTGGTAATAGAAAAAGAACATCTTGGAGGAAGGGACATAACTCATAAAAGAGCTGCGTGGGAAGAATTTAGAGCAGGAAACAAAGAAAAGGGTGTGGAAGGGGCTTTGGAAGGCAAGGGCGATTTTTTGAAATATCTAGATACACTGTGTTATCTTGACTAAACATGCAAGAAAAATGAGGGTCGACAAAGTTTGCATATGGAGGTTTTGTGTCTTACTGTCTCTTCCCAGCATGCTTTGCTGTCAAGCTGACCAACAACTGTGTCAGGTCAAGGCTGGGGGTGTGGGGATGCTGGCATTGCTACAATCAAAGTAGTAAGACTTAACACCGCAAGCACAGAACAGATGCCCAGCTAATGGGTTAGGCTGCCACTGAGGCTCTTCTGTTAGAGCACACGGTATGGAGCGGACCAGTCAGGAAGCTGAAAATCGGGACAGGGAGGCGCAGAGGAGAGTATGGGTAACGGGGCTGCCTTTTTGAGATCTTAGAGTGGTGGTTCTCTGTAACAGATGGGGAAGAGAACGGAGAATCAACATCCCGAGACAAATAGTGAACACAAGGAAGCAAGCCACCGCAGCTGAGGCACGCAGGCTGCTGCGAAACGCATAAGTGGTATTATCAATAAAGCCAGAGTTGGCATGTCACGAACAAATAAACAACATCTGGCTCGTTGGTTGCCACATCTCCGGAACCATATCCGCTTGGGAGACAGTGTGCCTCTGTAGATTCCAATTCTCGCATACGTGCTTCTGGTACATATGGAGGCTGTGAAATTGTACCTACCCAGTTTACCTGAGAAAAACTGCTGCCATAAAACAACCATGGATTTCTGGTGTCGATAAGATGAGGGGTTGCAGTTCTCTCTGTTCCTTCCCTTAAGTCTGCCTGTGAGCTCTGACCTTACGTTTAAAACAAATAGAAAAA
>JADRCH010000029.1:4979451-5057035 GCA_019843965.1 Rhynchomys soricoides | reverse complement strand
GTGACCCAGAAACATTAAAAAACAAAAACCAACAAAAGCCCTTACAAAACATTATCCTAAGAAAAGCCTGTTTCCCTGCAGTCCTAGAACCAAGAGAAGAGACAACCTAATAAAACACAAAACTTATAGACAATAATGGCTCTCTTAGAGTTAAACTCCATAAAACCATGGGCCTTCTTTCAAGCCTCTTATCACAGACCGAGGGCAGAGCCTAATTTCTTCTCCCTTTGTGGCTGTAATGAGGCTGAACTGTAAGCTTCCAATGAACTCCTTCTTCTATAAGTTGCCTTGGTTATGGTGTCATGTCACAGCACTAGAAAAGTTATATCAACAGTTAGTAATGTATAGAATCACAGAAGTTTATAAAGAGGCCTTCTGTCTGGGGCTGGTGCTCCATTAGACATAGAAGACATTGAAGAAGAGCTGGCAAGAGTGGACACACCCCGATCGTGAATAGTGGGTCCATCCCCCTGCCTTTAGGCTTTTCAGTATTCCTACTATGTGTTTGGGCTGTATTGCTGTCTGAAACAAAGTTATAGAAAGGGATAGTGGTGTAATAGGGGAGTGAGTGTCTTTGCATGTTCACAGACCCACTGCTTGAGCTGATATGCAGATCAAGGAGATATTGTCAGGGAGGGACCAATGACAAAAAATTGGCTCTGCATCCAAGGGACTCCTGCTGTGAGTGGCTGTGGGAACCACAAAGGAACCACAAATAGGACCACAGAAGCCAGTTATGTGAGAGTTGCTTCTTGAATGCAGCACTGTGGTCTAGTTATTAAACAAGGCAAGTTGAGACTTAGCCTTTTGAAACCCAGATCCCCAAGATGAGATCCAGGTATGATGTGAATGCCAAAGTAAATCTTGTTCTCTCTTGATGAACCAGTCAATAAACAGAAGGCGGAGAGGGAGGTCAGCAGAGAGGCGTATGTGTTCAGTTGTTATTATTTCATCTTGAGACGTCCTTATTCGGCCAGGAGAAGACCAATTAGGATGTATAGTGAGAAGCAGATTAGAAAAGTAGGATTTCAAAGTTTTTCTTTTTAGGTTTATTTATTTTATTGTGTGTGTATGGTGTTTTGCCTGCATTTATGTATGCCTATGCTCTCAGAGTGTGTCTGGTACCCTCAGATGTCTGAAGAAGGTATGGGTTCATCTGGAGCTGGAGTTATAGATAGTCGTGAGCCCCTATGTGGGTTCTGGAAGAGCAGCATGTGCTTCTAACCACTGAGCTGTGTTTCTAGCCCCTGACACGCAAATCTCTGTCACTATAATTTAGGAACTTAGGAGGAGGGGAGTTAAAAGTGAAATAGTTTATTAAAATTTGAAGATTATTAGTAAACAGTTTAATACACATATACTCTGGCATGGGCAGCCAGAGATGACATGTAAGAGAAGAATGATAGTGTGCATCCCAGAGCAGGAGCAGGCATCTTAACAGAGTTTAACTGTCTTAACATTGTTTTAGCTGCGGGGTCTACTGTTCTAATTTTAGTTACCATTGTCTAGTTTGCCCTTTTTATTTTATTATTATTATTATTATTATTATTATTATTATTATTATTATTATTTGTTTGTTTGAGGCAGGGTCTCTCTGTGATCCTTGGCTGTTCTGGAACTCACTCTGTAGACCAGGCTGGCCTCGAACTCAGAAATCCGCCTGCCTCTGCCTCCCCAGTGCTGGGATTAAAGGCGTGCGCCACCACTGCCCAGCATAGTTTGACCTTTTTAAAGGTGTGTACATGTATGAACAAGCGTGGGAGCACTCTTTCATGTGAAGGTCCAAGGACAACCTTAGGTAGTTGGTCCATATCTGCGATACCCACCCTCTACCTCACTAGGGCAGGGTCTCTGTTTCTGCTGCTGTCACTGTGGAATCCAGGCTGACTGGCCTGTGAGTTTGTGGTTATCCTCAGGGGATTCTCCTACCTTTGTCTTCTCTCTCACCATAACACTGAGTATCACAGATGTGAACCACTACATCTAGCTTTTTACCTGGGTTCAGGAATGGAACATGGGTCATCATCAGGCTTGACTGGCTAGAGCTTTTGCCCTACTGAACTGTCTCTTCAGCCCCCTTTATAAGAATATTGTTTTGTGTTAAAGAATTGTATAGGTGTGGGTCTGTGTTCCGCTGTTGGAATGGCTGTTTGAGAGGCAAAACTCAGGGAGCTTGACAATGCTTATCTCATGCTGCCACAGAGTGGGTGCTGGACTTCAGGGACACTGCTCTAGGGGTGGAGAAGCACAGTCTGAGATGTGAGAAAGCAGAAGCTGGTGTTCCCTGGCTTCCAGGCCCCCAATTGCTGCTGGAGAACAGCACAGAGAAGTCAGGAACCAAATGTCGGGGATCCACAGGCCGGAGAGAAGGTGGAGGCTCCCAAACTCCTGGACATTAAGGTTCCACCAAGTCGTCGATAGCAGAGTTGGGGGCTTATGGGCTGAGAACCGTGACTAGCCCAGGGCCGGGAGCTCCAGCTTTGCTCATTGATGAAGGTATTTGGCTTGACTGCGGCTGTGGCTGGTACGGCAGAGAGGCCTTCTATGGGAGAATTAAGCAACAGATCTGTAGCTGAAGGCTTGCTCCATGCTCCTCATGGTGGTTCTGGATGAAAGAGACAGACTTTGGTTCCAAACTGTTTATTGGTTGTTAATTGTGGAAAATGGATGCATGCCCACTTCTCAGGGTGGACCTGAGATTCAATACCTTTTGCACGGAGGAATGTCTGGGAAGGGAAGCTTATTGGCTAAACCCTCAGGGCCTCTAGGTACCTCATCAGCATGGAGAACTCTGTTCTGGGCCTTCCTTATGTGGGAAATGTGGCACATGTTCCAGGCCAGGAATCTGGTAGGGAGCAGGGAGCCACCTACCATCTCAGGTGTGTACCCTGAATTTCCGGGAACTCAGACCTGCTTTAACCACCAAGCTTCCTGGCATGGTTTACCGACCCACATATAGGTATTCACATTCCCATTGGGAGAGTTTAATCTCACTAAGGACGGAGATATTACTCAATTTGTAAAAATAAATACTATCATTTGAGGTTCTAATTTTTTTTCAGCTCACCATTAAACATAAATACATCGTTTCCCCCCATGATTCCTGTGTAAACCAGATGCCAAGAGTGATTTTATATGATATGGAAACTGCAGATGTATCATCCAAAACTCCTGGCATTTCTCCACAGAGTCTGTGAATTTTGTTTGGTTTTTCAGTGGAAATAAAGTTGAAGGAAAGCAGGTGAGATGCGTGTGTTAGGAAGGTGTTGCCTCATTTGTCTCAACGAAAGATCAGCAGGGAATCCACACCCCTGGACCACAGCAGCAAGCTTCAATCTGAAGGCTGATCGAGAAGATGTACGTTTAGGAACATCCATGGCTGAACTCTGAAAAGCAACGGCCTCTGTGTAAAACACTGTTCTTCTGGGTGATGGAAGAATTGTAATGTAATGAATATTAAAAAATAATAAAAATGTTTGGAAGGAGATGCCATGAAAGGCTAGAGGAACCTGTACCCGGGAGTCATGGGTTATTAAACAAAAACCCCATTGCCAGGGATGGGCTACCTCCTTATGAATCATTGGTCAGTGGCTCCAAAAGCTCCCCAAACAATAAAGGCTCTTTCTGTCTCTCTTGTTGTCCACCAGAACTAGACAATAAAACTCTATTCTTGAAGATATTACACATCTTGGATTCATGATCCAGAGAAATCAAGCTTGAACTGATTTGGAAGTTTCTTCCCTGCTGGCTAGCTGGCTTAGTCTAGAAGTTACTATGACAGATGCCATGGGAAAAGGAAAGGCAGCAAGGATCTTCCCGGTTGTCGGAATCCTTTGATTTCTAAGACCAAATTGCCAGGAATGATGTGCCTCCTTGGGTATTAGTGGCATCACTATGAGCTCTCTGGATTTGAAACTTGCTCCACAGGAGGGTTATCTATGGTCAAATACCCATGCCAAGGGAGAAAGCTCATAGGCTCTGGTGGAGGGGGATTGAATACTGTTGTTTAGCTAAACTGATAGATCATCAAGCTCCTTCTAAATATTTATGTTTATACTCTCTAGCCTTCACAGTAGAAGCCTCCCTTTCCAGTGAACAGTGGTGACGGTGGTGACTCATGGTCGTACAGGGTGCTGACAATAAAGGATGGAAGAGTGCTTAGCCCTATCCCTTTAAAATTCAGGGAACTTTAGAAGCAAGAGTGGAGTGGCGGTGGGAAAGAGTATAAGACCAAGAATATAGGGAGAATGGCTGCGTAATGCTATGTTCTGGGCAAGAAACATCCAAGGCAACCATGATCTCACAGCAGCTGCTGGTACCTACACTGGGCCCACTGTCAGGCAGGGGGAGGAGGGGGCTCAAGGGCCCACCTTTAGCACCAAGTTGTTTACTACTGACAGAGTGAGGATAATGGGGACTCATTGGCTTCTGTGTGTAGGCAATGCCAACCCAGGTCACACAGATGGCCCTACTTAAATTAAGTGGGTAACAAATCCAATCTGAAGTCATGATTCTGAGAAAGAGACCGGTAAGGATAAGGAGAGGTTGATAGGTATCAGAGTGAGGTCTGGGGGAAGAGAAATCAGTACACATAAGTGTGTCAGAAATTGTCAAGTAACAATCAGTTTAAAAATGGCCTCTTTTCCCCAAGACATGCCTAATAAGAGTCATGGTCTTGTATTCAAATAGCTTATTCAAGATAGAATAGGTTTTGGGCATATCTCTACAGAGATAAACTGTCTTTTTTAATTTTAAAAAATAGTTGTATTCTGTTTTATTCTCTCTCTCTCTCTCTCTCTCTCTCTCTCTCTCTCTCTCTGTGTGTGTTCACAAGTGTGCTTTCCATGGCACGTGTGCAAGTCAGAGGACAGCCTGTGGGAGTTGGTTCTCACTTTCCACCATGTGGGTTCAGTGGATTGAATTCAGGTCTTCAAGCTTGGCAGCAGGTGCCTTTACCCATTGAGCCATCTTGACAACCCCAATGTGTCTTAAATAAACATAAATACACTCTGAACTTATTGGATATACTTCTGTATATACCACCAAAATGACTGAGAAACATGGATGGCTATCTTTTCTCTGTAGTCTATTGAGGACAGCTCAAAAGGGGACGGTGCTGGCTAGTTTTATGTCAACTTGACAAGCTAGAGTCATCTGAAAGGAGGGAGCCTCAATTGAGAAAAGTGCTCTGTAATATCTATCTATAAGGCCTTTACTTAATTAGTGATTGGTGGGGGGAGGGCCCAGCCTACTGTGGTTGGTGTTATTCCTAGGCTGGTGGTCCTGGATTCAATAAAAATTCAGGCTAAGCAAGACATGAGGAGCAAGCCGGTAAACAGCACTCCTCCATTGTCTCTACATTAACTTCTGCCTTTAGGTTCCTTTCCTGTTTGAGTTCTTGTCCTGGCTTCCTTCGGTGATGGACTACAATGTGGAAAGGTAAGTCCAATAAACCCTTTCCTTCCCAACTTGCTTTTTGGTCACAGTGTTTCATTGCAGCAATAGAGACCCTAACTAAGACAGGGACATTAGATGCCATTGTCTTTAGAGATTTACATTGTTTGGAAGTGTGAGGTTTTCACTGACTGGGACAAAAATATTTTTTCTGTTTGCACACAGACAGGCCCAGCTCTCTGCCAAGTAAAATCTTGGGAACTCAGGGTCATTGAAAGTTTGTGTTCAATGCTGTGTTCAACAGCTGTTCAGATTGTATTGTTCAGATGTATTGCCAATTTAAAATGCAAAGAGGGAAAATATACATATTATTTTAAAATTTTGTTTTGGCTGGTTTTGTGTGCTAGGGATACTCTTTAGAACACGGAACTATTTCTAATCTTGTTTTTGTAAACGAAATATTCGATTTATCACATTTTAAAGCAATTTCAGTTGAAAAGTGCACTCGTTGTTGTGGGAGCCAGTAGGTTTTTTTGAAGCCAAAAGTGTGTGTGTGAGGGGGAAGCAAATCTTCTTTGGATTCATCAAGAAATAACACTTTCTGGCAGGGATGCAGGGATGCTTGGGCGGAAGAGAGCCAGCTGTGCTTAGTGGCGTCTGCATCCTCAGTCTCACCCAAGGCTGGCTGGCTGTTTCTGCCTGCAGTGCTGATTCTGATAATCTTGCTTCCCTTCTGAGGACAGCAGGGTGCCGTCCCTCACTGCATATAAAAATATTATGGCCACTTTGTTTTCATGAAAAAGAAAGACAAAAAGCTGTTCTATTTTTTTTTAATTATTTCTATTGTTGTATATAGCCTAATAATGCTGGCTGAGAGCAAATATCTTACTTAGCATTTTCTACTTGGCAAGAGACAAAATTTGTCTAGGCTAGGGTCTCTCTAAAGATATCAGGTTGGTTAGCATAGAAAGAATACATTTTTCTTAAAGCCATCCCTTTGGCTCTGTACTGAGTAGATCGGGTGTCCTATCATACTGCAGAACTGTTTTAGCTGTTGAATCTACCTATTGGTCTATTTGGTTTTCACAGGCACCTTTCTGACAATGAGGGAGCCTGGTATGTCAATAGGCATTCTATGTGGTCACTCTGTCCCCTTTGCCAGGGAGTTTCCTTTTGACCTGCCATTCCAGCCTTTGCTGAGGATAGGGGCCCCGTATTCTCTTCTGTAACTGCTTCTCAGCTGAAATTAAGACGTTGTTGTCATCGGGGCCCATGAAGGCTGGAATGTTAGTCAAAGGCCAGGAGGGATTCAGGCAATGGGATACCTGGTTCATTGACCCAGATGAGGAGACAGAATTATGCTGGCTGGATTGGTTCATATCAGCTTTCAGCAAGTCCAGGGCTCTCTAGCTTTGTAGGACTACTTGGGGCTCACATGTTGTAGATCACTTTTGGAGCAGTTTGTAGTCTGCAGTTGATTGCTGGATGGTGGCTAACGGCTGAGTGGAAATCTTCAGAGACAGATATAGACCAGGGATGGAAGCTAAAGTTAAGGAACTTAAAGAAAAAACCTTATATTTGGAGCTTCCCTCTTAGGAGTGGGTAATGGTGGGGAAGCTTAGGTTGTTGATTGACATGACAGGAATACTTACCTGGTGTCCATTTGACCTGTGACAGGTGGATCCAAGTTGCAATTCCCTGAAGCTAATTTGAATTTCTGAGTTTACAAAAAAGATAAAAGTTTTAGTTATATTAACATTTCCATTGTTTATAATCTGTATTGAAATCAACATTGTAAAAAAAGCAGTTAACAGGTGTCTGTAAAACAGCTGTAGTACACACATGCTGTGACATGGATCATAACAAAAGCTATGGTTTTGGGCTAAAAAGCATAAACTTTCTTTTTATCTGTTTAGAGAGATGGATATAGATGGGATTTAGATTATTTTTTAGCATGATGAAAAGCATCTTTGAGTTTATATTTAAAAGACAACCAAAGGATATTTAAAATCTCAAGCTTGTGACTGATAATAGCAGTCAAGGTTTTATCAGCTTGTCAGAACTCCATTGATCAACGTTAAAACTCCGAACCTTTGAAATCTTAGTATTACAGTAGCACAGAGGGGAAAGAAATCTGAAATTTTTATTTTTTAATTTTAAATCATTTTTAGACCTTTATAAGCTGTTTAAAAGTTTTTATCTCTGGATGTTATATCCTTTAATATAAACTTAGAGTGGACACAGGACAACATTGCATCTTTAACTGCTGCATAAGACAGCATAGACCTTCAGCTGACAGACCTAGAAAGTCTGAGACGTTTTCCTGTGGATAAGGAACTTGGAAATTGGCCTACCTTGACTTAGGCAGAGTAGGGCAGTCAAGCCCACAGTGTCCACAGTTTGTCCAGTGGTTAGCGTCACCACAATCCAGGTCTGTGCCTCGTCTGTCTTTTTTGGACACCTTAGTACCACCTCTAGGACCTGGCTTTTTTGTCTATCATAGAAAGCCTTTTCTATTAAACATTTTAAATGCCATATTCAGTAGATCTTTGAAAAGTTTTGAGGGTCATCTATTAGGTATATCTGATTCTAAATACATATTTATGTGTTTTTAGTTATTTGCTTTAGGCTAAATCTTGAAACATATATAGAATGATAAAGTTTATCCCAGTAAAAAATTACATTTGTACTTAGCATGACTATAAATATAGTTCTGAACATATTAAAGGATTTGGTCATTTATACGGTGACTATTAACTTGCGTGTTTTAATCTTTATTCACTTTTTACAGTACCTTTATAAGACTAGAACTCAAGCTTAATTTTTAAATAGATTAACATTTTCATTTTCACGTTAGCAACACTGAACTTACAGTGGGGTTTTTAGACTGTGCTGTAGGCTCAGTAGAAATTTTAACAGGAAACATAGTAGCCGTTAATGTCCCACCTTCTCCAGCAGCAGGAGCCAGTTCTTCAGTTTTGCATAGTTTGCTGCCAATAAGCAGCATCTACACATCAAAATATCTGGTCTTTCATCCTATCATACAGTCCTGCAGAACCAGCAACAGCGCATCACCAAAGTGAGTGGTTTTTGTTTCATGTCAAGGCAGACTTTAAGATGCGGTCTTCCTCTAGAGCTCACCGTGGGACCAGCGTGTTGAAATCCTCATTTCCCCTCTTGGTTTCTTTTTAATTTTGCCCTTAATTTACCATCTTTCCGCTGTTGTGCTTAGGAGCCCTTTTCAGCCATTTTCACTGAGACCCTCGGTTCTATGAGAACCCTTTAAGATGCTTATTGGTTTTTTCAGGTGATGAAAATCACACGCGCATCTCTAGATATCTAATCTGTCCTACCTAGAATCATTTCATGTAGCATTCTGGAAATGTCAGGCAGCAAAAGTCCTCCTTTTTTTGCACAAAAAACAGCAAAGAAAAAGTAATCCATGGGGTGGAGGGAGACCCTTGTTAGGCACAGTGACAGACTTCAGTTGGGCCTTTGTGCTTAAAAAGAAAATATCTTAAGTTTTTGTGCTTACAGTTGTGGTCCTAACGATTATGAAATACAATGGTGGCAGGTTCTTGGCACGCCCATGCTGAGATGCCACCCTGAGAAATCAAACCAGGCCACAAACCTGGTATAAAGGGGGTTTATTTGGGAAAAGGGAAGGGGATGGAGGACCTGGAGAAACGTAGAGACAGACAGACAGAGGAGCAGAGCCACGAGGACAGAGAATCGAGGACAGAGAAGGACAGAAAGAAGGGCAGAATGTGGGAAAGACAGACCAGCCAGGAGCATGTGGGAACCAGGAGAGAGCGCTGGGGTGGCGTCCTTTCAAACCCACAGGTACCAGGCATCAGGTAATGGCGGCAGCTGCTAGGTCCCTGCGAGGACGCCAATACTATAATAAGCCAATACTAACTCTTTAACTTTTGCATCTTTTATCTAGAATAATAAGAGATTTAATTTGTTGCTGGAGGTGGTAGTGTGTGTGTGTGTGTGTGTGTGTGTGTGTGTGTGTGTAGGATTCTCTTCTTTTGGGTTTGTTGTGAGATGTTTAATTTCTCGTGTTTTCTTGGGTGTAGTTTCCCTCCTTGTGTAGGAGTTTTCTTTGCAGTATCGTCTCTAGGGCTGGATTAGTATAATGATACTGTTCAAATTTGGTTTTGTCATAAAATATCTTGGTTTCTCCATCTATGGTGATTGACAATATTGCTGATGTAGTAGCCTGGACTGACATTTGTGTTCTCTTAGGGTCTGTATGACATCTGTCCAGGATCTTCGGGCTTTTAGAGTCTGTTGAGAAGTCTGCTGTAATTCTGATAGGTCTGCCTTCATATGTTACTTGGCCTTTTCCCTTGCAGCTTTTAATATTCTTTCTTTGTTCTGTGTGTTTAGTGTTTTGATTATTGTGTGATGAGAGGATTTTCCTTTCTGGTCCAATCTATTTGGTGTTTTGTAGGCTTCTTGTACAATTATGGCCATCTCTTTCTTTAGGTTAGGGAAGTTTTCTTCTATGATTTTGTTGAAGTTTTTTTGGCCCTTTGAACTGGGATTCTTTACCTTCTTCTCTATTCCTATTATTTTTAGGTTTGATCTTTTCATTGTATCCTGAATTTCCTGTATATTTTGAGTTAGGGGCTTTTTACACTTTGTCTTTTCTTTGACCGATGTGTTGATATATTCTATGGTATCTTCTATGCCTGAGATTCCTTCCTCTATCCCTTGTGTTCTGTCGGTGCTGCTTGCCTGTGTAGCTCCTGTTCTCTTTCCTAAGTTGTCTATCTCCAGGGCTGCTTCCTTTTGTGTTTTCTTGATTGTTTCTATTTCCATTTTTGGGTCTCGGATCATTTTGTTCGGTTCCTTCACCTGCTTGATTGCATTTTCCTGTATTTCCTTAAGGGATTTATTTATTTCTGCTTTAGGGGCTTCTACCTGTTTGCCTGTATTTTCCTGTATTTCCTTAAGGGAGTTATTTATATCCTCCTTAAAAGCTTCTATCATCTTCACGAGATGGGATTCTAGGTCAGAACACTGCTTTTCAGGTATGGTAGGGTAACCAGGGCTTGCTGTGGTGAGAGAAATGGGGTCTAATAGTGCTGAGTCGCATTGGGTTCGGTCGTTCATTTTCTTGCACTTGCCTCTCACCATCTGGTTATCTCTGGTGTTAACTGGCCTGGGTGCCTCTGACTAGAACTGGCCTCCTTGGAGGTAGGTCGAGCTCCGTGACCAGGGTTAAAGCCAGTCTCCTGGGAGATAGTCAGTGTTGTTTCTCATTAGGGGGGCCTCCTGTGTCTCTGGTTAGAGTAGACTTCCTGTGTCCCTGGCTAGGGCAGACTTCCTGCGTTCCTGGCTAGGGTTCCTGGCTAGGGAGACAGGCAGGCTCTGGGCTCCAGGGGCAGGATCTTCCCCAGTTATAGATGGAGGTGCAAATAGGACGGACTGTGCCCTGGTTAAGGTAGACCTCCTGTATGGCTGGTTATTGCAGACCTCCTGGAAGACAGACAGGCTTTGTCCCTGGTCACTGCAGACCTCCTGGTAGGCAGGCAGGCTGTAGGGTATGGGAGGAGGGTATTGGTCTGCTGACGTGCCTAGGTCAGGAAGCAGACCAGAAGGAAGGTGGAGCTTGGCAGGGCGGGTAGGTCCCAAGTAGGCTGGGCTCTGTGGGTGTCCCAGCCGGAGTGGGAATTTGGACAGGAGGGAGTCTCACCTGTGTCCCTGGTTACTGTGGACATACTGAGAGGCAGGCAGGCTGTAGGGTGATTAAGTTTCTTTTTAAGAGCAAATAGTTATTGACCGCAGTAAACCAAACCTCACTTATGCTACCTTGATTGAGGAATAAAAATTATTAATGACTTTTATTACATCATTAATTATTACAATCTTTTAATGTTGTTTCCCAAATTTTTTCAAACACAAGTTGAATCCAAGTTATATGTACAGTATGCTGTAGTAAATTAAAATTACACATTTATAGATTTTTAATTATCAACTCTTTTTGTTATAAGTTTTAAGTTAACTTTTTTATAGGCTTTATAAATCTTTAACCATACCTAATAAATTTACAATTCTTGAGACAAAGTTTGTAGTTTAGCAAAAGTCTTAGAAAGTCAAGTGAAATCAATGGTCTGGTTTGCAGAATAACATAAAACAGTATTTCAATATTATCCATATCGAAAATTGAATCCAGGGACTATGGGCAGTAAGCCGAGAACAGAGAAGGCTCAGAGGTAGAAATTCCAAGCTCTGGTTTTTAAAGAAACCATAGCAATCCACCAAAGTTGCTATGGTGCTGGTCTGGTGTTTCCTGCCAGGTCTGCCCCTCCCCACTTTTGCAGATGCTTCCCTCCACCCTGAACTCTGCATGCTTCCTGCTGCTCATCTTCCTGAGTGCCACACCTAGCAGCAGACTCAGGAAGGGAAAACAAAGTTGCATGAAACTTTTCAGGTGGCTGGGGCAGCAGATTTAAAGAGACAGACGGGGGGGGGGGGGTGAGAAAAAAAGATAAGAAAAAGAAACCAGAAAACAGAGAACATGGAGTCAGAAAAATGAAGCTAGTAAATATAGAACACAGAATTTTCACATGGTCAAAAGAGACCAATCAAAACAAAGCATGAACTAGGCGCTTCCATTCATACATTTAGCAGGGCTTGACGAATCTCCATCTTGGCTCTCAGTATCTAAGAACCAAGTGGGCAGAACAACTTCTTGCTAGTACCTTGGACAGAAGACAAACAAAACAGAGCAAAACACAGGGGACCAAGAACCAGGTGCCAAAACCCCAGATGGGCAGTGCAAAGTCTTGCTAGTGCCCTGAGGAGTCTGAGTACCTTGTCAGGTACCTCTCTGTCCCCCAGGTATGATCCTACCAGAAACAGTACCAGATGTCATAGAAGAAAACACTTAGGAGTTACCAATGGAGACCTCCTCAGATACGTGCCTGCTGGTTTCTTTTTGGTGTGGCATTTGGCTCTAACAATCCGCCAAACTGAAAGCCTGCCTTTGGAACCTTAGAACATCTTCAAAGTGTGCACTTTCTGAGGCAACATTCCAGTCCCAGAAGCCCAGAGTGAAGGACTTCAGAATTTGGGTTGGGGTCTTGATTTCTTGGGCTCTGCAATTGTTAACCCCACTGACTGAGAGTAAAGACCATTACCCAGATTTGTTTAGTCTAATTAAGTAAGCTTAGTTTTCTGTAAGACAGGACTATCTCCCTAAAGTAGAGTTTGAGAAAATATTATCAAACACAGGATAAAGTAGGGTTTAGATTACCTTTAAAACTGCAAGGCTATGGTGTTTTGTTTACGTAAGAACTTGGCAGAACATCTCAAAATTATTTGGCAAAATATCTTATTAGGGTGGAGGTCAGAATATAGGGGGTGGAACTTGTCAAATTCCATAAGATAGGTTAAGACAAAACCCAAGTTTTACAGAAAACAGGAATGAACTTCTTTTGAGCTTGTAACAAGATGGCTTTTTATCTTAGGATAAAATCAACCTGGGTCATCAGGTTCCCAGTGTTGCTGAGGGGCATTAAAGTAGCAGCAATGAGCCTTGGCTCACTCTGTGTACACAGTAGGCAGATCATACACAACAGAGGTAGGAGCAGAGCTGGGTTAGGCTCTGAGGCAATTGTCTGAGTCATCACTACCCCAGCAGCTCTAGACAGCAACAGAAGGAGAGATAGGGAAAACCAGGCCTGCCCAGGGGTCCTGGATAAAATGCAAGACAACTGATGAATTGGGATTTCAGATCAGTGGAAAATTAAAAGTATAAATACATCCTTTTATTGAAAGGATATACTTACTTTAGAATTACTATTCATCTGTAATCTAAAATTTGCTGTATTGGTATTTGCAAGATCTGACAACTTTTAGTTTAAAAAAACTCTCCACAAAATACTGCTTTGGGATGGAGATTTTAATTTTTCATTATCTTGTGTACATGATGAGTGTGGGGTAAGCACATGCCATGGCACGTGTGTGGAGGTCGGAAGGCAGCTCTGTGGATTTGGTTCTCTTCTTCCTTTTTGTGTGGGTTGTGGGGATCAGACTCAGACCATGAGGCTTGCATGGTGAACGCCTTTATCTGCAGAGCCATCGCCCAGTTGCTAGTGAATCCATCTTTTAAAAAAACACTTTTTAGAGTATTTAAGTTTTCTAATCCCAAGTGGTCAGCCCTAAACACATGTTCATGCAAATAATACTAAATGGAATCGGTAGGTTTGTGTGTGTGTGTGTGTGTGTGTGTGTGTGTGTGTGTGTGTGTAAAACAATAATAGGAAAATAGCAAAGAGGTCATGACTTTGAGCTGAATGGGGGAGATGGCAGAAGTTGGAGACAGAAGAAGTGGTAGTAAAGATATATATACAGAACTCATGTTTGAAATTCTCAAAAAATTAAATTAAAAACATTTAATGTTTGCTTTATGTATATGTCTTGTGAATGGACTCTTGGATGTCAGGGTCCACCTAGGGCCCTGGAACTGGAGTTACAGACAATGTGAGCCATCTGGTATCAGTTCTGGGAGCCAAGCCAGGGTCCCCTGCAAGAACAGCAGGTGCTTTTTAATTCTGAGCCATCTCTCCTCTTCTTTTAAATGTTTTAAATTGCATTTTTGTTTGTGTGTGTATACTTGTGTGCACATACATGTGAGTGGGTGTGTGCATGTACATATGTAGAGAATGTTTGAAGCAGTCCCCATTCTTCCATCTGCCTGGGGAAAGTCACATATCTCTGAGCAACCCTAAATAGAACTCGGATAGCAGTAGGTGCCAAGTGGGCAGGGCTACAGTTTGGGTTGTTTCCAGTGCCTTCGGTGTTTGCAGGAAATTCTTCAACACCTCAGCCCAGTTTCACCATCTGAAGGAGGAGAATAACCACCTTATAGGGCTCTTGTGAGGATCTGGTGGTTAACAATGCAATTCATTCAGCTGTTGAACTGAATGAATGTTGACATCTTACAACAAAAATTCCTCCTTTGGTTCTTGAGAAGCCATAGGAAGTTGTTCTTTAGGCCAGAACTCCCCAGATTTCTTTGTTATTACCCAGGGTCTAGTTTCTAGAGCCCCTGGGGTCACCTGAGTTCAGCAGGTAGCTGCAAGGCATGCCTCAGTTTACTTCTTTATGGCATGCAAATGTGATTTTCTGAGTTGGTCATGACTTAAGAGTAGTTGGGACATACTGGGGTGATTTATGCTCAATGGAAATTGGCAACCCATAGTTCTGAAGGTTGACATATTCAAGACATAAGGCCAGCATGTTTATTGTCTGATGAGGGTTTGTTTTCTGTTTCATAGATGTTTCATAGTGACTTGATAGCCACCCTAAGGCCCCATCTCTGAGTGTTATCACTTTAGGTTACAATTTCAACATAAGACTTCAGGGTAATGGCAACATTCAGACAGCAGCTGTACCATTTGTGTGTGCATGTGTGTGTGTACACATTGTGTGTGTGTGTGTGTGTGCATATAAGCATGTGCAGTTATGTGCATGTGCATGAACTTGTACAGGCCAAAGGCAGACTTCAGGTGTGTTTCTCAATTGTTCTTGACCTTATTTTTGAGGTAGGGTCTATCTTCAAATATGGAGCTCACTGTTTTGGCTAGACCATCTGGCTCAAAGCCCCAGGAATCCTCCTATTTCTACCTCCTCGGTGTCAGGATCATGTTGGCATTGGTGACTGAATGGAAATCCTCATGATTGTGCAGTGAACCATTTACTAATGAACTATCTTCACAGCAACTGTAGGGCTAAGTGTGAGGTCCCAGATGGAGGAGTTGGAGAAGGGACTGAAAGAGCTGAGGGAGTTTTCAGCCCCAGGGAGGGAGCAACAGTGGCAACTGGCCTGACCCCTTGATGCTCCCGGAGACTGGACCACCAACCAATGAATATACATGGAGGGACTCATGGTGTTGGCCACATATGTGGCAGAGGAGGGTCTTGTTAGCCATCAGGGGGAGGAGAGGCCCTTGTGCCTGAGGGTGTTAGATGCCCCAGTATAGGAGAATGCCAAAGAGGAAAGACGAGAGTGGATGGGTGGGGGAAAACCCCGTAGAGGTGGGGGGAGGGGGGGATAGGGAGGTTCCAAAGGGGAGATCTGGAAAGGGGGAAACATTTGAAATGTAAATAAAGTATCGAAAAATTCTCCCCCCCCAAAAGAGTGCCACTTTAGAAAACTAAGCTTTTGATTTTATCGATCTGAGCTGTTAGATGGAGACTGGAAAGATATAAAGCACATGGGGGTTGTGATGGCCCAAGGAGTGGCACTATTAGAAGGTGTGGCCTTGTTGGAGTAGGTGTGTCACTGTGGGCTTTAAGATCCTCCTCCCAGCTGCCTGGAAGTCGTTAATCTGCTAGCAGCCTTCCGATGAAGATGTAGAACTCTCAGCTCCTCCTGCACCATGCCTGCTGGATGCTGCCATGCTCCCGCCTTGATGATACTGGACTGAACCTCGGAACCTGTAAGCCAGCCCCAATTCAATGTTGTCCTTATAAGAGCTGCCTTGGTCATGGTGTCTGTTCACAACAGTAAAACCCTAAGACAAGAGTTATTTGAGAAGCTGTCATTGTGATTTTTTAAATAATGTTTTCCTCCAAGTATATTTATGTAACTAGGAGGACAAGCCCTCATAAATGCTACTTATACTGTGTGTGTGTGTGTGTGTGTGTGTAATATGTAAGTATACCTGTGTGTGATATATAAGTGTACATGCATGCGTGTTAATGTGATATGTAAGTGTATGTGTGTGTGTATGTGATATATATGCATGTTCTTATGTGAGGGCATGTATGCTGTGGTACATCTGTGGCTGTCAGAGAGCGACCTCAGCTTGCCTTAATGGAGGAAAGGTCTATTCTCCACTACTCAGGCCAGGCTGGCAGAACTTTGGGTGGATTTTTCTTGTCTCAGCCCCGCCCCTATCTCCCGTAGATAGTATTAGCCTTACAAATTCTTGACCTGCTGTGTCTGGCTTTGCTGAAATCCTGGGGATCCAAACTCAGGTGGTCTGGCTTGCATATCAACTGCATTCACCCACTGAACTATCTTTCCAGCCCTGTTTCACATTTTCAACGTTATATAGAAAGTTAGGGCTTAGGCTGGAGCTCAGGGATAGAGCATGCATGCCAGCTAAAAAATATTAATTTATGGGCTCCTAGAAATAAGTAAACTCCAAATACTGATGAACTAGGTAAAGCTAGTATATAAAGTCAAAGCTACAGATGCTAGCTTTTTAAGGAAAATGAAAAAAATAACCCCTTAGTAGAAAATAATACCTGTTAAATCCTGAAAACTGTTTAAAAAAATAACTCAGAATAAATATAAATATTTAAGACAGCAGAAGGTTATTTTAAAGTAAAAAACCAAACAAACCCTAACAATTGACAATTCATTACTACTCAATGTGGTCAGTAAATTAATAACTGGATAATAGTCTAGCACCAGTAGGTGCCAGGTGCTGTGCCAGGCTTACCAGTTTCAGATGGAGCTATTGAATATTTGGAGAGTGGAGGGGGATTCAGTGGTTGAGTGCTTGCCCTAGCAGGCATGAGGCCCTGGGTCCAATCTTTAGCACTACAAAACCAAACCACAACCAATAATGACACAAACAAATACTGTGAGTTCTCTCTTTACCTGTGCTAACTGCCCTCATCCACGTTGTTAGTGGTACACTAAAAGCATGCGATTCCTGTGTCTACTCAGCACCTAGGTTTTCCTGAAAGCATTGGTGATTATTCTTGGATCTCTCTTTCTGTGATTAAAAATGCATTAGGGGCAGGCAGGGTGGGTCAAGGGCTCAGGGTGCTTGGACCTGGAGTTGGGGACAAGGGGCTACATGGAGAGGGAGTCAGGGATTGTCTGGAGTGGGAGCTGGCTGGGGCTTTGTGGACAGTGAGCCTAGGAAAAGGCTGTGTGATTTGAGGACCCAGGGGCAGAGATGCATGGTTGCCACGATAGAGGATGACTACCTTCCTGCATGGGGAACAGGTAACTAACTGGCTGTGAGGATGGAAAGCAGGAGAGAGACAGTGTGGAGAGCAGGCTGTGAGGATTCAAGGGAAGGAACTGAGTGGACAGAAGGTGGGGAGAGGGACTGCGGACTGAGGAGCCAGGCAGTGTGTGTGTAGTGAACTGAGTGGACAGGGAATCTTTTCCAAGACACCTTTGAAACAGGGACACAGTCCACCGTCCTCCCATACACCATTTTCATTCGTATGACTACTTCTAAAGCACTCAGGAGGCCAGTTCTCTCGGCCTCTACACACGAAACAGGACTAAGCATATAATAAAATCAGACTGTTTACAGGAGGAAAAGTTAACAGGTCACAGTAAGAAAAGCCAGTGTAAATGTGGGGTTAAGGACGATATGGGGGCTGACAGGATTATCACCTACTAAGCTACATGTGTTACCTTGGAGCAAGGCTATGAAAGAAACACTTGAAAGAAGAGAAGAGAAGATGGGTCTCACTGTCAGGGAACTCTGTTCCTACAGCACCCCTCCCCCCAAACGTTGTGACCTCAAGATTGTTTTCACCATATTTAACTGCCCAGGGACTCAATCACTGTAGTGGTGATCCAAGAAGCCAGCCACTTTTGAGCTGGCAAGAGACATTGGTGGTATCCACATAGTACTTGTTTTGTATACATGCATGATAAAGAAGAAGGTCTGGGAGGCCAAATGCTATGTCATAAGTCAAAACAATTGTGGGAAGATGCTTAAAGCCAGCAGAGTAAAAGCTGAAGAATTAGTGAAGGGGCTGGGAAATTAGAGAAGCCAGGAGTGTGGAATACTGTCGGAGGTTGTCTGGTGCTGCTGTGTATTCAAATGCTAAACTCTGTACCCAAGATCTGGCTGCCCCATGACAAGTGAATTCCCGCGTACACCAGCCTTTGGTGTGTAAACCTTGCTACTAAATTTAAAGCTGTTGGTTAAATAAAAATGGCTATAGCCAATTACTGGGGAGAATAGAGAGAGAGGTGGAGTTTGAGCTATAAGGTTGGGGGTCACATGTAGGGATCAGGAGGAGGAGAAGAGAGAAAGGAGGAAGTCTCCATTAGACATGATGGACCCTCCTACCCCCAGGACAGTCTACTGTCCCCAGGAGCAGAAATAGCCCAGAAGACTTAAACAGCAAGTAGTGGGGAGCACAGCTGAGGAAGTAGCCAGTCTTGCCATAGAGAATTATATATGAGGAACATCCCCCAATAGTTGCTCAAAGCTAAATAAAGAAATACATACGGGGGAGCTAGAGGGATGGCTCAGTGGTTAAGCGCACTGACTGCTCTTCCAGAGGTCCTGAGTTCAATTCCCAGCAACCACATGGTGACTCAAACCATCTATCCGTAATGGGATCCGATGACCACTTCTGGTATGTTTGAAGATGGTGACAGTATACTCACATACATAAAATAAATATTTCTTTTTTTAAAAAAAAAAAAAACATATGGCATTCACTTGATTATTAGAGGGCTATCTGGGTCATATTAATAATTAATAGAGTTTATTTAAAACCATTTTGCAGGATACCTGCTAAAATATCTAGGTCAGCAAGCTAAGCCCAAGAAAGGAACATGTGGACTGACAGTGGCAGGCAGCTGTCTTTGTGGACTGTTAGTAGCTATTTCATGAGAAGGTGAGGCCTGAATCTTCCCAGACTAATAGAATAGAGTGGATACAGAGAATGAATGTGTGCATTCTAGAGTGACCAATGGGGGCTGGTAGACAACCCAAGCAGAGAATATGGATTGTCCAGAATTCTTATGCAGGTGCCAGCAGAGATTAGCCTGGACAGCTGGTAGATTGTGATCAATTTGGCCCTCTAGTTCCCTCTTGGGATGATAGCGCAAAGCAGACCACGGTGGTCCGCAGAGGAGGCAATAGTCCCCACCCTTTCCAATCTTAACAAACTCTAATCTCAGTCATAGGCACTACTGTCCCTGCCTTGCCCTATGTAGTAGGTAGGGCTGAGGAGCTGGGGCCCTGTGTATGAGGTGGGGCCACCATCTCTCCAGGAAGGAGGTCTCCTCTCCTATTGGGGTTTCACATGGGCTCAGGTATTTGAACGCTTGATCCCTAGCTGATGCCGCTTTTTGGTGATTTTATGGAACTTTTAAAACAATGGTTCTCAAAATTCTGAATACTGTGACTCTTTAATACAAGTGTGACCCCTTCCACCATTAAATTATTTTGGTTGCTGCTTCATAACTGTCATTTTGCTACATTATGAATCATAATGTAAATATTTGTATTTTTCAGTTGTCTTAGGTAACCCCTGTGAAGGGAGTCATTTACCCCCCAAAGGTGACTTAAGAATCACTGCTTTAAGAGGGACAGCCTTGCTGAAAGAAGTCCACTACTGGGCTTTCAGGGTTTATAGCTTTGCCCCACTTCCTGTTCGGGTTCTTGTGTGAATGAAAATGTAATCAGCCAGCTTCCTATTCCTGCCCACTATGCCTTCCCTGACTGTTGTCATTCCTTCCCTGCCATAATGGACTCTAATTTCTCACGAACTATGAGCCCTGCCCCCAGTGCATTAGGTTCTACATGAGCTGCTTGGATGGTTTTCCTTTTCATTAGCAGATCTGGTAATGCTACATCTTTGCACACTTTTACAATGGTAGAGATTATTTCTATTGCCTCAGTGTTTCCTTTCTCGCAGAAGTTCATTAGTACCTGAAAGATCCAGACCTCTGAGTGGATGAGATGATTTATTGGTAATAGGAGTGTGGTGGTTTGTATATGCTCAAGGTGTGGCCTTGTTGGAGTGGGTGTGTCACTGTAGGTGTGGGCTTTAAGACCCTCATCCTAGCTGCCCAGAAGCCAGTGTTCTGCCAGCAGCCTTCAGATGAAGATGTAGAACTCTCAGCTCTGCCTGCACCATTCCTACCTGGATGCTGCCATGCTCCCGCCTTGATGCTAATGGACTGAACCTCTGAACCTGTAAGCCAGCCCAATGAAATGGTGTCCTTATAAGAGTTGCCTTGGTCATGGTGTCTGTTCACAGAAGTGAAACCCTAACTAAGACAAGGAGGAATCAGGGTTAGTGTTGAATTCAAAGGATCAGGCATAACAGACCATAATCATGAATGCATAGAGTGTTTGTAATTGTAATTAAATAACAGTACACTAAGAACACTTTGGCACCTTGTGTGATTTATATGTGTGTTCCTGGGCAGCACTGTAATTAAAAACAAATGATTCATATGATGTTTAATCAGAGATTGTAATTAGTATTGCTTTCCATGTAGTCAGGGCCACCGGTTTTGTTTTTCCGAATCCATGTACCCTTTCATCTTGTTCACATCCTCCTGACACTTGCAGATGAGAAGAAAGACCCAGAATCTTGCTCATCAACACCCAGAGGGGAGTCTTTGTCTTCCATCTCCCCTACCCCAGGCTCCAGAGCCTTTTCTGGACTTCCACATGTCCCAGTCCCTGTATCCCAGGAGCTAGGATCCAAATTCTGCTCTGTCTCACTGACCTGGAGCTAGGGGAAGAGGGAGAGGAAGCTGCAAAGTCAGAACGATGTGCGTCATCTAGCGATGTGGTGAGGCAGAGAAGCCAAGGGCATCCTCACTGTGAGAGGAGAGGCTGCAAGTTGTAGGTAGCAGGTTCCTGATGCTCACGCCCCCGCGGGGAGGCAGGAACAGGGTTCTTTCTAAGCAAGCTGCGTGCATAATTTATTATCTAAACCAGAACTCTTTTGAGAGTGAATGAGGGCATTATTAATAATTTCACAGGGACTATAGGCATAGGCCATGACCAGCTCCAGATCAGACTTCCTGTAACACTACTGCTACGCAGACATCGGAGAGACAGGGAAGAGGTTTGGATGTTGTGACACCCGAGTGAGCTATCAGTGTACAGGCATGAGGGATGGGTGGTAGGAAGAAGGATGCCACCCAGGGTCCTAAAAGCTCAGCTTCAATTATTCTGCATACTTGATCCTCTTCCCTCCCGGTACACTTCTTGCAGGAAGACAGATTGTCTAAAATGATGGCTGATTTTTTTCTGGTTAAAAAAATAAATCAGCTTTATTTTTTAAATAAAAATATCTATTTTTATAGTAATATATATTATATTATGTTATGTTATGTTATGTTATGTTATGTTATATTATATTATATTCCAGGGCTGGTTCACCGGCACCAGGGCCCTAGCCAGTCAGACCCACTTTTATTTCTCAGTCTGATTGTCCGAGGCACCTGTAGCATTTCCAACCACTGCAGCTGCTGGTCATGCTCCCCTTAACGCATCACCTTCACGTCTTTCTTCACACTTTACTATCTTGCTAGCCAGACACCTTTCATCCTCTCTTGGTTTTTAGATACTTTCTACCCCCTCTCCCTGACTAGTTAGTACACCAGTATTGGTGCTAAGAGAACCAGGAATTAGAAGAAGCCTTCCTTCTGAATCTTCAGGAGTCTGTACAGACCTGCGTGTACCTTCTCATGGAGATGTTACCGCTTTTTGCCTTGTGTTAACTGTGATTTAGAGAAATGCATTGGATTCCCCAATGGAGCAGAAATCAGCATTGGGCAGACTTGAGGTCCGATTCCTTGTAAGGCTCAAAGACCTTACCTTACGTTCTGCTTTGAGAGGACATGCGACAGTCTTGTTGAATTAGGGTCTAGAGATGGAGGTTCAAAATTCTGATGCCATTCATCTCTGTGAAGTTGTGGGACAAAGGTGACGTCTGCTCTGTTTGCCTGGAGTCTGTGGACTGGCGCAGGTGTGGGCCTCTGTCATGCTGGCCCTCATGTGTGGAACGAGGAATTCCGTTGGGATCCCTTAACCAGAGCTCTGCTTTGGCATGACAGGTAGTCATAATGCTTTCCCTGCTTAGTTGATCAGACTTGACTGTAGCAAACTTTGAGCATAGACTTTTCAGGACCTCCATGTCCAGGCATCTGTTTTACTTTGGTAGTCATAATTGCTGGTGGTTATTATTTTAAAAATACTTAGTTTTTTATTTAAAATTATGTTGTTGGGTATGTTCATATGCATGCTCTTGTGGATACATGCAGGTGCTCACAGAGGGGAGAGGCAATTGACCCCCTGGGCTGGAGTTACAATGGTTATGAGCCATCTGACATGGTTGCTGGGAACCAAATTTAAGTCCTCTGGAAGTGCAGCAAATTCTCTTAATCACCCAGCCATCTCTAGCCCAGTTGTCATTTTTTGAGTGCAAGAATTTGAACTTTCCCTGAAATCGAATGCTAGGCACAAGGCTGATGTCTTTTTTATTAAATCAGCTTTCTACATCCTAGCTAACCTGATCTGGATTATTAATCCTGGTTTCTCTGAAACCTGCCGTGACTAACAGTCAAAGGAAACCCTGTTGGGCAGGATCTTCACTCATGAGGGATCATCATCCTGCCGTATGTCCTTGGCACACGGCGTGTTTCCTGGGGCTTTTGTTTTGTGCAGTGAGGCATGCTGGAGGTGGATGTTGCTGAGAACTGCCCTTGTCATTTCTCACAGGCAGGGGGTACCAAAAGCCTTTCCAAACAGAAGGAATTCAGGGCATCAGCTTCCCCTGGCACCTGTGATTTTGAAGCTGTAGAAATAATGTGTATTACAGAAGGATTTTGTTTTTATTTATTAGTTTACTAAAAAATTGTTAAATGTTTTCTCTTCTAGCCACTTATGTTATTTAAGAGCTCATTCACTATTATGGCCTGAGCATATAGAAAGCACCATGAAAGAAATCAACATTTTACTTTATCTTATTGTGCCTTGTAGAATCTTTAGGTTATTAATGTCTTTTAGATGATAGGTCACTATATTAAATATCCTTTAATTTATAGACCAAAGCCAGCTGTATTATGAATATAGCATAATTTTTAAAAAGCCACCTTTTTTTGTGCATTTTGAAACATCATTGCATGTGGAAGGCACAGGGATGATTTGGTGAAGGCAGTTTATACATTTTGGTTCTGAAGTGTCAAATGGTTGCAGAATGGTGGACCTATCCTTCTGATTCAATTTTATTTATCAACCCAATACATAACTACTTGGAAACATGGGCTTTTCTTAAGCTGATTAAGGTCCTAGACTAAGTTTAGCCTCATGTCACTCTACTAAAGTTATAAATCAGGTAACTTAAACTGCTTGCTGGAATGGCAGCGCTCGAGAGAATCGAGCTGAAGGCCTGTCTCATTCCATCGGGGAATAAAGCCCACAAACACCCCCAAACCAAAAATCTTTGTTTAAACATTTATTTTTGTTTTATGTGTATGGGTGTGTCTTTTCTACATGTATATATGTGCACCATATGTATGCCTGGTTCCCTAGGAGGCCCTGAAGCTGGAATTATAGACAGTTGTGAGCCACCATGTGGGAGCTGGGAATTGAACCTGGTTCCTCTGGAAGAGCAGCCAGGGCTCTTAACTGTCGAGCTTTCTCTCCAGCCCTGAAGTTCTACTTCTTGATGGAAATGGCAAAGCATTTGTGGTCATCCTTAATTCTCCTGTTACTCTGATATTTTAGATGTTTGCACTATTGACAGCATTTCTAACTACAAAAAAATCAGCTACCATTTCTCAACTATTTTTTCTTTTTCCTCTTTTTCCCTATCTGTAGCTTCTATCACAGGTATATTAAACTTTTGGTTTTGTCCCACAGGCCACTGAGTCTCTGCTCATTTGTTTTTAATCTTTGTTATCTCTGCATTTTACCTTGGATAACTTTTATTGCCGTCCTCTTTGTTCACTGATTTTTTTTTTTTTTTGGTTGCCAATCTGCTCTTAATTCCATATGGTGTGGTTGTTTTCTTCCTTTCAATTTGTGTTTTTCAGCTTCAGAATTCCTATTTGTGTAAAAACACAGCAACTTTAAAACTTTTACGACTGCTGTTTCCTGTCTGTTTATTCACTATGCCAATCTTTTCCTTTAAATTCTTGAACACATTTGTTATAGCCATTCTAATGTTCTTTCTTGGTATTTTCCACATCTCTAGATATGTTTCCATTTTTCCATTTATCTGGATTTATAGTATTTTATGAGGGAGTGCTAGACATTTTGGATGTTATGATAATTGAGAAATTGGATTTTCTTTCTTTTTTTAAAAAAGAAGGGCAGCTTATACTCTCATAGGCAGCTACTTTTCTGACCAGTCAACTTGATTCTACCAGGCTTATTTTTAAGCCTTGTCTGGGGAAGTCTATAGTATGGGCTGGAGTACTGTTTTGGGAATTTGAGTTGAGTGCACAGGGTGGTTGGAGTGCTCTGTCTTCAGCTGTTCAGAGCTCCTGTATCTGTTAGAATGCCTGACCTACAGAATCCTGTAGAGCTCTTCTCCAAAGCTGTGTTCTGCCGGACTCTCCAGCCTGTGCATGTGCAGCTAATGATTCAATAAGGCCCCACCCTCAGTTCACTTCTTCCATAGCGTATTCTGTGAATCACTTCTCTGTAAATTGTCACTACCAGCCCAGTGACTCTGCCATGCTCCCTCTTTGCCCGAGTTTCACGAAGTGTATCAGCCAAACAACAAGGCTGTTATGTGAATCCTTTCCCTCTTGTGTTTCTCTTCTTGCTTGGACCACAGTCCAGTGTTGCCTGTTATCTATTGTCTGAAAACAGGTGCTTTGTGTATTTGTTCAATTTCTATTTACTCTGGAAGAATTAGTCTGGTACTAGTATTCTATCACAGTGTGAAGTGGAGGTTTCTCTTCCTTTAATAGTGTTACAAGAGGTGTGTGCGTGTGTGTGTGTGTGTGTGTGTGTGTGTGTGTGTGTGTGTGGTTAAACTCAGGACCCATATATGATAACATGTACTCTACCACCAAATTATGCCATAGATTTTTATTTTCTTTTTTAGACAGAGAATCACCTTCCTTGGCTTGTCTAGAGCTTGATATGTAGACCAGGATGGTTTCAAACTCACAGATATCCTCCTGCCTCTTCCTCCTGAGTGCTAGAATTAAAGGTGTGTGGCATCGTGCCCTGCTAGAATTTTCTAATAAATAAAAACTTCCTATTAGAAAAACAAACAAACTAATTATCATTCTCTGTGGTGTTTAAATGGCCAGTCAGCATTATCAAATATAAACCTTGGTTAGCCTGTGTCTTAGTTACTTTTCGGTTGTTGTGAAGAGAGATCATAACCAAGGCACCTTATAGAAGAAAGAATTTATTGGGGCTTACGGTTTCAGAGTGTAAGTCTATGACCATCATGTCAGGGAGCTGAGCAGTAGGTAGGCAAGCATGCTGCTGAAGCAGTAGCTAAGCATTACTTTTGATGTATAAACAGGAGACAGAGAGCTAACTGAAATGGTGTGGGCCTGCACCCAGTGACACACCTCCTCCAGCAAGGCCACACCTCCTAATCCTTCCCAAACAGTCCCAAGTATTTAAATATAGGAGTCTATGGGAGCTATTCTCATTCTAACCACGACAACCAGCCACACCTATGAGGGCTGTGTTTGGCTGTTGTTTAGTGGGTGTGGTTTGATAAGAGATTTGTGATCTGATTAAATAGGTCCCAGCTTAGCATACTTGCCCACTTCTCCTTTGGGTTCTTCAAGTTGTCACAAGCAGGGGCACCAGTAGCAGGTGCTGAGAGATACTTGGTACTAGATGGGGAGGCAAAAATATTCCAGGAGTATTCCATAAAGAGCTGGGACCAAAACAAACGGCTAAGAAGGTCCAAGGCTATATAACTGACTCAGAAACTACTTTTCTCTTAGGAAGATTCCCAGCCAGCTGGTTCAGTTTGAGAGTCTTGTTCAAACCTTCCCTGCTGAAAATCCGTTTCCTTCTTCTGATGCTACTGATTGTGTGTCCCATGCTTCAGATGGCCCTAGATGATACAAACTGGAAAATCACTGGTCCAGGCTAATTAATGCCAGTTTTCTTGCCTCAGTATAGATGAGACTGATTGACCCTGAGTGATAGTGCCATAGACTATTGGCTTAGATATACATGGAATAGCATATAGAGTAGAATATGCAATTCTACAGAATAGAATTTATGCTTCCCTTCTCATTGCTAAGGAATGGGATATTTAGTAGGCAAGTATGTGTCTCATATCTGTAACCTAGCATTGGGGAGGTAGGAGCAGGAAGAGCATGAGTTCAAAGCCAGCCTGAACTGCTTAGACATTCCAGGTTGGTCTGTGAGACCTTGACTCCAAAACAGACAGACAGGCAGGCAGGCAGCCAGGCAAACAGACAAGAACCAAGCAAAAATTTTAGGAGCATCTGACTCTCACCCCAAGTGGGCCAGCCTCATGAGAATCTCTGGCTGACTTCTCTGTGAATCACCTCCAGGAAAAGTCACTAGTTCTGTTTTAGCCTGAAACATTTTTAAAAAGCATCTGTTACCTGACTCATCCTGGACACTCTTCTAGAATGTAAAGGACTGGACAAAACTATCTTTTACCCTAACACTAGTGGGGCAAGCATATTGCAGCGTTCTATTCTGTGTGCATTTGGGGTGGTGTACTTCAGCTGGCATTTGTAGAGCCTGTGACTGAGGGTGTGTGCATGGCCTGATGGTGCTGTGCTGACCTTAGATACTAAGGTACAATCAAGAGATGTTTGGAAGTGGGCTTCTGAAATTGATAATGACCTTTTATTTTCTACACTAAGGATCAACCTTATACATACCAGGCAAGTGATCTCACTGAGCTACATCTCCATCCCCTAGACAAGGCTGTACTTTGATTTTGTATTGTGGTTTAAATCCGAAGAAACAAAAGACAGCACAGAATGTGGTCAAAAGGCCTTCCTCCCTCTCCACTCACTCACAAATGGATTACCAGGCCAGTCCTGGTCTTCAGGAAACAGTGAGATTTTTCAAGGGCCCCAGAGCAGTGCCTATCAGTCCTCTGTGGAACCTGTGACCACAGGTATCTGTATAGTAGCTGTATCCAATGGGAAGGTGAAGGTATATGGGCCTCCATACCTTTGTTCAAGGCCAAAATGGTGGTCTTCATGATCCCCAGTCACAATCTCTGATCCCACTTTGTTAGAAATAAGTTCAGGGTCACAAAGAGACTGCTACTCCAGTTAAAGTGTCTCAACAAGGCAAAGCTTGACTTCTCATCAGAAGGGCAAACTACTCATGAAAGCAGATCAAGCAAACAGGGGTAGGAAGTTGACTCGGGAGTTTAGCCTAATGTAAGGAATGACTGTGGCTTTTCCCCATTGGCTGGGATCTGACTTCGCTGTGTTACATGATTGGCTTGCTACAAAGGAAATGAAGGCAAGTGGGAAGGAGCAGGCCACTTAAGTCATTTAAGTTCCAAGAATGAAGCAGGGCCTTTGTGTAAACAAAGGTGTGTGTGTGTGTGTGTGTGTGTGTGTGTGTGTGTGTGTAGGAGGAGTGGTGGAGTTTAAAACATTTGCATATGGGGTTTGCAAGGTGGGGTGAGAGGAAAAGATTTACATAAAAGTCTTACAAAATACTTGTTGCAAACAAAAGTTTTCTAGTGGTTGACAGAAAAGACTAATGTTGAATGTTTCTTAAATTTGGACCTAGAAGGGCACATTCCTTTTCGTTATTTTATAGAGATGTAAAATCAGGTAGGCTGTATTAAAAATCAGGCATTCCCACCAGCCTGCCCTCAGGGATCTAGCTTATGTAACCAGTCGCTGCCTCTCCCAGGTGTGCCAGGTGCTACAAATAAAAGGGGTGCCACCTCAAATTTCTCTCTGTCAGTTTCTCTCCCTCCCTTTCTTTTAATCTCTTCCTCTCCCCTTCTCCATCCTTCCTTTCCTCCCCTACCCTCTCTCTGTCTTGCTCATTCCCTGTCTGTCTGTCTGTCTGCCTGCCTGTCTGTCTCTATCTTACCATCATGTCCCCACTCCAAGACAGCCTTTTGCTTCCTCTGCTCCCCTGATAAACCTCTTACACTAGATCTGTTTCCTGGCATTATTTTTTAGTGACACATCTACCTTGGCATGTCCAGCAAAAGGTACCTTCTCAGCATTTATCCTATCAGGCTGGCTACTTAGCAGCAATCTGCAGACTCTGTGGCCCCTGCTTCTTGGTGGCAAATGTGCATTGATTGGAAGGATCGGAAAGACCTTGCCAGGCCTTGGTTAAGGGTAACTGTGAGCACACTGGGAGAATCGAGGATCACAGCAGACAAAGATAAATTTTGGGCAACCGAGTTGAGGCGTGTGTGTACATGTTTATATATATGCTCCTATGTAGGTGTCTGTGTAACAGCTTGTTTATGTGTGTATACATAGGTGTGCATGCATGTGTGAGGTGAATGAATCAGAAACTGACGGGGGAGGAGTCAGAGGGGTAGGACTCTCTAGGGAGAAAACTGAAATGTTAACAGCAAACTTTACAGACTCAATTGCTTACAGTTACAAAAGGAGAAATGAGAAGAAGCATTTTGTTTGGTTTTGTTGTTGCCTTTAATGCTTTAGGGCTTTAAAAACAGTGCACTCGTGAGATCTTGCTAGAATTTTACCCATAGTGACACCTCTTTCTTTTCTGAATTCCTTTCCCCTTGATTGGGAACTGTTGTATGTGCCCCTCACTCTGGGCACACAGATGCCCCTCACTCTGGGCACACAGACGCCCCTCACTCTGGGCACACAGACGCCCCTCACTCTGGACACACAGACACCCTTCACTCTGGGCACACAAATCCTGGTCTTTATGGCACTAGATAGCTTTCCTTCCTTCCTTAGTAAATATATGCAGATTGAGTGAACCGTCACTAACTCCTTCTTTCTGAATTTCATTGACATTGTTGGAAAAACTTGCAATTAGGAAAGAGTAAATAGTGTCCCGAGTGGTTAACAGTTGTATAATTAAGACGATAACCTGATAAGTGGCAAACATCTTGAGTCTCAGAGACCTTTGACATCTCCACATCATCGCTGGCATCATAAATACACATGATTTCAGCACACTGACTTATGTGTCTAAATGCTTTTGAGCTTGAAATGGGATTCATTATATTTGCTTCCTCTAATAGGCCACGATAATCAAAACTTTCCATTGATGTCAAAACTCTTTGGAAAGCTAAGTGTTGTAAAGACTGAGATTGTTAAGTCTGTATTGTTTAAGATCTTATAGCTATAACAGAAAAGAATACACACATGTCTAAAGATCCTACAAAAGTCACACAAGTATGCTAGAGTGTATCTCAAGCTTAGTATTCATTGCTTTCTTTAGACACTGCGTGTGTGTGTGTGTGTGTGTGTGTGTGTACGCGTGCGCATGTGTGATACCTTTATGTGCATATGCTTGCCTGTGTGTGTGGAGGGCAGAGGTCAACACTCGGTGTCTTCTCCTGCCATTCTCTACCCTAATTTTTGAGACAGGCTCTCTCCCTGGGAATGGATCTCAGCTAATCCACAGATCATTTTCTCAGCCCTTCCGTAGATGCTTTTAAAGGTCATGGCAACTAATGATCATATTGATGATGGCCCCACTACTATTACTTCTAGCTTCTGTAGCCTTGTGTAATTTGTAAAGGTCACATGAGTTATTATAGCTTTGGTAATTACTCATTAAGGGAGGGAAATAGCTTTTTTTTTTTTACATTAACTTCTTGCTAAAATGAAGAGTCAAACTGAGCTACAAAGTCATTTTAATTCAAGTATATTTAACTAACCTTATGCCCAATGTTCTGAAACACATACACTAATCCTCAGGAGAAATTTGAAGATGGAAACAATGGGACTAGCAGAGCTGGTACTGGGACCAGGGTGCATGAGGCTCTGGATCAGAGCTGTCAGAGTGATAAGCATGCATGAGGCTCTGGGTCCGGTCTCCAGGACTGCATAATCATATATACACACAAACACACAGACACAGAAACAGACCCAAAACACATACATGTAACTTATAATTTCTTTAATTAAAAAGGTATCATTTTTCACTCTTTGGGGAACATAAGTGTTTAACCACGGGCAATATCACTGAGACCTTTGTGTTAAGACTGCATGAAACCATTGATCTTTTGTGACTTAAAGTCTAGTTTTGAAACTTACTGATCTGGCTTCCTTTGAGCTTCATGGAGGTACATTTTTTCTTCTGCTGCTTTTGAATGTTCAGTTTCTCCTATGTAGTGTTAGGCTGACAATCTACAGCTGCCCTGGTCTGCCTTCCTATAAAGGGTGTCCTGGGGGGATAAGCAGGGATTCTGCTTTCCTTTGGGAGGGAAGAGGGACCCTCATCTCTTCTTATTTTCTCACCACCTCAGTCTCGTTTTTAGTTAAAATTCCTCCTGGGGTAATTTCCGTGCTCACCTTGCTTTGGTCAGTCCCAGGCCTCCTGCAGCAGTACTCTGACCTCCTGTAGGTGCTGACTGTGTGGCATATGCCCAACTGGGCTGAATGCCCTCCGAGGGACCCCTGTTGTTCTTGCTGCACTGAAAGTGTTTCCCTCCAAGCTTACACAGACTCATTGGGCAGCAATTTGTTCAATCTTGAAATTCTAGCTACATTTCAAATCCCTGAGCCTTGAGGCCTTTGCTTGATAGTTTGGACGTCCACCGTAGATGGTGGATGGAAAGGGGTCCTGATACAGTGGTGGTGTGTTGCTATAATAAAATATCAAAGACTGGGAAATTTATAAAGAAAAAAATTCTTGTCATAGTTCTGGAGTCTGGGTGGTCCATTAGAAAATAGGGTAGGGGTCATACTTGCAGGGCCTTCTTACTGCAGAAGCCCATGGTGGGCAAAAAGAAGGTAAAAAGTATTGTCTATGCAAAAGTCAAAGAGAAGGGGCCTGGAGAAGGAGAAGAGGCATCACACTCATGCTTTTATTAGGGACTTGTTCCTATGACAGCGGTAGGATCCTTCAGGAGGGCACAGCCCTCAGGGCCTGATAACCTCTAAAGGTCTCAACATGGCTACCTCCAAGCTGTAGAGCCAACCACGGCACTACTGAGGCCTATGGATCTCTCAGCTCTTCCAGGCACTCTGTCATCCCAGGAGCTGGGCATGGTATATCCTAGGTTTCCATCTTCTACAGGAAGTTCCACCCACATCTTTTCTGTGGGAATTATCTGGGCAGCTAGCGGGGACCACAGACATTTTCTTTGAATCTAGTGCTCTTGACTCTGACAGACCTGCTCTAGCCATTTGTAATTGTAAGAACTTAAGATGGACAGAGGCCCCGAGAAAGAGAGAGAGAGAGAGAGAGAGAGAGAGAGAGAGAGAGAGAGAGAAAGAGAGAGAGAGAGAGAGCACACGAGCTTCATGGCAAAGGCCTGTGGCCTTGGGAGGTCGAGGGAGGTGGTTCAAAGTCATCCTTGGCCACATTCTAAGTTCCAGGCAGTCTGGGCCTGTCTCATGGTAGATTAATACACAACAGTAATGGGTTCTGCTTTGCGGCCTGTTTCTCACTAGGACCTGACAGGTTCTGTGCTCTTTCTCCCCCTGCAGGCCGTTGGAGCGATCTAGTGAAGATGTGGACATAATTTTCACGCGTCTGAAAGGAGTTAAAGCTTTTGAGAAATTTCACCCAAACCTCCTTCGTCAGATTTGCTTATGTGGTTACTATGAGAACCTGGAAAAAGGAATCACACGTAAGGCCTGTGACTCTCATGGTGTATGCTTACATGTGGCTTGTGCTCCTCAGAGACTACTGTATGGGGATATATAACAGAGTCTAGTGCCAGATATTTGGGCTTCCAAGTGAGCCGGCATCTCTCTCCCCTGTGCTTATTTTGCTTTTTTTGTCCACAGTGTGAAATTGTTACCCAATTCCCCAACCTCGGGGCAGCAGCTCACTTTCTAGATGGGTCTGAATGGACAGACTGACATACTCATTTAGCTGAGTTGGAGATTCAAATAATTATAACGTTTGATACGGGAAGGAGGTGACCACTGGGCTAACTGATGCTGTTAACTGTGTTTTGAATGGACCTCAGTTATAAATAGTATTCATCTTAGGCATGAGTCAGGGGCAGCAGGAACAAAATGATGGGGGGAAAGCTGCCTTTTAAAAGTGCTTTTCTTTTCATTAAGAAAGCAAGGCTCCCCATTTCTAGGTATATTTTATTCTGCAATAACAGAACACTTGCATCCAACTGCCTTAAATAACCAGTGACTCATTCAAGAGGGAAAGAGACAACAAACCAATTCCTCGTGTATGAAAGCCCAGAGGCGAGATGATTCATAGCTGGTGGCGAAGATCCTGTGGTCCTCACAGCCTCAGGGCTTGACTTGTACTTCAGGCAGCTGCAACATGTGGAAGCATTCTGTGTCCACAGCAGAAATCCTCCCTGAAGGACTGTTCCCTCTCAGTTCCCCAGCAGACTTCCTGTGTTGTGTCATTGGCCAGAGCTATACCCCATGGCTAAAGTCTAGACCAGTCAATCACCAACAAAACTGATGAAGTGCCCTGGATTTATTAGAATAATCCTCACCATGCCCTACAGAAGACTTATCAACGTCTACTAATAACATAACACAGGAGCTAGTGTTTGATTTAAATGAGGTTTTTCCTCTGATGTTACAAACTAAGAGACAATTCAGGTTCAGAAACGTCTGGTGCGGATCATGGCCAAGTGCCTGAGTGCAGAGGATTCAGAAAACAAACAAGAAACCTGAGGGCTCAGTCTTTACAATTTTTATAAACAAAGGAAAAGAAGCCATCCATGGTTGGTTTAAAATGAAAGGTGTTACTCTAGAAAACACATCAGATCCATTCATTTATTTACTAACTTTTTACTTTCTGACATAGTCTTATGTCTTTTGGGCTGGCCACAGATTCATGGTCCTCTCACCTCAGCCTGAGTGCTGGCACTGTGGGCCACCACGATGGTTTTGATGCAGATCCATGAAGTTGGGTGGCATAATGTGGCAAGTCCAATAAGCCTTTCTCCTGTTTAGAGTCATAGTTTTCCAAGAATCACAACACAGTGAAGTGCATTTAAGATGGGGTACACAGGATGTTAGTGAATTATGACAGTCAATGTTTTGTGTGACTCTGGCTGTCTTAGAACTCACTATATAAAGCAGACTGGCCTCAAACTCACAGAGATCCACCTGCCTCTGCTTCCCAAGGGCTGTGATTAAACCCTGGAGTTACTATGTTGAGCCAATGACTGCAGTCAGGGTACTCAATGATTACAGATCAGTGTCTGGGAGCATTCTCTTGATGGGTATCTGCTTCCTAAAATGTTGAATCTATAGGATAAGCTCTGTGGGTGGATGGCATTGAGGAAAGCTATGTTGTATTCTTGTCAGAATGGGTCCAGGAAGGGTGAAAATAAGCCAAGCTTGTGATACCCTGTGAGGATCTATCAGGTTACAGTCATTAAACCTGTACCCGGCGCGCTTACATCACTGTTTCTCTTTCAGTATTTCGCCAGGGGGACATTGGAACCAACTGGTATGCTGTCCTAGCTGGGTCTTTGGATGTTAAAGTGTCTGAGACCAGCAGTCACCAGGTAATCTACCCTGTCATTACAAAAGAAAAGAATGTGCTGGGCATGTAGCTCAATGGTAAGGTGCTTGCCTAGAATGTGTGCGGCCCTAGGTTCAATCCCAAGTAACATATCACATGCACCCCCCAAAACCCAAAACAAATAAACAAAAAACCCTAGGGTGTGTCATTACTGTTGTTTTTAGTACGATTTATTTTTTTGAGACTTTTATATGTGAGCACTGTATTTACACCATTTCCAGCCCCCCTCCCACTCCAACTCCCAGTGCCCACCAAGCTCCCTCTCAAATTCATGACCTTTTTTAAAGAAACATTTTCAAATCTACTTTCCCCACGTTAAGTGTCCGTTGAATTCCTTTGTTTAGTCACGTTATAAACATACACTGAGAGTCTTGTGTGAAGTGAGCTTGGTGTGAAAGGTTGGAACATTCAGTTCAGGAACACACTGGCTGCCTCAGGAGCTGCCTGTCTCTTGGGAAGTGCAGACAGTTCTACTGCAGAGTGATAGACGGTTTCATGGCTGCTGTAAGAGGTGAGTGTGAGCACCGGGAAAGATGTCTCTTGCTTCTCTCTGGGAGCCTTTCTCCACATTGCTTAGTGACTTTTCTTCAAATGAGAAGTTGTCCCCATCAGCCTCCTGGGAGCTCCAGAGATGCAGGGAAAAGTGGCTGACAGAGGTACCCTCAAAGACTGCTTTCTCCACAGCTGGCTATGGTGGCAAACACCTTTAATCCTAGTATTTTGGAGGTAGAGCCAAGCAAATCTCTGAGTTTGAGGCCGGCCTGGTCCTCAGAATGAGTTCCAGGACAGACAGGGCTACTCAGAGAAACCTTGTCTGGATAAACCAAGACCCCAAATCAAAACAAACGTACTCCCCCAAACAACCAATCAAACATAAAACACACCCCAACTCACCAAAACCAACCAACCAAACAAACAATAAACCACACACCACCTAGACTAGGGTAGTGGCTCACTCTGGATAGTCCCTGCTGTATAGACATGAAGACCTGAGTTCAGAACGTCAGCATCCACACAACAGCCTGCTTGTTGTCGAATAGATTAAAATCCCTGCTCTGGGATTCTACCCTGCCTTGGATTACTGAGTACCAGGGTAAAAAACACACTCACAGCTTATATATTTTTTAATAAGCCTTAAGCAGCACAGTAGCTGGGCAGCTGGTTATTTGAGGGTCATATATAGTAGAAAATAATAAAACCCTGGCCTGGGGCTTTACCCGCCTTTGGTGGTCGAGTTCCTGGAGGAAACACACAGCATTTATAGATTTAATATGCCTTAAGCAGCACAGTAGCTGGGCAGCTACCTACCCTCCATGCTGCTAGCGTCTACTTTTCTATCAATAACTCCAAGTTATGACTTACTATTCACTACGTTCTATCTGGGTTACTCTTAGCTCCAATTGGGATGGGCCACATTTTTATGGCTCAGCTAACTCGTGGCAGCTTCTCCTTTCTCCTCTCTTGCACATCCCTCTTTTATTCCATGGTGGCTTCTCCCTCCTTTTCTCCTCCTGGTCCTCTATTCCCAAGCCTGAGAAACCTCAGCCACACCTGTGTTTCTTCTGCCCAACTATTAACTGTTGGTCTCTTTATTTACCAATCACAATTAACTGGGGGCAGGGTCACTCAGTGTCTTTCTTGCAAACTCTCTCCCATTGGGGCCCCAATCTACCATTAGAATGCAAGCAGCACTAGGCCAACCCACTGTACCTGCTATAGCTGCATAATCTGTAGTCTCAGTTCTCAGAGGGAAGAAGAGACAAGCAAATCACTAGAGCTCACTGGCCAGTGAGTTCCAGATTGGAACTCAATGAGGTCCAGATTTAGTGAGAGACCCTGGCTCGAAGAATAAGGCGGAGAGCAATTGAGGAAGACACCCAATATTGAGCACCTCTGGCTTCCACAAAAATGTACACACACACACACACACACACACACACACACACGCACACACACACGTCACATGCATATGTGTACACACAAACACTAAATGCATAAAAGACAATTTCTGAGCTCTTTTTTGGCAGTACATTTCAAATGGAAAAATATTTATGATTCTAAATTTGAGATTTACATTTTGTAGGGACGTGTGGGAAATTGTCTTATTTATTTATTTATTTATTTATTGTGTGTGTGTGTGTGTGTGTGTGTGTGTGCATGTGTAGAAGCCTGTGTACCACATGCATGCCTGGTGCTGGAAGGGTTAGAAGAGGACATTAGATCCCCTGGAACTGGAGTTACAGATGGTTGTGAGCCACCATGTGGGTGCTGGGAACTGAACCCAGCTCCTCTTAAAAAGCAGCCAGTGGTCTTTACTGCTGAGTCATCTGCTCAGCCACAGCCACCCTCTTAAAACTGTAGAGGCATCATAAAGATTGTTGTTGGAGCAGAATTTGGAACACAGTTGGTTTCCTGTGTTAGGACAACTGCTGTGGATGGCTACTGTCTCTTTTGGTGACCAAGTCACTCTTGTCCCACAGGGACTTTCCCTGTGTGGCCACTGTGCAGAGTTCACCAGACATGGCCTGCAGCTCCTGCCTCCCAGCTGTGGTGACGCATCCCCTCTTCTCTTTCATGACTGGTTTTCCTTGGATATCAGAGAAGACTCTGATTTTATCAGCCGCCTCAGTTTCCCTGTGGGTCTGAGAACGGCTGCCTTCTTTTGCACAGTCACCCCTAGTAGACAGCTTTCTAAGCACCCAACAGGTCTTTACTCTTTGAACCCTCATATGACCTCTGGGTTAGGTTGTATTCCTGTTTTCTCTTTATGGATGAGGAAACTATGCCCCCTGCCATGCCCTGAAGAGTTAAATAGCTTACCTAAAGGACATACTATGTTTAGAGAGTAAGGGAGCTAGGATTCACACACAGGCAGTCCAGCGCCTAGTCACATGCTCTAAATCACTGCTCTGAGTGGTCTCACTGAACCAGGAAGAGGGCTAGGAATGTAGCTCAGGTGATAAGAGAGCTTGCCTAGCTTGCAGCAAGCCCCTGGGTTTGATTCCCACTACCATATGAACCAGATGTAGTGGTGTACAATATTCTAGGTGGAGGCAGGAGGATGAGGAATTCAAGGTCATGCTGAGGTACATGGAGAGTTGGGGGTCAGCTTGAACTACAGAAGACTGTTTCAAAATAAGAAGTAAAAGAAAGCAAGATGATAAAATATAACCTCCTACGCATGCACACACGCACGCGCATGCAAGCAGGTAAATGCACCCAAGCAAGCACGTACACGCATCACGCATGCACGTACATGCATCGCCCAGGCAAGCATGTACACGTTGTTGCCATTCTGCTGTCCTGATGGGCACTCCTGGGCGTCTCTGTTTAGAGCTTCTTGGTACTCATTCCGCCGAGAGCCTTCTGCACAGACGTGCCGCAGGGAGGACCTTGAGCAGGGTCATTTGCTGGTTCCTCTTGCTCTTGAATTCTCCCTGAGTAAATCCTGATGGAGAAAGGAGAGAACCTGAAAAGGAAATGGAAGGAAAGAAGAAAGTGAGGGTTAAGAGGGAGAGAGAAGAGGGAAGACAGGGCAGCCGTGCCAAGGGTCAGGGACAGCAGCAGTGATGGTCGCACAGCCACTGCTGTGATGGGAGACTTTGACCGGGTTAAAGTAACATGTGGTCAGTGTCTTCAGGAATATTTCCCTGAGCCAATGGGAGAGCCCCATGAGGTCTGAGCAGGGAGAGCTGATTAGTTCTGGGGTTTTACACTTTAATTTCATATAATTTATTTGTAGGTTTTTAATCTGTACTTTTGACCTTAAGCCTAATGCAGAAAACGTTTCTAAGCTGGGCTTGGTCCCCTCGTCTCCTAACTTGTGAGGAATTATTAGCTTTATACTGATGTTTGCTTACTGTCTCCTTTATAGACTCCCTCCTATAAAGCTTAATCAGCTTTTTGGAGTTATTCTCATCATTAGGATACAAGCAAGAAAAGGGGCATTGACTCTACTTGTTCTAGAATGTACCCTGAGGCAGAAGGGGGACCCCAGGCTCTCAGGCAGCTCACTGTCCCAGCTGTGGGACAGGAAGAAGCTAAGGAGAGTGAGCAAGATGGCTGACCTTCCTCTCATCAAGCTTCATGAAAAGAAGGGGGAACCCACGGTTTATCTGGCTAACTGTGTGGTGGGCATTGGGCCTCTGCCTGGCTGCTTAGCTTGGGAGTATAGTACGCTTTGTAAGAGAAAAAGAAGTAAACAGAAATAAGAGGAGAGAGGGAAAAAAGAAGAGAGGAGACAGAGAGAGAGATTGATTTCGAGGTTCCTGTTGGTAAACCTGAACTCCTGGAGCAGCTGTCCGGGTTGGGGGGAGGTAATACCGTTGTTACATTCTTGAGCATGGAGGCTGGAAACTCTGACTCTTCTGTGGGAACACCACGGGAAACGAATTTATTCTTAAGACCATCAGCTAGCTGGGACAAGGCCCATCTACTCTGGGAAGGGTAATATGCTTTCTTTAAAGTTTATGGATAACAAGATGGCGCAGCAGGTAAAAACTCCCGTGCAAGCCTGGAGACCTAAGCTAGATCCCTAGGACATATGCAAAAGAAGGAAGGATGGAATGGACTCTGCAGAGTCGACCTCTGACCTTCACATAGGTCCCATGACATGTGTGCTTTGCCCCCCCATACATAAAAATAAATAAATTTAAATTTTATTTACTATAACATCAATCACATCCAAAAACCCTTTAGAACAACATCTAGCGTTTGAATGAACAAGTGATCACCAGGTTGGCCTAGAAAATCCATCACGCCACCATAACCCTTATGCCTGTGTACAGCGACTGGCTTTATCTTTAGGCATTTATATGCTGGTGTACTCATAGGCTTGGATACGAGGCTCCATGACAGTGGTTTTAACCTAATCCACTGGGGCCACACAGATGCATATCAATTAGATTTCAATTTAGGGTAGCAAGTTGGGGGTAGGAAGTGAGGAAAGAGAAAGAAAAATGGTCGCAAGAGATTGAAGGTGAATTGGGAGACGATCGAGGAGAGCTGTGCTCAGGGTACGGACATTATCTGAGAGGAGGGCAGCCTTCCTCTGCTAGCCTACGTCTCCATTTTTGTTCTCTGAGACCCTCTGTCTGTTTTCTCACCAAGTCAGTGGGGATACAGTGACAAGTTTCCAAATGCACCCGTGTTTCACCCCTGTGTGGGGCCATCAGATGCTTTCTGGGCCAGAACAATGAGCAAAGAGCAAGAAGGGCTTCTGGCGCAGGAGTGCCTCCTACCGGCGGCTGTACACTGAGCATCCTACAAGCATCGCAGTGACCACGACCTGCGCACGCCTCGTGATCTCTTGAGAGCTCAGATGAGACTCGTTTTATTCTACTGATGCTCATGGCAGTCAGGTGGGGCAGTGAGTTCCTTGTGACTAAGAGGCTTATGCCCTTGACCATCATGGGTGCCTGAGGCTGGGAAGAGGGAAAGGTAGAAGTGAGGGCAGCTGGGATCGCAGTTGTGGGGAGAAGCAGCTCCTCCCTCCTGTCTTCTGCCTGTGATGCCCCCTCAGAATCCCAGGCCTTCACCAACACACCCACCCACTCGTACTTGACCACCTCTTAGATCTACGGTTAAACCAGTGTGGCTTTCCATTCCACGGCACACCCAAGGTGGAGCAGGATAGACAAGGGAAGAAAACTGAGGACATCAGGTTACAGGGTTGAGGTGAAATTGTTAGAAGGGATATAGATGTTGTGTGGGCAGCTGGGAGAAAGGAAGGATCCTGACTCGGATGACGGAGTGGGTGGTGGTGTCCCTGAAGAGACAGACCCAGGTTCTGACATAATATTTCTTATGCTATACATTTACTGGGTTTAATTTTGATACTTTTTTTTTTCTGAAAAAGTTACCCTATTTTATGTGGCAATAGGGGGTTAAGAATGTATGTATAATTATTATGTTTGCCTCATAAGCTCCTATTACTTCCTGACCATTCTATGTGCTATTTCTTATTCCATCACTCACATTGTGCCAGGAGCTTAGGAACACTGTGTGTGTGTGTAGGCGCATGCGTACGAGCGCGTGCCTGTGTACCTCTCTTTACTGTTGGTTTGGATGGCTTTTTTTTTTTATTTTAAAACAAAACAAAAACTCTTTGGGCCCTAGGAGATACTCACTTTTCACTGGTGATGTCCCCCACACAAGTGGTAGGAGCCCTCATTGTTCACAGAGCCTGTATCGACATTGCCTTGAGCCCACCCATAGGCTGGCCCATGTGTGCTGTGTCATGCTTGTCCACAGAGAAGTCACGGTCTCCTTAGGATGATGGAGTGGTAAGTTGAAGAGCTGGAGGCCACTGGGATACCCTGTTATTCTGTGTTCTTTCTTTGCTATTGTCAGAGTTAGTCAACATGCATGGCCTTTTGAAGTATACAAAGTGTCTCACCAGTATCCAGGGAATCTAGGGGTAATGTGCATTCATTATTGCCCACTGGATCACTGATGCCTAAGATTGCAGTAAAGAAATCCACTGATCCCACATTGTAGAGAAGTATGAAAATGATTCAGGGAGTGAGTGGGTCTGTCAGCTTCACGCCTTTCCAGTGTGGTGAGGATGGGGCCCACTGCTTTAGGCCTAGAGATGGCTTACCTCCCCACCCCCAGCACATGGCTCAGTCCCACTGTCTGCTTAACAGGCAGAGTTGGTGAGGGTGGAGGAGCAGGCTGGGAGGGAAAGGTAGAAACAGCTGCCGACCACCTCACTCTGTCTCCAAGTGACACAAAATCCTGTTGAGAAAAGCATAGCTCATTTCTCAAGCAGTTACATTATTACCTATTCCTGATGGATCCCTGAGCCACACCCTGTTTATGCGTCCTTGATTTCTGGGCAGCTAAATCCCCCAAGATGAAGGCTTCCAGAGCAACCTGACTGGGAGAGAGAAAGCCCTTGAATAAGCAGGGACGTATACCACCCGGAGACCTTCCCCAAGGAGCTGATGCTCTTGCTCCCATTCCCGCATCGCTACCTTGAAACCATGTTTGCCCTAAGAATTCTGGGAAGTGTGGAGCCGCTTCTCCTTGTTCCGAGGAACTTTTAGGGACCTGCAAACTCTCACTCCTATCTTCCTGCTTTTATTCCATGTTTATTCTTCACTATCAAACAAAACCCAGGCTCGCTGCAATGTGTACTCACGTCAGAGGCATGTCTCCTAGCTTCTCAGACAGCTCTCCTGCTATCTTACAGAACATTGACCAACCAACATGGGGGCGTGCCTTCAGGCAGCATCCATGGCTAATGGCGTCCCAACACAGCATACATGTTCATGTAGATTTTCTACTTGACAACAGGGATTTAGTTAAGGAGTAGTCTCTCCAGTTCCCCAGTGACACTTTGTCTGCACCTCCAGGGACATCCCACCCAACAACAATACAAACAGTAATAGTAATAGTGATGATGATAAACCTTAAGTAGGCATATATACCTACTATATTAGACAACAGCACCCAACTCTTGTGTGTGTGCATATATATGTGCATAAAGCCTTGTTTTCCCTGCTGATTTTATAGGTGAGGAGAATTTATGGTATAATAAATACCTAAATCCTAGAATCATGTATTTTTTTTTCTAGCTAATTTGGAAACACCCAAGCTAAGGAAAATTTCCAATCATACCACTTCCTAAAGACTGACAGAGTTTCATGTTTCAAAATAGAGAATGGTGTTTTATGATGTCGTTAAAGCCTGTGCATCTCTGTAACAGACCCTTACTCACTGTTATCTTTAATTGATACAAACCCAGCAGCTTGGTTGGGTATGACTATGCACAGTTAGTTACGCTGTGAACTGAGGCTAGAGGGTCCTACCTTAATGACTCAATGTATATAAAGCACTTAGTACAAAGCTTTGGATGAGCAGGGTCTCTGTTTTCTGGTAACTAATAAAATGTTGATTGCCTAGAATGGGGAGCTGTTGGCTCCCATGCTTGCAATGCTAGAATTGGTCACAAGAGGGCAGTGTTAGAACATGAAAACCAGGAAATGCGGCCCAGTATTTGAAACTGCAGGAACATTTGTTCAGCCATTTCACTGGAGCAGAGATTCTGGGCTGCACTTGGCCTTGGTCTTCACTTCATCCCACCCCCTCATCTGTCATTGTGCCATTATCTGGCAATTTTTACTCTGGCTTTAGAAAAAAGACCTCTTGCTGTTTTTCTCTTTAAGGTCAAATAGAAAACCTTTAGTCTACAACACAGATGCTTTTGTACATTGCATTTTTGTTTATCAAATTTGAAGCAGAGCTCCCCTACCCACCTCTGTGTGTCCTTCCATCCTTGCCCTCCCCATTTCCTCTCCCTGATTCTTTCACTCCACCAATCACTCTGTTTACTTTGCTTTCAGTGACATCACCATTTTTGGGAGACGTTACTTGAGCACATTTCTGAACAGTTTTATGAAGCCGAGAAAACGTGAAAGGTGCCAAGCTGGCTGCAGTTGGTGTCATTGCCGACTCCTGCTGGTGCTCTGGCTGTGGCTGAGCTATTCATTCAGAACATATTTTTTAGTTGACTTAGCATTCTGCACAACTCATCCTACGTTTAGTTTTGATGTTAAGTCTTCTTTGTCTGGATGACACAGGGCTGGCCAGATAGGCACTCTGCACTGGTTAGAAATGCCCGTGCCAGGCCATGCTCTGCAAGCCAGCCCCAGCCAGCTTGCCTGATGTCCATCAGCTGCCTGACAAGCTGATTCCAGGGACATGCTCTAAAAGGAACCGGCCCCGCCATTGCCACTTGCCAGAAAACACATTTGACTTAGAAGTATCTTGCCTTCCTGCTTGGCAGTAAATCCTTTTGACAGACATACAGTTGGATGCCTTGACAGACTCTGAAATTGGGTTCCATTCAATTTGATTACTTAAAAGCGCTTAGAGGATTCAATAAATTCCAGGAGCAAATTCAAGCTCACAAAGCTAAATGCAAGAGCTTTGAAACCTAGTGGCAAGTATAGGCTGGAAATGAATGTTGTAAAAACATTTGCTTTGTAAGAATTTATGCTTCTGAGTCTATCTATACACTTAAAGATAACCTAACACAATAAGATTATTAGTTCTTGACTCACTAACACAGAAATGAATGAATTCTGAATAGCTAACAGATCTGATAACTCTTTTTGGGGAAAAGAGATTTTCTTTTTTCTTTCCTTTCGTTCTTTTTCTTTTCTTTCTTTCTTTCTTTTTTTTTGAGTCCAGGTCTTACTATATAGCCCTGGATGGCCCAGAACTTATTATATAGAGGACCAGGCTGGCCTCAAACTCAGATATGCACATACCTCTGTCTCCCAAGTGCAGGGATGAGAAGCATGAGCCATCATGTCCTGCCTAAGATCTGAGACATCTTCAAAATTACAGAATAATTTAAAAATTGTCCTGGGTTTATCAGAGACAAAGCTTACTATTAAGTTACTCTGACGTCCCCAGAACATCTGTGCAGGCTGGGTTTCAATAGACCGCAATCTCACTGCTTGTGACATGTAGCCCTGGCCTACTTAACACCACCACCATTTCACAGTGTACACATGGGAAACGGCTCTGGTGAGAATGCTTGCTTTAAGATGGGAGTACTCCATAATGCAGATGCACAAAGCAGATAAATTAAGGGGTGATTAGTGGTGGGACAAAAGGATTCTTTGATTTACACAGGCTTGTCAGGAGGGTTTCTTTGAATACAAGCTCTCCCAGAGAGCTCAAGTGTTTTGCAGATCATTCAAACCACTTGACATCCAGACTGGGGGACAGAGAAACTTGGAGTTTAAGTGTCGAAAGCCATCATTAGATGAAGCTTAATACAACATGACTATAGAGAGGCTCTGTTGTTTAAATAATAGCAAAAATATAATTTGCTTTTTAGAAGTGTAGAAAACCTGAACATGTGTGATGACGTGACTGAGTTAGGAATTATAGTTTCTCTTGTGTTATTTTTACCTATTTAATTCTGGCAGGATGGCTCAGCCAGTAAAGGTGATTGCCACCAAGCCTGATGACTTCAGTTCGAGTCCCGAAGTTCACATGCTAAAAAAAAGAGAACCAACTCCCACAAGTTCTCACACTGACCCCAAAGGGCATGCTATGGTATGCGTATCCTGGTAGCTGTCCCTCCAATAAAGACATGTTTAAAATGTGTTCTGCTATTAATCTCTTTTTTTAAAAAAACATTTTTTAATGTATATGAGTGACCTATCTGCATGTACACCTGCATGTCAGAAGAGAGCATGAGGTCCTTTATAGATGGTCATGAACCACTATGTGGTGGCTGGGAACTGAACTCAGGACCTCTAGAAGATCAACAAGTGCTCTTAACCATTGAGCCATCTCTCCAAGCCTGCTATTAGTCTTATAAAAGAGATTGTGACCATTTCACAGAGGACCTAAAGCCATGGAGGGAATGTAATCTAGGTCTGTCAAGGCTCAGGCCTCTTCCACATCAGCACTGTCTGACTCTTTTTTGTCTCTGTGTGGACCTCCTTTGCCTCTTGTTTGGTGCCTGTCACCACAGGCTTGTTGGCATCCTTTGGTTTAGTCCCAGTATTTAAGATAGCTGTGGATTTGTGTGGCAAAGGCTCAGGCAGATTTAGAGACTGGTACACACAGACTGAGGTATACATGTGGGCAGGAAATGTGTGGAATAATTTTATGTCAACTTGACACAGGCTGCAGTCACCTGAGAGAAAAGAACTCTAGAGTAAATGCCTCCATAACATTGGGCTGTAGACAAGCCTGTAGGGCATTTTCTCTCCCTCCCCCCTTTTTATTGGATATTTTCTTTATTTACATTTCAAATGTTTTCCCCTTCCCAGGTATCCCTTTCAGAACCCCCTATCCCATTCCCCCTCCCCTTGCCTCTATGAGGGTGCTCCACCCACCCACCCGCCCACTCCTGTCTTCCTGCCCTGGCATTCCTCTACACTGGGGCACTGAACACCATCAAGCCCAAGGGCCACTCATCTCACTGATGTCCCACAAGGCCATCCTCTGCCACATATGCGTCCAGCACCATGGGTCCCTTCATGTGTACTCTTTGGTTGGTGGTCCAGTCCCCGGGAGTTCTGGCTGGTTGACACTGTTGCTTGTAGGGTATTTTCTTAAGTAGGGATTCATATGGGTGGACCCAGCCCATTCTGAGTGGTCATGGGTTCTATAAGAAAGTAGGCTGAACATGCCACTAGGAGCAAGCCAGTAAGCAGCATCCCTTCATGGCCTCCGCATCAGCTCCTGCCCTATTTGAGGTCCTGCCATGATTGGTTTCCATGATGAACAGTTATGTGGACATATGAGTGGAATACAGCCTTTTCTTCCCAAGTTGCTTTGGGTTGTAGTGTTTCATCAAAGCATTAATAGTCCTAGATGAGATTGGGGATCAGGAAGCAGGCCTAGTGGGGAGCTGGACCTCTACACAGGCTGACTTCAAACTCTCCCCACAGAATGACTACCTGAGAGCCCTTGGGCTACAGATGTATTGTCAAATGATGCATCAGCATGCTTTTATAAGAATCAGCAGGAACAGGCAGTCAGTAGCTAGGTAAAGAGACTGGCTAGTTTCTAGTCTCGGTTCTCCCTCTGCCTGGATACTGAACATCTTAGAGTGTGAATCTGTCTCGCTTCTGAGACTGTGATAATGATGATGTTAGTGCAGATCACTGTAATAGCATTCCTAACCTCAAAAGCCTACATGTTTCAAATTCTGAAACTTTTTGAGTGCTCAAAATGGAACGATCTGTATCTGATCCTATATGACAGGTAGTTCAGACACAGTTCAGGGAATGGAGTGGTGACTCAGTTGATAAAATACCTGCCAGAGAAGCGCCAGGACTGAGTTCAGCTCTCCAGCACCCCAGGCTTGGCCACATCGTCTGTAACCCAATGTGACACGCACATACATGCAAAATACAGCTTCGTGCATGTACAGATTTGCTTGGAATATTGCGTGAAGTTATTTTCAGAATGTGCATAAGGAAATTTGACAAAAAAGTGATTTTGTGTTTAGAGCGAGGTTCCTCCTGCAAAGTATCTCCTGATTTTATGTCTATACATATATATGTATATGTGTGTATGTATATTATATATATGTATGTAATATATATTATGCAAATATCCCACAATCTTAAAAAATGGGAAACCTGAGACCATTCTGACTCCAGGTATTTCACTCAATAGGAACATCCAGGAGTGACATAGCGTTTTTTCTAGTCATGCTTTGTTCAAATAGCATGATGTCAATTTTGACGGGCGAAAGAGACATCACGATCAAAACCATGTTGAGTCATGGTACAGCACTCCACTCACATCTATGCAGATGTCTAGTTCCAGGGGATCCTATGCCACCTTCTGGCCTCCAAGGGCACTGCACACTTATGCAGATACACATGGAGGCAATAGCCCACCTACACAAATTAAAATACCCAAAGCATTCTTTTAAAAGGGTTCTGACCAATAGGTTTCCTCTGTGGGAAGCTGGGCTCTCTCCAGAGAAGGACAAGGAAGCTGTTGGCATCTCCCACTGTCCTGCCTCTTGGTAGAAGAAGGATGAAGCTTAAAGGTGCCTGTTCAACATTCTGTTCTTGGGCTGGGTGATAATGCTCCAGGCAGCACCTTGCATGAGTGCATGGATCTGTGTATGGATCTGTGTAGAAAGCTACAGTAGCTTGGAAAGTGGGTGGGTAACCTGGCAGGACTCCTGCAGGGCTGGGTAAGCTCACCTGCATTTCACAAAGTCCTTTGAATTTTTGAATCTTTAGTTTCCATTTGAAAGGTCCTCAAAGCTCAGAGTTAGAGGCCAGCCTGGTCTACAGAGGGATTTCCAAGGCAGCCAGGGCTACACAGAAAAACCTTGTCTTGAAACAAAATAAAACAAAACAAAAAGTCTCAACACTGGAAAGAACTGGTTCTCAAGTTAAACTGACAGAAGAGTGTAGTATTCTCGTGAGATCCTTCGGGGAGCCCTCTGCTTTAGGGAACCTGTGGATGCCTGTGGTTTGTCACCTCCCATCTCATGTGTCTACCAGAATTTGAAAGTTATTCACCAAGTTCCTGAGTTCTGGTAACTTCAGTTCTGGGCATGCTTTCTGAATGAATTTGTTTGCAGCCATCCCTCTGGAGAATTTACCCATGGCTGTTCTTAGATTTCCTCCGGATCTTTTTTTTCCCCTTTTCTGAAATATTATTGATTTTTATTTTTCTGAACATAATTTTAGAGGGTAATATCTTTGCATAAGCAATTTGCCATGGCTCAAGGAGCTGGATCCTTGTGCTCATTCATCTCAGTAATGCGACTGCAGAGTCACTAACTGGATCTTAATAACATTTGCCAATGATTGGGTATTAGATGCATGAAAGGAAAAGGGTGCCTTCTAACTGGGGGCTCACCCTTGTATAGCTCCTTAGTTTACAATGCCTGCAGAAATAATCTGCAGATGATTTGGAGTGGCTATTTGCTTAGTCTGAAAGTTGTTAGAACTAAGTAGAAGTATTCTCATCAATACTGCATGTGAGAGGAATTGGTTTTTACTACTTCTTTAGTAACTTTCTTAATGACAGTTTATAAGCAGCTTCTCAGTGCTTTCTCCAGCTTGCTTTCCCTCTGTTCTGGCTGCAGGAGGCAGCATGATACAAAAAGCTAACGAAGCTTGGCTTCTTTAGTCAGAAAGACTTAGAATCTGGCTCTATGGTTTCTTTAAAGACTGAAGCAAGGCCTCTGGGCACTCACTGCTTGGCCCTTCACTTTTCCAGATTCAGTAGCAGCCCTGTTCCAATTTCCTAAATATTGTGGTCATTCCTTCTTACTAAAAAGACCTAGTTCCTTTTCAGTAAACAGTTTTCTTATTCTTAAAGCAACTAGTAGTTTTAGAATAAGATAAGATTATTGTTATTAGCATTATTCAGAGTATCTAGAAACATCCTAGAGGTCCCAGTATGAGAATGGATGGGCAAATGGTAACATGGCCACAGAACGCAAAGCTATTTACCTGCAAGAGGAAAAACACCCACCGATCCACGTGAGAACACAAGCAACTCAGAGATGTAACGTTGGTCCAAAAAAGTCAAACACAGATTAGAACCTACTGCCTGTCTCTGTCTATGTAACATTTCCTAACAGGCAAAATATCTTTCTGAGGATGGAAATCAGTCTGATGGGAGAGTCTTTACTGGATAGGGAATACAGCGAACCTTTAGGGGTGAAAGATAGGGTGTAAGATTTGACTGGGTATCATTTACACCAGTGAACAACACAATGAAATTAGGTATTTATTTTCACACAAATTATATTTGAATTTAAATAAAAGGCAAGCCTCTCACCCATTGCATATTTAATTTCCTAATGAGTTTTTTTGGGGTGCTTCTCAGGATGCGGTAACCATCTGTACTCTGGGAATTGGGACAGCCTTTGGAGAGTCCATTCTGGACAACACACCTCGCCATGCGACCATCGTTACCAGGGAGAGCAGTGAGCTCCTCCGCATTGAGCAGGAAGACTTCAAGGCACTATGGGAGGTGAGCCCTAAGGCATCTTGTCCGTTAATGCAGTTTCTAGTGAGAGAGAGAGAGAAAGAGAGAGAGAGAGAGAGAGAGAGAGAGAGAGAGAGAACTGCCTCGTGGATAATGGTGTAACAGTCAAGCCGTAATGTGTACTTTCCTGAGCTGGTGGATGGAATTTAATTTTCAAAACTTGTTTTTGAAATGAGTGAGTGAAGAAACCATTTTGACATAAGACATCCATTTTTTTTTGTTATTGCTAATTTAGTGCTTGCACGATTTTCTGTGGCTTGACAGACCTTATAATTATTTTCTGAATGACCATAGAGTGTTTATGAATTTTCTCTTTCCTATTCCACAGATGTATTCTTAACCAGGGAACAAAATACTTTGACATTTTCTTTTGCATTTTAAAAATCATTATTGACACATTCCCTGAGAAAGTGGAATGAATGGGGTTAACATCTGGCTCATTTAAATGCTTTTAAAAATGATGTGCTCTATAATAAGGTATGGAAAATGGGGGCCGTAAAGATGTCTGGTTACTTGCCAACTTCAAAACGCATAGGTGGCACAGCAGTAGATGGATGCCTCTGGTCTTGTTGGCGTTTGCATTTACCGATGCTTCCCAGCATCCCTTGGGGCGCAGCGCTCATTTACAGGAAGTGTGAGAATACATCATCTTATATGCAGTCAATGGCAGATAGAGCACTCATAAAGGCCCCGCCGGGCCTTGAATCTTTTATGCTCTCCTTCCTTTTCAGCTCCTTTAGCTTTGGATTTTAACCTGTGGTGGCTCCTTGTCTTTGTCCCTGGCTCAGTATGTCCAGGAGTTAACCCATCGAGTCGGCAGGCTTCACCACTTGTTCCAGTGTGGCTAAGATTTCAAACTTGATCTAAAAAGAATTTTGTATAATCAAATAGTTTCCTCCAGAGCCAAACAAATGACTGATGCATTGGGGGAGCTAGCCTGCAGGTGAATGAGCGATGATGCTCCGCCGTAAAAGTCATGCAACGCTTTGGAAGGCCTTGCTGGTGGGGCCGGTTACTTTTATTCTTGGCGGCCGTGAATAAATTGTGGGGTTGCTTGTTTGAAATGTTTCTCTTAGAAAATATTAAAGAACTCCAACTGCTCTGTAAAGTTCAGAGACAAAGATCCTTTTTTTTTTTTTTGTAGAAAGTCAAAGCGAAAGTTTATATGAGGTGTGTTGGCAAAGATATTCTGTCATCAGAAGGAGCCAGGCTTGAAGCAAATAAGCCTTTGGGGGGCAGGGGTTGTCTTTCATTTTAAAGGGTAAACTGAAAAGTCTTTCAAAATGAGAATTTAGGAAACCGACTTAAGAAAGGAAGTCATTCCTACGGTACCATGCGCCACTGTAGCCACTCTGTCCGTGGCCAATCATTTATCAACCCGATAGGGGAGCTTTGGGAAAAACATTTCTTTCAGTTAGGAGCCTGCAGTGCTCTGAAGGAAGTTCTTGAGAAGTTGCTGCCTACAAACATTAAAACAAGCTATAAGACCGTTTTTTTCGGACGAAATAATAACACAATGAGCACTTGCTTCCGGGTATGTAGCCCGGCAGTTACTGTGCAGCTGCACTCGCTCCATCTTGCTTTTCTTCTGAGCCTTGTTAATGTTAACGAGACAGCATGTCACTTCATCCTGAGTATTCAATTTGTATCGCAAGGAAATAAGTGCCCTGCTACAACCCATAATACTATTTCATGCCTACGGAATGAATAGTAGTACCTCGTAGTACCCCAAGGTCATAACCAGAGTATTATTTCATGGTTCCCCAGTTGTTCCAAATATATGTTTTATAGATATGCTTATATCTATATCTATATATGCTTATAGATATAGGTAGGCTCAGGAGAAAATAAAACAAAACACATATTATACTCGATTGTTCTAATAAACTTGCCCTGTTTTCTCTGCATCTCTCTTTCTCCCCCCTTCTCTTTCCACCCCCTTCTTTGTCTCCATCTCTCGTTTTATTGGCTTCTTTTAAAAGACCTGGTCAGTTTTCTCTTGCCTGAGATTTGTCTGACTGTTCTCCCTCGTCGTCTCTGTCGATGCTTCTACACAGATTTCCTATGAAGAGATGCTAGGGCTGAAAGTTTAATTTAGTCAAGTCAAACGTGTTATTTGATTGCCAGAAAATTCTGATGAATACAGCAGGAGGCTCAGAATGGCTGTCTTCTGTTGGTGATGCCTCGGTCTCTTGGATAGCTTACATTTACATATCTCAAGGCTGATTCCAGTCAGTATTCCTCATAGGGACAATTATTTGCTTTCACTTCACATCTAGCTCACTGCCTTTCTCCTGGTCACCCCTCCCACAATCCTCCCCCTCCTCCTCTCCCCTTCTTTTCTGAGCTGGTGGGGGCCCCTGGGTATCCTCCCACCCTGGCACTTCAAGTCTCTGAGAGGCTAGGCATTCCACTGAGGCCAAACAAGGCATCCCAGCTAGTAGAACATATCCCATTTATAGGCAATAGCTTTAGGGATAGCCTCTGCTCTAGATGTTCAGGACCCACATGAAGGCCAAGCTACACATCTGCTACATATGAGTCAAGTTAAGTCAAGTCCAGCCCATGTATGTTCTTTGATTGGTGGTTCAGACTCTAGAGTCCCAAAGGTCCAGGTTAATTGACTCTGTTGGTCTTCCTGTGGAGTTCCTATCCCCTTCACAGCCCCCAAGAGTCGCCACTGTTTGGCTGTGGGTGTCTGTATCCATCTGAGTCAACTGCTGGGTAGAGCCTCTCAGAGATCAACATGTTCCTGTTCAACGGAGTATCATTAATAGTGTTAGGGACTGGTGTTTGCCCATGGGATGGGTCTCAATTTGGGCCAGTTATTGGTTGGCCATTCCCTCAGTCTCTGCTTCTTTCCTCATGCCTGCATTACTTGTAGACAGGATACATTTTGGGTTGAAACTTTTGTGGGTGGGTTTGTGTCTCTAATTGCTCTACTGGGGTTCCTGTCTGGTTACAGGAGGTGGCTTTTTCCGGTTCCATATCTCTAAAGTAGTGAGTCACAGCTAAGTTCACCCCCATTGATTCTTGGGTCCCTCCCTTATCCCAGATCTCTATCTCTCCCTGGAGATGCCCATCCCCACCTCCTCACCCCTGTCAGTTGCAGATTTCCATTCTTTTTCATGGCCATCTGGTCATCCCCCCCCCATCCTTCCCAACACTTGATCCTAAACCCGCATCTGCCTCCCTCCCCGTTGCCTCCCTCCATCTGCCTTTTATGACTATTTTATTGCCCCTTCTAAGTGAGATCCAAGCTTCCTTGCTTGGGCTTTCCTTCTTGTTTAGCTTCTTTGGGTCTGTGGAGTATAACATGGTACCTGTATTTTATGGCTAATATCCACTTTTAAGTGAGTACATACCATACATGTCCTTTCGGGACTAGGTTACCTCACTCAGGATGAAATTCTCAAGTTCCACTTATTTGCCTGCAAAATTTATGATGTCTTGGTTATTAATATCTGAATAGTATTCCATTGTGGAGATGTACCACATTTTCTGTATCCCTTCAGTTGAGGGACATCGGGGTTGTTTCTAGTTTCTGGTTATTATGAATAAAGATACTATGAACACAGTTGAGCAAGTGTCTTTGTGAAGTTAGACACTAACAACCCAAATAATCCAACTTAAAAATGGGGTACAGAACTCAACAGAGAATTCTCAAAAAAGGAATCTCGAATGGCTGAGAAACACTTAGAGAAATGTTCAAAGTCCTTAGTCATCAGGGAAATACAAATCAAAGCAACTATGAGGTTCCATCTTATACCCATCAGAATGGCTAAGATCAAAAGCTCAAGAGATAGCACATGCTGGCAAGGATGTGGAGCAAGGGGAACACTCCTCCATTGCTGGTGGGAGTGCAAACTTGTACAACCACTCTGGAAATCAATTTGGTGTTTTCTCAAGAAAACTGGGAATAGTTTTACCTCAAGACCCTGCTATACCATTCCTGGGCGTATACCCAAAAGAGACAAATTCTTAAATGAAGGAACTGACCTGAGGGCTGTCATGGCTACCCCAAACCTTCCTGTCAGCTCTGTTGATCTCCGCTTATCTGTAACTTGAGAGCCTGACTTTTGATCTCTCTAGCCTGTGGTAGGGACAAGATCCAGAGAGTGCTTCAGAGCTGCAAGGCAGGGATGTTTTTATCATGACTTCTTTTATAGGTCACAGACGGGAAACTTGTACCAAGAGAACACAGTTAGGTGCTTCTTTCCAGTTGCCTGTTCATGTAACCAGGCGCAGGGTGTGAGAGAGATGTTCAGTCAGTGTTTAAAGCATTTGAAGTGAAAATTCAATAAGCCTCTCATGTAGCAGCCTGTTAATCAAGGCTTTATTAAGGGGCATCCATGTGCATACACAGTGCATATAATCCCAGGAAATTGTACATGTCTAAAGTAGCTTCTCAGGAAAGCCTGAATGGTGCTTACTTTAAGACTTATTTATTCAACAAATGCTAAGCAGCTCCCGTGTCAGGCATCAGTGAACAAGACTGGCAGAATTCTGTTTTCAAGGCAAGGGCTGCTACTTTGCTATTTAGAGGAGATGGCAAATAAGTCAACAATGTAATTTAAGAATATGATATGTCATTATCATTAAATTTTGTGTCTATTCTCTGAGTATTGGGCTACACCAGGGCATATATGGCACTAACCGCAAGCAAAATGTTGGATAATAAAATACTTTTTCCTTAATTATGTCAGATAATATGGTTTATAATTCAGCCATCCATTGTACTGCTAAGTAGCTGTTAAAAATTAAAATCCAGCCTTATGCTGAGACCCAAGTTGGACCTGTTACGAACCATGTCTGAAGACAGGATGATGTGTGAAGGAGTCTAGCCTCCAGACGCAGGAATGTCACTGACCTGTGACCCTCAGAGAAGGCACCAACCGGGTCCAGAGCTCAGAGCTGAGGTGAGGTCAGATGTTCCAGATCTTGGAAGTGGGAGAACCTGGGTCTGGCTCTAAATTTGCATGTGCATCTCTCTCATCTGGTCATTTATATTGGAGGAATGCCACAGGGGGTGGTCTATTTTATGGCAAGCAGTCTTATATTTAGCTTGGGGGTCCTTAAATTAGCTGTTAACTCTACTCAGAGGGATTGTAGGAACTAAATTTGAGGTTCTTAGTCATTAGCAGATGGCACAGCCTGAGAGTAGCTTTGTGATCAGCCACACGAGTACTCTGCTCTCTCATTCCCAGGTCTGAGTTGCCACAGAGAGTGAGGGAAGTCCCTTTCTTTTCCCAGGTGGGTTCCCCAGGCTTCTGCAGCTAGGCAGTCTCTGAACCCAACCTACAGGAGGTTTTGGAATCCTGTTTAATCTGCAAGGACTCCTGCCTTTCTGTGGTCTCTGTGTTCTTAGTCAAAGAGGCAGCTCTAGGGTATTTTAAAAACTGTCACGGTGTGACCAGAAACATTTCCCTACATCTAAAGCAGCAGCTCAAAGTTTCTTGTTTATCCTTTTAAAAAAGATTTATTTATTTATATATTTGAGTACACCATAACTGTCTTCAGACACACCAGAAGAGGGCATTGGATCCCATTATAGATGGTTGTGAGCCACCATGTGGTTGCTGGGAATTGAACTCAGGTCCTCTGGAAGAGCAGTCAGTGCTCTTAACCTCTGAGCCACCTCTCCAGCCCTTGTTTATCCTTCGTATATCTTACTAAAGAACACCGATTTCTTCTCCTTTCTTCCGACGTTTTGGTTCCCAGTTTATGGTTTGATTTGAGGGTACAGGATTGGCCCATAGGAACATTAAAACATCTGAGTTTGCAGTAATAGCTCAGAACAGAAAGAGAGGCAGGGGATTTCAGTAGCTGGAGACAGTGAAATTTCTGAATTTCATCCAGGAGAAAATTAATTTGAAAGTCTTGGGCAACCATTTTTAGTTCTTGAAACAACTATAATTTATAATTTAAACTTCTTGACACCAGTAGCATTTTTAGGCTTGGTAAGGAAGCTAAATGGTAAAGCAGTTAAGTGGAGATCAGGGAATTTAAACCAGCTATTAATAGTTGATCCAAGATTATAGGTATTTATGATGGATGGCAGCGCTTGGAAAATATATGAAACTGATTTATTTTCCAGTTCTATGAATTTCTTGGTGCTTACTGCCTGAGAATTTCTGAAGGTTTGAGATACTAGTTCTCAGCCTTCCTAAAGCTGCAACCCTTTAATACAGTTCCTCATGTTGGGGTAACTTCCAGCCGTAAATTTATTTTGTTGCTACTTCATAACTGTAATGTTGCTACTGTTATGAATCATAATGCAAATATCTGATATGCAGGATATAAGATACTTGGCCCCTGTGAAAGGGTCATTTGACTCCCAAAGGGGTCATGACCCCCATGTTGAGTACCATTGATCGATGGCCACTGCTGATGGTAATGGGAGAAGGGGTGGTTTGTCTCATATTCCCCTTTATAGTTAATATTGTGTGTATTTGAGAATGCTTTTGGATTTGTTTTGAGATCCAGTGTGTTCAGAGTCCAGTGTGTTCAGAGATGTGGATGGGACAGGCCGGCATGGTCAAGTTCAGAAAAGACATTAGTGGGATACCCTAGACCCAGCAGTCTACCATCTTGACCAGCCTTTCAGTTGCATAAACATCACTCTCAAATCTTTTTTCTTTTACCGCGAGTCACATTTGAACGTTTTCAAAATAATATATATTGATGAATAAATTTTTGAAAATTTAAAGATGGCAAAGAAATCACAGCATTTAAAAATAAAAGTGGAAGCCGGACAGTGGTGGCACACACCTTTAATCCCAGCACTCAGGAGGCAGAGGCAGGTGGATTTCTGAGTTCGAGGCCAGCCTGATCTACAGAGTGAGTTCCAGGACAGCCAGGGCTTTACAGAGAAACCCTGTCTCGAAAGAAAGAAAAAAAGACAAACAAAAAAAAGAAAAGTGGTATTTTAAAATCATAAATTGAGCCTTCTTAATGAAGTGGCTACTTGGTTGTGATTGTTACCTGTACAGTTGTTGGTATTCTACCATGGTTTTATTTCAGCCAGAAATAAATGGGATGTAGTGATTGTCAAGGATAATCCCCAAATATTCCTGTGGCTTCAGGAATAGCCAAAATGCTATTTCATGTCTTATGAGGTGTACAATTAAATAATAAAAATAATCAGTAGATCTGGGTGTGGGAGCGCATGTCTTTAATCCCAGCACTTGGGAGACAGAGGCTGGTGGATCTCTGAGTTTAAGTCCAGCCTGGTCTATAGAATAAGTCCAAGGATAGCCAGGGCTATTCAGAGAAACCCTGTCTTGGAAAACAAGCAATGAATGAAAGAATGAATGAATGAATAAACAAACAAACACATACTTCTATTGTTTTCGGACAGCAATCTGTAAAAAGAGTTATTTCCTAGAGCCATGAATGCTATTGAAGCAAGATATTTGTGTCTCTCTATTCCCCAATTTTTAGAGTAGCATTTTATCTAGAAGATTCTACCAGATATGCTGTCAGCTATGAGAAGCTTTTTAACTTCCTTTCTTCACTGCCTTTTTTACATACATGGAGGACAAAAATGATTTATTTTTATTAATAATCTTGCAAGCCACTGTGAATAAGAATTGTTAACATAATGTAAAAATGCTTTCAGTAGACATCTACTCCCGCCTGAATCAACTCCATGCTCCTGTCTGTCTGTAACTGTCAAGAAATGAAAATGAAAGCCAGATACCAAAGACGCAGCATCTGAGGACACAGATGTCAGGAGTCATCCAGGTGGATTCCATGGCTCCCTTCAGCATGTTCATGTCAGGTTGTCTTACTTTTGCATTAGTGATTAGCTGGGGACCAGCATTTCAGATGGTTGTCACTGGCCCAGGAGGCAATTTGTCCGAGAATCTGCACCTTCTTCCTAGGTAGCACTGGAATCTGCAAGCAGAGGACCCTGCTTCTCCCGAGGCAGAAGCCTGTGCTGACTCTTGGCAACTTTGGATTTTCTACTGTAGGGTTACTTCCCAGGCCAGAAATTTGCATCAAAGGCCCAAGAAAAACACATCCAAAAATAAACATGAAAGCCAAGACTTCATGCCAGGAGCTCCAGCCACACACATCCTGTTGGCTGGTTCCCTTGTCTTTCTCCTCACAGCTCTGATTCTTTTAAACCAAGCGGAAGCCTGCTCCAATGACTTGGACCTGATGCTGGTACAAAGGTCTCACTCCTCAGTCCTCAAGTGTCTCCATGGAGTGACAAAAGTTATTCAGGTCCAGAAAGGAAAGGAGTGAAGTTGTTAGAAGCTAACTAACCTTAAAAAAAAAAAGGAAGTCTTTGCTACCTGGAACTGGCCAAGCTATCCTGGAGAGCCTTCAGCACTGCTTCCTCCCTGGGGACTCAGAGGCTATCTGGTGGATTTGAATAGAGACCTGCCACTGATGAAGGTACACTGTGCTGTTCAGATAAAGGCTGGCTGCTTACTGGATGTCTGAGAACTTCCCGCAACGGACGCATGCTCTACGAGGTCAGATGGGTCTTTGATTCTCTGGTGACTGGTGGGAGATTGGGGGAAACAGTACGTGTCACAGCTTTGATTTGGCTTGAGGAATTATGCTCCAGAATGTTTCTGGCTTTTCTGATTATGTTCTACCAGACCTCACCATGTACCGAGGCACCGCCATAATTTTATTTTGTCATTGTTTGTGGTGTCTGTGTTGGGGGATGGGGTGAGTGGCGGTTCATCTTTTTTTCTGATGGCAACACAATTTTTAATTCATTTCCTGAGGATACAGTTTATGAGTAGGCAGAATTACACTGAGGACATCAATATTATAGATAGATAGATAGATAGATAGATAGATGTTTATTCTGTGACGTATTTGAATGGCATACATTTAAAAACAAGCCTGGGTGAGAAAATAGATTGAGGCTGTTGGTGTTTCTCTCTCTGGATGCCTGGTAGCTCTCAGATTATTTGAAATCTTTAGTGTTTATGGGAATCCTGTTACATTATTGATAGCTGGAAGTCCTACCCCCTCCCCCAGGCTGTGATTCCACTGTTTCTCAGACGTTTCTCAGGGGGTCTGAACAGATCAAGGCTCAACTGGTAGGCGCTAGACAAACCCAGGTGCTGCTCTGCATGCCAGTCAGCAGGGCGCTGTAACCAACTAGCAGTCACCCCTCCTAGCCTAGGCTCCTGTAGGTGCTCATTTTGACACTGTGCAGTTCTACTTGGGTCTTTTAGGATTATGCTAGACATTTTGGAATAGTCCTTGACAGTGATCTGTCTTCTTGTTGCTGATACTCCTCCTAGCCTGTCTCCTGAGAGAAAACCTCCCAGTGGTCCTCCATAGTTGCTCAGCTAAACCCCAGGACAGTGTACCCTTCCCAATAGCTATCCATTCCCTTCTCAGAAGGGACCGTAACACACACAACAAACACACTTTGCTCCCACCATGTGGAATTGCAAAATTCACTTCAGCTTTTTCTGTGGCTTACAGTGTTGTAAAGACCGACAAGCACAAACACCAACACACGATGCTCTGAATAAGACAAAACAAAAAGCACTTGGAGAAAGTATGCTGAAGGTGACAGAGGAGCTCGGGAGATTGATCTCTGCCCAGGGTGTCATTTCATACAAGACTCTGCTTGTGAATTCTTGGGTGGCTAGGTAGGCAGTTTCTCAGCTTCCTTCAAGCATTGGGGCCAGTTAACCAAATGATAGCATTGGAGACTGTCTTGTCCCAGTGAGAGGGCAGGTTCCTTCCCCTGAGGTCGTATCTCTGCTCTTTGGGTTTTTCTCCCCTGTGGGTCCACCAGACCTCTCCAGGATCTCATGGAGGGGTCATGTGCTGTGTTTCCAAACACTAGCTTTTGTTTTCTGTTTGGGGTCAGTCATCATCTGGAGAAATCTACTCTGAAGTTTAATGGTCCCTCAGGCAAAAGCAGTTCTAGCTGGAAAAATATTAAGAGCTTGAGTCTTCCAGAAGGAACTCGTGGTGAGGGCTAGAGGGTTTGTTAAGCTCATTATGTAGAGAAAACCCTTGGTCATATGATGATCTTACTTCCCAGGGGCCCAGATTCCACAGCAGGCCTGGGGCACCTGGGAGGAGAACGTCTGACATCCAGGAAGACTGCAGGAAACTGGTTCACAGTGCTGGCCTCTGAGTTCCGGGAGTCATGCTCCAGCTGACCTCCCTGACCTCAGTGTTTAGAGCAGTCTAGCCCAAACCAGTAAATGTTAGCTAGACCTTCCAAGGCCATTCATGTGATCTAGTGGTCTGGCCCGAAATGCTGATTTATTCTTGACTTAACCCAGCATTGCTGGGTGAGTTTCTGCAGAGGTCCTTGGCCTCCTGGGACCTTCCCTGTTAAGTAGAAATCTCTACCTCCATTCGGAGCACTGACTGGAGGAGATGTTACTAGTCTATTGCTTCTGTGTGTTACCTGTAAAAACCTTGGTGTTCCCTCTTTTTTGGTTTGCAAATGAAAGAAGGCAGAACCACAAATGATACAGATGGGGAGAATAAAATATAAGCCAATGAGATGCAGTTCAGCGAAATATATTATTTGGAGGGCAAAAGAATTCTTGGTATTCCTCTGGTCCACATTAGAATCATCAGGGAAGCTTAAAAGTAAAAATTCCCATGCCTGTGCCCGCCCTAGACTAAAGAAATCTGAAACGGTAGAAAAGGTGGGCCCAACCCTGTGGTCTCTTAAAGTGTCCTCAGTGGGCCTCCAGGCAGCCCTGCCTTTGCACAGAGGGCTTTGCCAGCCGTCATACTTGCTCATTTCAGAGTGCGCGTGGGGGGTGTGCTGGCCCAGGGCTTGTGCCCTGCGAATGTTCTCTGTGACTCTGTTAGATTTCTTGGTGTCATTTATCCTTCCCACACAGACATGCTACTTTCAAAGTCTGCCAGACTGAAAGAATAGCAGCGATCAGCACTAGAGTGAGATTGTGGGGGCCATCTATGAATTATAGGTGCCTATGTGTCGTGGTTAGCAAACACGTGAAGTAAGGTCTCCCTGTTTCCCCCAACCATGACGTCACATTCTCTTGGATGTCAGCACAGCAATGTCACATCAGAACTCCTGGGGACCAGGAGAGGAAAGGAAGGGATCTGAGCCATAGTGATATTCTAGAGCGTTTAGGTCTTGTGTGTCTAATGATAATACTGGGAACCTTCCACTGTCCCTGGTCTATAGTTTGAGAACAACTTCTTTAGGAAACACTTCTGGAAAAACAATTTTAATTTGAAAAGCAGGCAAACATCTAACTCTTGATAAATCTGATTATGTTTGTTGTCTTTGTTATGTTCTCTTCCACCAGGCTATATTTTGGCCTAGCTGCATTGTTTTTCAATGACTTTCATTCTGCCACAAAAATATCATCTTGGCTAACAAGACTATAATACATACAAATATGTGTGTATGTGTGTATGTGTATGCATGTGTGTGTATGTGTGTGTGAGTGTGTATGTATATATGTATGTGTGTACATGTGTGTGTATGTGTGTATATGTGTGTGTGTGAGTGTGTATGTATGTGTGTGTGAGTGTATATGTGTGTGTATGTGCATGTATGTGTAAGTGTGTGTATGTGTGTATATGTGTGTGTGAATGTATGGATTCTTACTGATAAAAGTTGTTCTTTGGCTGTTAGAAGGACCAGACTTTCTTATTTATCTCTTTACTGTCTATATTGTCTTTCTTTTCATACATACAGTTAATTTTATTTAGCAATTCATATTAATGCTTTAGTTGATGGAGACATTTATGCTTATTAATTATTAATGCACTTTTTATTTGCAAATATGTTTGACCTCTCTTCAAAATATTTTATGGAAATTCATTTAAAATCCATTAAATTCACTGTGAACTTGGCTCTGCTGTGGTTTTGACAATTTTGTTTTGAAAGCTACCATCTTCCTTCCATTCATAGAAGGTTTGAAAAGTCACATGATGTCAATGTAGTTAGTAGTAGCAGTAATGAATGACGTTTAAAAACCTTCTATTGCTTCAAAACTCTCCAAGGTATTTACTATCTAATGTTCTAAGCGCCTCCCTCACGGCTGAGTTTTAGGAAGTATTTTAATGAAGGCAGAGCTCCTTTAGACAGAGGTCCCTGGGAGTAGGTGCCAGCTGAGCTCTGGTTTAGAGTTAATAAGGCTACAGGATGAAGGCACAGGGCGAGGTGGGGTGGGGGAACCAATCAGACCAGTTTCCCAGGTGCCTCAACATTTCAGTCACATCCTTACTGTGGTCTCCATAAGGGATACTCCAAGGATCCGACTTTCCTAAAAATCCAAAACAAAATCCAACTCGTTTTTCTGCATCACCAAATAGAGGTGAAAAGCAGCTGGTCTGAAATGGAACCTGAAGGAAGAGTAATACCACTGATGGAGAAGAACTCCAGCAGCTGCTGGAAAGCTCTATCTTGCCTCTTCTTGCCCCTGGGGTCAACTTGCTGTGGGCAGAAGACGCCTCAAAATATATCCTTTAGTCTGCTGTGGTTATCAGATTGTTGCTGGATTTAGAGGTCACAGCCTGTGCCTTAACAAGCTCATTGAAAAGAACCAACTTAATGGTAGAAAGCAGAAAAGGGAGATTTGGTTAACGTGGCCACATTGGGAAGAGGGACAGAGAGCTCCAGTGGCACCCCTCTACCTGACTCCCTCCACTCCCCCAACCATCCTCACCTCTGCCCCCATCCTCAACCCCTTGCCCTCCCGCTGCCCCCTTCACCCTCACTCCCTCTCCAACTGCCAACTCAAGTGCATCTGTGTTTTAAATTTTAAACATCAAAATTATAATATCTGTAAATCTTCAAAAAAAGAAAACATTTTTCTTTCCCCACCTTTGCTACTGATACCACTGCCTCTGCTCCTCCCCTGCCCCTCCTCTTGCTCCTCCCCTGCCCCTTCCCCCTTCTTTTGGTATACCAGGACTTCTGGTATGGCAGGTGGGTGCTGTTCCACTGAGCCACACTCTCAGCCCTCCAGTTGTTTCTTATAACCTCTATCTGGATCCTCTTTTAGGATCTACACCAACGTTTTCTTAAGATTTTTTTTCTGGGCCTTTGTGTGCCAGTCTCCAGTCATCCCTTCCACTCCTCTAGTGTTTGGGTTTCTATCCGGTGTCCATGATTGATGGTGGGAAGCTGGATGGAGGTCTGGGTTCTGACCTGTCCCTGTGCTATACGCTCCTTCCCAAACATCTTATTAGTAAACTGTTTCAGGTACATAATGGATAACATTCTTAACACAATGATGATTAGCAAGTGATAAGTGATAAATGAAAGTCCTTGGTCAAAGCCCTGATGATAGCTGCCAATCTGTGTCCAGTGCTCTCAACAGCTGACTCCTTGTACCTCCAACACATTTAAAAAGAAAATTTTTTAGCACAGTTGGGAATTGATCTTAAATTAAATTCTCTTTTATTTGTTGCTTTAGACTTTCTTCTCCTTCATCTGAGTGGCTTCCCCACACTTTATCTGAAAAACCAACCACTCTTCATCCTTTCAACTTTTTATTCAAACATCCAGGGAAAAGAAAAGAGAAAGAAAAAGAAAAGAGAAAGGAGAAGAGATCTGTCAGTCTCCTCTGATTCTACATCTGTGGGTTCAACCAACCATAGCAGTATAGTCTAGGGGTCCTGAACTGATACAGTCTAGGGATCTGGATTGGGTTCATTTTCTCTGCCAGTTAAAGAATTAAAAGTCAGGAAAAATCTGAAGCACAACAGGTGGCAGCAGTGAAACTCCAACTTCCGCAGACAGGCTCAGAAGTTGAAGGAAAGTCATCCCTGAGGGTGAGAGGACACACACATGTCACAGATGCTCACAGAAAAAGGCACTCTGCAAAGTAGGTGGGGGATCCACAAGGCCAAAAATCCAGCCTCCTCTTGAGGGCTGGGGGTCGTTAAGCCCCTGAGAGTTTTCCTCTCTTACTTTAGGGTTGGTCACCTTGAAGACAGATAGGATGGTTCATTGGTCTGCATCTGCTGTGTGACTTGTCCTCATGTGGCCTTGAACCAGTTGGGCCAGTCCATCAGCATGGGGCCTAGCTATGATGCTTCTGTCTCAGTTCACCGCAAGGTTGAAACGTTGGGTACCTTATTATCTAGCCATGGTCCATTTCCCTATTTGTCTACCTGCCAGGGAGTCTGTCTAACTCCTAGTCTCTCAGTAGGTTGAAATATTTTAAATAAAATGTGTCTGAACAGGTAAAGACTTTCCTGTCATTGTTTCGTAAACAGGGCAATGTAATAACTAGTTAGGGATAATTTACATTGTGTTAGTAATTGAAGTAATATAGACTTGATTTAAAGCTAGGCATGGGGGCTCAGGCCTGTAATCCAAGAATTTGGGAGGTAGATTTAGTAATTTACTAATTTTGAGTTTAAAGTTAGCTTGGGCTATATAGCAAGACCCTGGCTCAAAACAAAACAAAACAAAAACTAAAAACAAAAAACAAAAAGTATTTGAGAGGCTATGCATAGGATTTTGCAAATACTGCATTTATGCAAGAGATGAGTTTCTGTGGATTTTAATGTTAGAGACAGGTCTTAGTGTCCAAGGGATGACTGTAATGTTGGCCACTTGGAAGCTTCTGCAGGCATCCTGACAGTTTGCCCCTTATATTTCAGGTTAGTTTTCCCCTGCTTCTCATCCTAACTGGACCGTTTGTAATCAGTTATGTGCCTCAGACACAGCCCTTTGTAAGGACTGGGAAGTTCTGTTATGGTTTTCATTAAAGAATTTTTTCAAATATTGTGTGTGTGTGTGTGTGTGTGTGTGTGTGTGTGTATGTGTGTGTGTATGTGTATATGTGTGTGTGTATGATTTTGATCTCCATATATGTGCATCACACATGTGTCTGCACCCACAGAGGTCAGAAGAGGATGTCGGATGTCCTGGAAATATACTTGTGAATCACTATGTGGGAACTGGGAACCCAACCATGTTCTCTGCAAGAGCAAGTGCCCTTAACCACTGAGGCATCTCTCCAGCTCCTGACACCATAGGTTTTGAAATCTTCCTATCTCTAGTGATACAGTCTTTTAGAGGCCATGAGCTTGCTGGCTGAGCAAAGTACCTAATACACTCATAAGTGTGACCAGCCTCCCATGAAGCCTCCCCCCCTTCCTGGCTTCCTTCCCTGCTCCTGCAGTGCCTCCTCAACTCCGTCATCTTCTTCTGTCTCAAGAAGCAGTCCAAATGCCGTCTCCCCAACACTCTCCTCAGGTCCTGTGGATAAGATTGGTGACATAGGGGGGAATAATGACAAGTACTCTGTTGTGTACTGCCTCTTGGAGGTTTATTTTTAAAATGAAATACAAGATGTGAGTGAAGCTTTCTCCTGTGGAGAGGTAAGCCACGTGATCAAAAAGCATCCTAAATAAGATAGGTTGCTATGGAAGCTAAGATGTGCTCAGGGGTTGGGGATCAGGAAGGTCAATGCTTGCCATTGCTCAAATTCAAGGAAGATGAAGGTCCCTCAAATCTGGCAAGAAGCAGGCTGAAGGGTCCTGAGCCCAGGAATCCTGGAGCAAGAGGTCAAATGTGGCCACAAAACTGACCCAGAAGGCACTACAACTTTGTCTAGACACTTTGGAGCCCACCTGCCACTAAACCCAGGGCTTGCATGTTACGCAGATACTCCACTGCTGAGCTATAGCCTTTCACTTGTGTTTTGTGTTTTAAAACCTTGAGACATTGTCTTTCCTAACCATTGTGGTCTTGAATTCACACTGTAGCACAAGCAGGCCTTGAACTTGTGATCCTTCTGCTTCTGCCTTCCAAGCAGCTGGGATTACAAACCCTGGCAGGATCAGGTCTTCCTCAGTTGGTGCCTTCGGCTCGATGTGGGTTTCTGCTGATACTGGCTGGGCAGGAGTTCATTATCTGCTCTCTCCAAGGTCACAGAAGGTCCAAACCCTCCACATAGCTTACCCTGTCTTCTCCCAGGACTTCTCTGGTAGAAGGAAGATGAGCCCCTGAGGAAGAATCCTACCGAAGCGTGATCAGCCTCAGGCCAGATCTGATTAAAGAACACTGTGGTCATTTGGATCTTACGTTCGCAGGGTGTGTCTCCGTGAATAACAACAAATTAACCAAAACAGATGGATTTGATCTGCTACCATCTGACCGCTGGAGATAGTCTTATTGTTTTGACGTATCTACTCTTTAATAATAAGTTATTATCAACTTAGTCTGGAGAATAGGATTGAAGTGTTATGATTTCAGTTATAGAAGCATGGGGAATGAAAATCTTTCCGTTAGCTTAGGAAACACTGGAGATGAGGTTCAAATGTTTGATTTCAGCTGGAAATGCAAGGACTTGCTTTGTCCCCTGGCAGACAGACACAACAGGCACATTTATTGGTAGGATTTGGGATCTAGAGCATGGGGCTGGGTTCAAGGCCCAGATGTTTGACCTTTGACATCTCTCTATGTGTACACATTTCCCCCCTGAGCCTTTATTCTAGTCTGGCAGGCATCTGTTGCTGCCCTCCTCAGATCAGGGACCATTTTCTGCAGAATCCAAAGGCTATAGAGAAGGTTAAGTAGCTGGAAGATACAGAAATCACTAGAAATTTAGACGATTTATAGAGAATGTGTGCTGACAGCAGTGGAGACGGGACACCGGGTGCCATCGGGCGTCGAAGTCTGATGTGGGCATCTCAGAACTGAAAAGAAAAAATGACAAGCAACACCCTTTAAAAAAAACCAACAACCAACAACAACAACCAAAGCTGAAAAGAAAAAACAACAAACAACAACAACTAAACCAGAACAGGATCATTTTATACAGCTCAGTGTAGCCTGGATCTCACAGTCTTTCTGCCTCAGACTCCTGAGCGCTGGATTGCCGATGTATATCCATGCCGGCTACTCAAAATGACTTTTGGAGAGGAAAAGAAATTATTAGAAAATAAAGACAAACAAATAAAACAAAACTAAACTTCCAGAGATCAATACAAAGACATGAAAGTTTAAAGATGTTCTACTAATGTCCATAATAGAAAAACATTGAAGTAATTTTTAATGTGTGGACCTAGTATCCCAATGAATGGGCAAGCTCACAGGAGTATTTTGTACCTAGTTCCAGAAGGGCCCATTAAAAGAAAGGTTTTCGGGATGTGAGGTTTCCTATGCCTTCCCCTAAGCTTTCCAGTCAATGAGCTAATTGAGCTGACTAGGCAACTTGAGACAATGACACTAGAAGAAATCAGCCTTGAGCTAGGAAGATGCTCAGAGGGACACTTGCTACAGAAGCGTGAAGACCCTAACCCAAATCCCTAGCATCCCAGGAAGAAGGTGGGTGTGGCTACAAGTGTGCCTGTATCCCCAGCACTGTGGGTGACAGAGGCAGGAGGATTCCTTGTTCTTTCTGTCTGCTAGCCTAGCTCCAGGTTCAGGAAGAGATCCCAACTCAAAAAAAAAAAAAAAAAAAAAAAAAGTCAGAGGGTGCTTATGGAAGACAGCCAACATTGACCTTTGGCCTCAGCACATGTACATATAGTTACATGTACCTGTATACACATGCTCACATATAACACCAACACACAAAGGCACAAACACATGTAGAAAATAAGAAAAAAAGAAAAGGAAAAAAATTAGTGACAACTCCCGCCTTGTTCAAAGCAAGAACTTTTGTTTTGATTGTTTATCTATTCCCCCCCTCCCGTGTTTGTGTGTGTGTGTGTGTGTGTGTGTGTGTCTGCCTGTGTGCATACTTACACATATACATTTATAGGCAAGAGATCTATGTTTGTATCTTTTCAGTTGTTCTCCATCTTACTTTGTGAGAATGGGCCTGGCACTGAATCTAGAGTGTAGATTTGCTTCACCGGCTGGCCACCAGTCCAGAGACCATCCCTACTGCCTCCCTAGTGCTGGGATTGCAGGCTTCCACTGCAGTTCTGGGCTCTTTACAAGAGTACTGGGACCTGAACTCAGGTCTTCATATTTATGTAGCAAGGACTTTACCATCGAGTCATCTTCCTGGACCATGATTTTCTGTTTTTATATTAAAAATTTATTAAGATCAATCAGCATGCACCTCTGATACAAAATTTTAAATATGCAACAAGGTGTGTGAGAAAATCAGTGCTTTCTGTGGTCCCCACGGCAGTACCATTCTCCGGCCTTGGAGCAACCCTGTTACAGGCTTCTGTTGAATAGTCTTGAACTAAACATTGGGCAGACTCTTCTCAACTTCTTGGAAAGAAAACAACCTAACCTAAAAAAAAAAAAGGTAAAACTTGGGGACATTTTGAGATAGTAATTTTCACATAAATCAACCCTAACATACTGGCGAGGATGTAATTGATTTACTCTTTCTGGTTAACTGTTTTACAAATCCCCTTTACTAAAACCTGCACATCCTATCAACATTAATGTTATTGCAAAATGTGACTATGTTACAAACAGGAATTTTGATTTTGTAAGAATCATTGCTGAATAATTAATCTTAGCTTGTGGCTTTCAAAAATACTTAAAAAATACTAAATAATATTCAATAATATTAATTATTCAATAATAAATAATATTATTTAATTCAATAATATTAAAAGAAGTAAATATGAGAGGGCCTTCCTTCACTGTTTATAGAGAAGTCAGTCCCTGGAGCCGTGGGTAGCATACTGACATCATGCTAATAAAGCACCATGAGAAACCCTTTCTGCATTAATTTTTTTGTGATATTATGCCTGTAAATAACATGTCCAGATTGTCTGTATTTCCAAGGTTGATGTATCTGTACCAGTCAAAAGCAGGCAGCCCTTATGTTGTGGATGTCCTTGCAGCCATGGCCCTTTGGAGAATAAATATTTATGGTGACAGTGTAGCTGTTATGAGCTGAGTTAATAAAATTGAATCAGGGTTTTCAAGTCTGGCATAGTCTTTTTGCTTAATTTCATTGTGCTCACTATGGTTCCCATGCTGTAAAACAGGCTGGAAAATGTCAGCAGAAAGGAAAGAGAGCAGGGGTAATAGTGTGAAGAACAGCTTTGGTTGGGCAGAGTGGCTCTTCGCTGGGTGCCGTTTTTTATTCTACAATTCCCTAGATCTTACTGTTACATTTTTATCTTTAAGAAGCAGGTCTAAAGCACATTTAAATTTAGGAACACTTATTAAGAAAAGGAATAGGCAGGTGGGTATAAAAAGAATACTCTGTGTGTGTGTGTGTGTGTGTGTGTGTGTGTGCACACAAAGGTAGATTGCATACACACGATATTCAAATGATGCGGACAAGGTTAGTTGCAAAATATATTGCACGGCACAGAAAATAAATATAGGGGGCTCTTTGTTCTGCCTGGAGTAAAGACAAATGTCACTAATGGTACTAAAATAAGCTTTTTCCTTTACTCTGCACTCTGTACCTCACAACCTGTCATTTTGTTCTGATCTGCTGTTTCATTTTAGTCTAAGTGACGAAAGGTAAAAAAAGAGAAATTATTAGCATAAATTTACCATCTCTCTCGTTCTGTGATGCAATGCCAGTTTAAAATGCAAATGGAAGAACATTCAACTTGCATGCAGAACCCCAGAAATTACCATTTATATTTCTTAGCTTGCACACGCATATGTATTTTGTTCTTATCGGAATAGTGGGAACCACACATCCGAAGGATCCAAGCTGTTTGTATCTCGTGTCTCAAGGTATGTGTATGCTGCTAACACTTTATCCAGCTTACTGATGAGTGAGGAAGGACTGGAAGAGAAAAGAATTCTTGGTTGCACATCTCCCCTTGTCTTTATGTCATTCTCTTCAGTATAAGTGGTTGCTAACAGATGGATAGACTTAAGAACGTGGTAGGGTTCCTTTGGCAACATCATTGCCGTCCTTCTGTGTTCAAAGCCAGGCCAGGTCAGAGTAGAAAATAGAGCCTGTGAGGACTGGCAGGGCCTGGAATTGCTTTTGATAGTGGTCGTACACTTATCTTGTCCCTGCTCTGAGCCATGCGTTATGATTTCACCAGAGTTCTGGTTTCATGGGACACTGTGGACTCTCCCTGGAAGGGATGATCTCAGTAGAGGATGGGCTCATATTTGTGTGTATTTCCTTGTTTGCTTTGCCATGGTGTTATTGAACTTATTTGTGTAAGTTCAAAATGGGAATTATGAAGGATTTCAAGATGGGGACATCAGAGTGTCAGTCCAGGTGCCCAGGGTTCTCCTGAGCTAGCATCCGTGAAGCCACAAGGGTTTTATACCTACTGTCAGCCCTGGTGCAGAAATGCTTGAGATGAAAAGTAGGTTTCTGGTTTCCCATCCTTGTTCGTGTTCCCAGTTCCTCCCTCCAGAGAACAGTACTGGACTAGCCTTCCCATAAACACTTCAGCCACTTGGAAGGTGAATACAGGTGTAGAGTTATAAACACAAAGAGACCTATGGTGATGGGATGTGTATGGCCACAAATTCTTTGCAGCTTTTCCAAGTAAGAGGAAGCAGACTAGTTCTTCAACTCTCCAATCTAGATTGTTCCTAAAACATATTTTAACTGGGAAAAATTTTGTGTGGATGATTTTTCCTTAACCCATGGCCTCCAGGAATGTGGCCTTCCTTGTATGTGTGTCTTCACACCTAGACAAAGGACAATGTTCTTTGTAGTAGACATTGCAGCTATAACAGTCAAGACCTCCATGGAGTAGATACCTTGAGGCCTAATCAATGATCCAGTTTGATGTGTACTGAAGGGAGGTATCACCAATACACAAACTTCCTAGGGAGCTCATGAACTTGTGAAACATAATAATCATTGTTTTGGGGTGACTTGCCATGATCAATATACCTATATTAAAAAAACATTGAACTGAATACTCTTGTAAGTGGGGTTATATTATTCATGTTGTCTGTGTCTGGGTTTTATTTATGTAGTGCTTACCAGTAAAGGCCCTTTCTGTAAATCCATGTAGATGAGCCATGTTTTGCTATATTCCCATTGAACAGGCTACTGTAATTTATTTGACCTGTTCTCTTATTGATAGTCACACTGGGTTTCATCCATATAACCTCTGCTCTAGATGACACTCTCTAACATGTTTCTCAATGTATATTTGTTCAGTAAGTTCATATTTGTGGGATCGATTATATAAAAATTAAAATTTGATATGTATTTTATAATGATAATTGTAAGCATAAACTATTTTCTACAAAGTATTCACCAACTTACACTCCTTCCAATAATTTGTAAATCACCTTGTTTTGCTTTGTCAATTCAACATGAGTAATTTAAAACCCTGAAAAACATTTAAAACAACAAAACTCTGGAAAACTCTTCAAGGGAAAAGGGTTTCTAATTGCTGTGTTGCTTTGCATTCCCTGAGCCTCTACTCTTGGCGAAGTCCTTAATAAAATTTAACTCCTAATTAGTATAAGAAGATAAATATAAAAAAAACCCTATTTCTTCGGTGGTTATTACTTAGTTTTCCATCTGTGAATGACAAACTTACATCCTTTGCTGGGTGGTCTAATGGATTATAGCTACAGGTTATAAACTCGTGGGAACCCTTTGAGATTCTAGAAAACAGGCCCCCTTTTCCATAAGCATTAAAATATATTGTTGACTACATATTACAAGGCTGGCTGGAGGAACAGTACCTGGCTTGCTTTATGACATCGTTTAAGATATTTCATTCATTAATTTCTCCTTCTAATCTCTGTCTTAGGAACTATATCCCAGTTAGACCTCCCGAAGGGCACATTGCAAAACTTTTAAAAAGTCATTTTGTTATCTACCACTTCTCCCAGAAATTAATTTATCCATTTAATGTTATTTTTATCCTTTTGCTATTGAGGAGTTGCTACTTCAGGAAGCTGATCTCAAATTAGTTAGTAGCTGGATCTCAGTTTGTTGGCTGCAAAATGCAGTTCCCAGCAACAATTCAGCCTTATCTATTTGGGAGAAGCCAAAGAGAGAGAAAAAAACCCAACATTTTAAAATGATTTCATGTGCTGCTTTTCTTGGCTAGATCAATGGTTTAACAGTGTAGGACGTGGTCTCTCATTCTCTACTGACTGGATAGGCTTTCATAGACTGTCTTACATGGTTGAAACTGAGGAGCTCCAGACACAGAGACCAGACACATTCACGTCTGGATCTGACCATTGCTGGGCACTCCATGTATCATCTAGAAAGATAGGATCTAATCATGTGTGGAAAATATCAGAGGCGACGTCAAAAACCCCTCAGGGTAGGTACAGTGCAAGGAGGAGCTATCAAATATGGAGGTAAAGGATGCAATCCCTTCTTAGTTAAAAACTTGATTTGGAGTCTATTTGTGGCCATGGTGGTATAGGGTGCTGGTAAACAACAGAACAGAGCTTGCAAACCCTTCCAGGGATGTTCTGGAAGGTCTGCAACACAAAACATTTTCTAGTAGCTAAGTATGCTTGCTGTTGAAATAAAAGAATAGAAAAGGAGAGAGAGATAGGGAGCGAGTACCCTTTTGGGTGCTCTATAAGGTATTGTTATCGCTATTTTTTTTTAAAGAAGACTGCATTTTATGTATGTAAATGTTTTGTCTACACCTATGTATGATGTATGTGCATCATGTGTGTACCTGGTGTCCTCAAGGGTCATAAAATGCTGTCAGATCCCCTGGAACATGAGTGACAGATGTCTGTGAGCCACAGTGTAAGGACTGAGAACCAAACCTGGATCCTCTGTAAAAGCACCAGGAGCTCTTAACTGCTGACCCATCTTTCTAGCCCCCAAAGGTTGTTTTTAGTAGTAGGAAGTAGTCTTCCTTTAAACATTAAAACACTTCTGGAAGACATAGTTGGAAATTACTGGTCCATTCCTCTCATTATCCTTAGACAAAATATGTATTCTGTTTTCCCAGGACAGACTACCTGTGGCACCATTGCAAACTTGTGTTTGTTCTGTGCTTCTGCCACCCAGTGCCCCCTGACACATGTTAGCTGTGCTGCTACTTTATCTCAGGAGAAGTTTTCCTCTTTTCTCTTTCTCTTGGGTGTTGTCGTCTACTCTCTCTGTCTCTTGGTCCCTCTCTAGTGCTTCTTTGTTAGAGGTTGGAGAGAGCTCCATGGCTCTGCTTTCTAGCTAAGTAAGCAAACACTAAGGAAGTGAGCTGTGTCTGGTCAGAGCAGTGACATCTTCCAGGTGTGATGGGCAAGGCAAATGCCCTCCTATCTTGGTATCTCAAAGATGTATTTGCAGCTCTTAACTATGTTTGCATAAAGGAGGTACTTGTAAGTGGTTGCTGGGTGAGTGGTGGGCCAGTGAGGTGCTGTAAATCTTTATTAGACACTATTTCTAAATTGTCCACTGCTCTGCACACACATCCCATAATATGTGAGTTCCTTCATGAATAGAGACGTCAGTGTCTAGGAAGAAGCTGTCAGATGTTAGATGACCTCACTGGTAGATCGACTTGGGCCACAAAATGACAGAACCTTCTTCCTTCCTTTGTGAGAGTAGGCCTGAAGTATGTAGCTGTGTTTCTTTAATTTAAACTAAGAAAATAAAACATGGCTTATAGGGTTGTGGAGTGTCTTGAGTATCCAGCACAAGGATTCTCAGTAAGTGAAAGAATTTTGTAAGTGAAAACAGTTTTGGATATACACAAGTTGACAGTGTTATTATTTTGGAGATAGAGTCTCTTGTTGCTTATGATGACCTTAAACTTGGTTATGTAGTGAGGCTGGCTTTGAACTCATGATCTTACTGCCTTCCCACTTCCCAAGTGCTGACATTTCAGGCTTATGCCACTATGCTTGCTCATAAGCTGATATGAGTTTGGATGTTTTCTAAATATAAATCATGAGAATTCATGCTCAATATATGTGATAAAAAAATCTCATATCTTCATGATACATAAAAACATGAATACAAATTGCCAAAACACACCATTTTCAAATTAAAAACAAACAAAAATACCAAAAACAAAACTCTTAATCATTTCTACTTCCGGTTCAGAAGTCAGATTCCTGCTGGCGGTGCCAAAGTGAGGTCGTGAGAGAGCAAAGATTAGTCAGTATTTCATTTCTAAAGGTTCCCAGCTGGAATGTGAGTCTAAGACCACAAACAGGGTGAGACTGAGCATGACTTTCCAAACTCCTGACCCCACCCTTCATCTGAACAACCTCCCAGATCTGCAAAGCGTAGCTGAGGTAACTCCTCACCATTAGAATTGCAAATTTATTTTCAGTCCATAAAAGATGTCACATCTTGACATAGATTCAGGTTTCTTTCTGAAAATGCTAATTTATTAAAAATGGCAGTCTTGGCAATGAAGATCTTCATAGTAACTTCCTTTTGAGTGCCAAAACTGTTCTCATGTATGGGCATGCGTGCCTGCATTGATACATACAAGACACACCACACTGCCTACACTCATCTATGCCACAGAGTCTCACTTCCAAAGGAAAAGCCTAGACAAGCTGAGAGGGTGCGGTCCTGTTAAGTCTGTGCTCTGAGACCTCCAGGTGTCAGCTGGTGGGTCAGAGAAAGGCTCTTGATGCCTTCCTTTCTCATGACATGACTAACTTCGCTCTGCTTGGGTGTTCCCTGACAAATGTGGATAATAATAACACTACTTGGGTAAGAAGAGCATTGTCCCGAGGCGTGGCATCCTTTTGACTTCCGGTTTCAAATGGAGCACTTCCTGCTTTCCAGCTGAGGGATGCGTCATGTGAAAAGACTGTAGGACGTGACACCGGGGGACCAGTCAGCCTGTAATTATTTAGATGGCATAGGCGATAAATTTGGTTTTGGCATGCTGCCCATCCAGGTAAAGCTAGAATATACCAGCAGGACTAGACATAGCTGGTGGCCAGCATCTTATCTCTTCATCATCTCGTACTTTTAACAGCTTAGAGAGACATACCAGTGTACTCATGTTTACAAGGACTCTCAGCACACTGCTGAGTAACCTGTGCCTATTTCTGTTCCTTGTGCGTTTTGGCAAGTGGAAAGCCCTTTTAGAATTTATTCTTATTAAGAGATTGAGGGGTATTTTGCATATGCTGAGAGCCACATATGTATGATGTATTGGCACATCAAAGAATGTGGCCAATGGTGCAGTCATTCCAGAAAATTGCCCAGGGTGTATAATGAAGAGGCTCATAATGAGTATGTCCTTATAGACTACCAACATTGGCATTTATATGTGCTAACTGCCATTTTGGTGTGTGTGTGAAGTAATAATAACTATAAAAATAGCAGTATGTACCATGCTTGCTATGGGCTTGTCATTCTGTTAAGTAGGCATCTTATATATACGGTCTCATTTAATTCTAGATAGTAAAGGTTATAGTCCTATTTTATAAGTAAGAAAATGAAGACATGGGACCATCTCTCCCTCTCCAGCTCTGGGAATACAGTGGATGACAATCTTTTTTTTTTTTAATTGGATTTTTTAATTTTAAATTTTTAAAAATTTAATTTTAAAAAAAATTGAAAAATTAATTTTTTTAAAAAAAATAAAAATGATTATGGAGACCAAACTAAGGTCCTTGTGCTTGACCTATTTTGCCAGCCCAAGATTGGAGATTTAACATTGACTTAAGTTCAATAGACATGCAGTGTTTCCTGAACTACTCATGTTCCTGTGTGGTCCTGAGGTGAGGAGTGAAGCCCATCCATGCAGACAAAAAAGCTGCTGCTTTTATGTTAGTCCTTTCCCGTGACATATCATTTCATACAAGAAATGTTCTGGGCTTGGTGGCAAGCACGCCTTTAATTCTAGCACTCATGAGGCAGAGGCAGGTAGCTCTCTCTGAGTTCAAGGTCAGCCTAATGTACATAGAGAGTTCCAGGCCAGTCAGGGCTATAGTGAGACTCTGTCTCATTAAAAAAAAAAAAAAAGCAAAAAAAAGAAACAAATGCCCATCTGAAGGTCTTCACTCTGACTTGCTATTAGATGGAACCATTTAATCTCCCTGTCTCGTGATGAGGAAGAGCATCTCCCTCAAAGTGTTTCACAGCTAGCCCTGAGCCACAGGCCTGTGGGGCCAAGACAGGTGAATCACAAGTTCAAGTCCTGCCTGGGCAACTTAATGAGACACTATCTGAAAACAAAAAATGAAAAGAGAATTGGTGGGGTTGTGCTGTAGTAGAGAGTTTGCCTAGCGTGCGTAAGAACCTGTGTGCAGGCCCTGACAGGCCCAAAAGCATCCTCTAAACTGAAAATGGTGGTGTGTATATAGTGTGTATAAAGTCTAAGCATTTAGGAGGCCGAGACAGGAGGATGGAAAGCGTGAGCTACACAGTGAGTTCAAGGGTAACTTGTTTTAAGCAGAATTCTGTCTCAACAAAACAGAGCAAAAGTTGTCTTCCCTTTGTGCCTGTGAACACTTTCCAAGATCAAGGTCATTGTATCAAGATGATAGAGTCATTGAAACTGCTCTAGGAAGAGGGGATGAAGGACACCTCAGCATTTCCCTTTCTTGTTTACCTGCAGATTTTTATTCTGAAGTGACTTAAAGAAAATAAAAGTATTATAATGTGAGCTAGCTCTTACCTATTCAGTGTCTAACCAAAGAGAGAGAAGCATTTAGAGAACTTCATAGTGCTATAGAGTTAATGTCTTAAATAAATTGAATGGTATTTGAGATGGGATAGAGCTCAGAGGTGAAGTATGTGAGTTAGAGTACGTGTGCTCTGAGTTCAATTCCTGTTAAAACAAAAACAATAAATAAGAAAATAAATAAATACATAGGTAAAAACAAATTTAACAGCATTCTATATGTGTGTGTGTGTATGATAAAAATATATATTGGTTTTATATATAGTTATACATAATATACATATATTATGTATAACCATATAACACACATACTATATGTATGTATATGTATATTATGTGTATATGTATGTGTATATATACATATATGGTTTCTGTAGCATCTGTTGACTGGATGTGTGATTCCAGAAGACTTTCTATGTATTTAAAATACAATTTGAAGGTACTGTCTTCCACAAATACTTTCTCTTCCTTAGGCATTAGTTCATAGATGTGCAAACGCATCTAAAGAATGCAGTACATGTCCACCACACCAAATGATGTGTTGGGGGAATGGGGGAAAGACTGACAGAATCATATATCGAGCAGAATCAAGATTCATTCATTCATATCTCCTCCTCCTCTCTTCTTTTTTAAAGGCACATAGATTTGTTTTTCAGACATGGAGGACAAACTAAGATTGTCTTCCACCGGGTCTCCACGTGTCAATCAGAGGACAGGCTCCTTCAGCTAGGATCCCCATGCCTCCTGCCCCAGATGGTCAGGCACACACTGAGGGGCTCATTTACAGCCCTGCTTTCTAAGAAGTGCTTTGCAGTCACTGCTTATGGTGGATTAGAAGAGCACGCTTACCTTCCTTACAAAGTTAGACACTGGCTTTATCACCACCCTGAGATTCAGGGAGGAACTTTCATTTATTAACTCATAGAATATCTTTTATATTTGGTATATAAACATATCCCATGGTACAAATGAGATCAACTATAATGTAGACAAAGGGCTCAAGGAAGTGACTAACTTATAAGTCATATACATATGAAAGACTGATTATAACATTGAGGGGAAAATTAGTGGATCAAGAAATGATAAAATGATCGGTGTTTCATTTCCTGTTTTCTTCCATACCAAAAGCCCGTTTTCTCTAGTACTCTGCCAGTGTTCCATCTCTAATTCAGATCTTTTGTAAAATGTTTCTTCCTCCATTGAAACTTTTGAATGTGAGAAGAATTCTGGTCAGATCATCCTTTGGTCCAAATTGCTCATTGCGTACACTCCTTCTATTAAGCATCCCTGTCTGCTCTCTTTGGACTTGTGTATAGATCTGCTCTCGTGAGAGCTGGGTCTGGGGATGGCAGCTGTCTGGCAGGCACTTAACTACCTTTAAGGAAAGATTTTCCTCTAGGGAAGAAAGCTGCTCTAACTGATCATGTTGTTCGGGAAGGCAGAGGAACAAGTGGATGCCCACTTGATAGGACAGGCCAGCTAAAGCCACCTGGTTATCAGTAGATCACACAGTTACAGCAGCAGCTCCATGATTCCTCCTGCCCTGTACTGATAAGCTATTTGTTCTTTGGTTCCTTATGCCTCGATCTCAGTTTTGAGCACTTTCACCATCTACCTTGTAAAACAATCTGCAGCATTGGATTGAACTACTCAGAGGAAAGGCCAACTCTTAGAACTAAGACTGTGCAAAAAGTCTAGGACTGGTGATTGTCACATGGTGAAGCACGTTACTATTTATGAAGTAAGTTATTGTGCATAATATCAATTTTAAGAAGAATAGTACCATTTTTTAATAAAAAAAATCTACTGGAAAAGTGCAATGAGGTGGTAGCTTCTCCCTTTCCTCCTCCTTCCTCTCCCACTCTCCCCCTCCTCACTGACCTCTTTCTCTTTCTATTTCTTACAGAAATTGTCTGAAGGAGTCTTAGCCCTGTTGGGTCTTAAGGATTGTGGTGGTTTGAATATGCTTGGTCCAGGGAATGGCACTATTAGGAGGTGTGGCCTTATTGGAGGAGGTGTGGCCTTGCTGGAGGAAGTGTGTCACTGTTGGGGCGGGCTTTGAGACCTTCCTCCTAGCTGCCTGGAAGACAGTCTTCTCTTGGCTGCCGTCCAAACAAGATGTACAACTCCCAGCTCCTCCAGCAACATGCCTGCCTGGATGCTACCATGTTTCCTGACTTGATGAAAATGATCTGAACCTCTGGACCTGTAAGCCAGCCCCAATTAAATGTTGTCCTTTGTAAGAGTTGCCTTGGTCATGGTGTCCCTTCACATCATCCTAAGATGGATATAAAAGGGTATACAGCCCTTTATCAATGTCTAGACATTCTTACAAGAGATCTTACAAAGGCATCTCCAAGACCATTGTTCCTAGTTCTGCAGATCCCAGGATGAACAGCCATGGTTTCTTGTTAGTTCCAAGTTGGACCTTGACAGAATTTTGAAGGAAGGTTTACCTGGGATTCTGATAAAAGAAGTTGATCTTTCCTCAGAAAAACATACATAAATATGTAAAAGTGTGGATGTGATCCCAGGCCTGATGACAGCTATTGATCCCAACACCTAATGACCATGATTTAGCCTAATGATCTCCATTTTTAGGAAATACTGAAATAGATGGCATTTGACAAGACACAGCTGTTTATTGCTGGGCCCCACCATGTTTGAATTACTCTTGAGTGATTACATGATTATAGAATGGTTATTGCCATTTCTCAAAATGGCCACTTAGAAGTTAATTATTAATGATGGAACAGTTTCCACAGCAGATATCCAGTCCACATGCTGGCCAAATGTTCAGGTACACACCACACACACACACACACACACAC
>JADRCH010000029.1:4932249-4979441 GCA_019843965.1 Rhynchomys soricoides | reverse complement strand
CTCACAGACATGCCTGAATGTGGGTTTTGTATAGTATGAAGGTAATATAGTGACTTGAAAAACTTGAGTTTGAGTTTCTGAAACTACACGATCTGCCACTAGTGCATTATATTTATTGTCCCTTACTTCTATCATATTTTCTTTTACAGAAAACACTTGCTGTGTTGTATATCATTTATTAAATACCTACTGTATACCTACTACACACACATACACTGATGATAGATAGATAGATGGATGGATAGATGGATAGATGGATAGATGGATTGATAGATGGATAGATGGATGGACAGATGGGTAGATGGATGGATAGATGGATGGGTAGATATAGTATAGGGGAAACATTCTAAGAAATGGGGTTTCCAGAGAAACACAAGCATGGACTTTCTCTCAAGAAAATTATAGAATGTTGTGATGATATTAATGTTCACTAAATGTTGGGTCTGTATTGGATTATATTCAAGCTTGGAGTAACAGAGAATTCACCTTCAGGTAGGATTAGCTTCATGAAAGAGGTGATGCTCATACTGAGCTTTGAGAGGTGAATTGGGATTCAGAAGGCTGAAAAGGAGCAAAGAAGGGACTCATTGTTCTCTCTTCCAGCCATCCTCTGTTACATAACAGCCTCCCCGAACACAGCTACTGGAACTACAACACATCTTTGTTTTGCTTATGAACCTGAAATTTGAAAAGGGTTGTGGAGTGTGAGGGGGACCACCTGTCCTCAGGGACATCTCAGACAAGGGAGTAATCAACTGAAGGCCAGATTCTGGCTTGTCTGCCAGTCTAAGACATAATGGACTGAATGGTTGGCCAGGGTATTATGTACAGCCTTTCTCTGTGACTTCGTGGGCTTCTTCCCAGCATGGAGGCTGCGCAACGAGGGCTCGGATCTCCAGAGAACCAGGCGGGAGCTCTTTATGTTCTCTGACCTGCCTTGGAAGTCATCCTCTGCCACTTTATCATAGTCCAAATCCAAAGGGAGCTGGTGAAACTTTAAAAAAGAATGCTCTGCAGGAGGAGCAGGTGGGATGGGAGAGAGTGGAGCCATTTTGGAGGAAACAGCTTGCCACATAGCCCTGCAAGAATGGGAGTGAGGTTGCAGAGGTGGCCCAGTTAATGCACTGAAGTGTAATCCTGGGTGGAACAGTGTGTTGCAAGGAGACCGGTGAGAAGGGAGGAAAAGGGAGGAGTCTCTGTAAACAGCACTCATTGACCTAACTGCAGGGGGCAGAGTGCTTTGTGAGGATGTGGAAGCAGAACCTCTAGCTGGGAATTTCTTAACAGCAGTCTAGATATGGAGAGGGAGAAAACAGACCAAAGAAGAAATGGGAGAGAAGACATCACTAAGGAACATATGATGCTGAGAAGCATTGGGTCAGAGGCACAGGGGACAGTGAGGCATGTTTTGAGCCAAATGGAAGTATAGGCCATATTCGTAAAGAAATTGGTAGAAGTTTCCCGGCAGAATCTGCCAGGGGGTGGTCAAAACATGCACACTTGGATTACTGTCTCCTGAGGCCCCACAGTGACTTCTGTGCACATTAGAGACATACTCTAGAAGTGCATTTATAAAATTAGGACATTTTTTAAGTGTAATTGATTGTGTGATTACCTTGTTTATATTCAGTATGTTCCTTGGTACCTTACCACAGGCTTTATGACTCCCTGTCACATTTTATGACATCATCACAATCCTGAGAGACGGTTTTAAAGTTTAATTAACACACACACACACACACACACACACACACACACACACACACTGATCTCCCAAGAGCAGAATGGCCTCAACCTGGAAGTTTCATCTCAGTGGCTGGACCCATGATCCCTCAGTGCAGGACCCAAGGCAAATCTTTGAGATCTCATGGCCTTCAGGTGCCCCCTGGGAGGATGGGCCCTGGTTATGAAGCACCAGGGAATACAGACACACAGACCTTTTTTGGAAAGGCGACCTCAGCTCTTTCACAGAGAGACTTCATCCCTGTGCCCCTCACCTCTTTCCTTTCTCACACCCACAGGGAATCAGCTGTGTGCTCTCAAGCACAAGATTCAGTGGCCTTTATTGTTATGTTGCCCTGGACTGTCTCTAGTAGTCAGAAAATTATCCCACAGGAAACTTACAACTGTATAAAGCAATATAAACTCCCAAACCAAAATCCAAACAAACGAAAGAAAGCCACAGTTAGAAAACTCAGCCACTATGTGTCCCTGTGACTTTTGGCTGGCAGGAAAGTATTCCCTCAGAGGGACCTCTCAGACCTTTGGCATGTAGTGCTTGCTCCTTACATTGGATTTCATAGATGGGGACCTGAAGGCTTTGGTATTTTTACATTTATATTTTAATTTCTATCAAAAGCATACATACTTTAACCCTTCCAAAGAAGAAGGTATGTATTTAATATGATCTTTAGAGTAGAAGACATTTGGTTGCTAATAATCTTTATGTTCAGTATGTAATGTCAAACAAACATGGAGGCTAAGCATGTTCAGACCCTGGTACTCCCTTTGATACACTGGCATCTTTGAGAATTTGCTAAATACTAGTATAGCTTTTTTCCCTTGTTTTCCTCTCTCTCCCCTCCTCCCCTTATTGTTGTTGTTGGAAAAACCCTATTTGCTTGCTTATCTGTCTGTCTGTCTGTCTGTCTATGTATTTGCTTACTTTTTCATCATTTATTTCTGTATTTATTTGAGATGAGGTCTTATAAATCTTTGACATGCTGTGTAGCCAAAAGCCCCTTTGAGCTTCTGGTCCCCCTGCCTCTGCCTCCCTCCCACTGCTGCAATTACAGGTTTGCACCATGACAGCAGGTGTACGCAGTGCTGAGAGTTAAACCCAGGGCTTCAACATGGTAGGCAAGGTCTCTATCAGCAGAGCCATGTATTCAGGCCTATAACTTCTCATGTTATTGGGAAGAAGGAAAGAACACTGTAACCAATCTTACAAATTGTCTGATGGAAATACAAATCCCAATGATGTGAGCACAAAGCATTCTGGGAGTCATCACTGACAACAATGGTAAAAACCGCTTGTACAGTAGGGATTCCATGGTGATTCCCAGCCAGGCTGGAGCTGCTTTGAGTCATATACTAATAGAAAGGCTGAGAGCTTTTTGGATCTTTACAATGTCTAGTTGAGCAGGGTGTGTTTTGCAATAAGCCATGGCTAAATACATCACAGGGCAAGTCACCCTCTCTTACACATGGAAGGAACCACGGTTGGGACACTTAATAAGACGGCTGACAGCTTAGAGAATGGCCCTGCACGTGCTGTTTTGAACAGTGCCAGCCAGTTTCAAGTGGGCAGGATTAAAATGCAAACTAAGCCCAGGTTAGTTCCTCTTCTTTTTAATTAGTGTGTGATGTTTGCCAACCAGCAGGAAGGAGTAGAATGTGGCATGCAAATTGCTTAGAGCTGTTCGGACTAAGACACCCTGACATGACACAGACGAAGAGCGGATAGCTCCTCAGTGGTCCCGGGATGGATTTGGCAGTCAGGGAGGGAATACTATGAAATGTTTCAGAAATATTGTCTACTTACAAGTAAACTGAAGAGTCGGTAAGATATTTATGAGACCATGGTTTTAATAAATATGTGTAACTATGCACCACCGACTCTATTGGTGGCATTGCTGCCATGTCACCAACTTTACAGCTTTTCATCACCCCCAGGGAAGCTGCAGACCTCTTAAACTCCAGTCCCATGTCTCCCTCCTACAGCCCTTAGGAACTGCTCTTAACATGGCAGAAGCTTGGAGGGAGAGATGGAGGCCATAGGTTCAAACACCAGCAGCTGAGGAATCCTTGCAAACCTGGACTCTTGTTTGCAACAACATAGTAATGTCCCTTCTATATCAGCTTTCTCTCTCACTCTCGCTCCCCTCCCTCCCCTCCCACTCCTTCTCCTCCTCTCCCTTCCCTCCCCCTCTCTCTCCCCTCTCTCTTGAAGCCCTCCCCCTCAAATGCTGAAGATCAAACCCAGGGCCTCACACATGCTAACTACGATTCTACTTCCACTAAGCCTCAGCCCCTTTGAAGACTTTTAAAAACAACCTTTGGATGACACAATTAAAACACATCAAAGTCCCCCCATTTCAAGTACAGTTAGTGACTTAAGCCCCTCTGCTGGGGCCAGCCCACCAAGTGCTGGGGCCAGCCCAGTAGCCAGCTTCACAGCAGCTTGGTGCTTCCTTCTGGTTAGGTCCTGGTGGTCTGTAAAGAGTGACTTCTGTTCCTCCTCTGGCCCCAGGTGACAGCTGACTCAGATTTTTCCTTTATAGATTTGTTTCTTCTGAACATTGCATGAAGATCAATTTATACAATATATGGTTTCTTCATCTGGATCCATCCAAGTTATGGCTTGTCTGAGTTCTGGCTTTTTATTTTATTTTTATTTTTATTTTTTAAATCACTGACTATCCCATTTTATCTCCCCATTCATTTAAGTTTTTTGTTTGTCTGTTTTTGTTGTTTTAAATTTCTTCGTGAATTCTGGAGGGATGGATTATTGGAGGATCTCTATGATCCTCACTTTCTAAGATCCTGTCTAAAAACAATTTCAGGAGCAAATCTAAATTTGTATTCAGTAAATACTTGTTGAGCCTTCACAGCTCAGGGCAGAGCTGGCAGAGATGGGCCTAGACGCGAACATGGGATGAAAATCCCCCTTCATGAATATATAATATTTTTGTTGGGTCAAGGAAGCAGACATGCAGGACACACATGGGACTGGTGTTTGACCATAAACAGCTGTATGTGTCCCCTCCTTTGACCATGCCACTCCAAGTAGGCTCTGCTCTCCCCAAGTGCTCCCATTCTATCCCAGAGTTGCTTGTTTATTTTGCCTAGTTCTGCTCTCTTGGAAATATGAGCAATGGGGGTGGTGATGGTGATGGTGATGGTGGTGATGGTGGTGATGATGGTGATGGTGCAGCAGAATGGTGTCTTTCTGCTGTGCCTGGCATGAGGTATGAAAAGCCAAAGGAAACTTGATGAGAGAATGCCTGGATGCATCTCATTCTGGCAGCAATCAGGAGCAAAGGGAAGTGGAGACATGCTGTGCCTTCCCTGTCTCAAGTCCCCAAAATAGCTTGTTCTTGCCCTCACTCAGAGTTGGCATTGTGTGGCTTCTCCAGAGTGAGACAGGACAAAAGGAAAGTCAGTGGCTTCAGGTCCTCTCTACCCCTCAGTGCACAGCCTCCACACAGCTCCTTACCGCTGTCGCTGTCGTTAGCATCTTAATTGTGTTCCTAAGGTTACCATGAGGCCAGACTATTTAGGGGAACAGCTTGAAAATGATCTTGCGTGGGTAGGTGACTGGCCCAGATGCCAGGAGTGGTGACAGAATGGCTTCTCTAGCCTGGGCACAGGCCCCTCCCTGTTCAGTCTTGCCACCACCCTGCTACATGCCATCGACTCCTCCTAGACTTCTGCCCTGGGCCATCTTGCCTGACCAGAAAGCCAAGTGCAGAGGGGACAGCACACATCCCGAGTATCCTGGGCTGAAGGTGGATTAGAAAGACCTGGGAGGTTGAAGCAGACAAGGTGCTTCATGTGGAGAAGAAAGCAGGCAGCTCTTGGGGGCTTTCTTGGTTGCTTGGCTGCTGGCTGGGGTCAGGTGAGAATCCTCTTACATCACTGGGACCAGATCCTAAAAAGAGAGCAGATGTGAACACATCTGGTCTTAGAGATCACTTGAAGCTTTAAAAGCAATCTACCTCTATGCTTACGACTATATCATTCTCTATAAAAATACGGATGTATAATCTTTAGTAGATCATGTGTTAGCTTTGTCCATTTTGGGAGATTCATCATGGGTTTGTTTTCATGGCTGTTGACTGGTTGGGTCTATCATAGGAATTTATTGTGCAGATGAAGGCCATCATACTACTATGGTGATTTCACTGTGGGTTTATGGTCCCCACCCTTTACAAAAGACTCTATCACTGGGGTGGGCTGTGACCTTTGAGATGCCCGCCCTCCTTCCCTCCCTCCCTCCCTCCCTCCCTCCCTCCCTTCCTTCCTTCCTTCCTTCCTTTCTCTCTTTTCTTCAAGACAAGGTCTCACCATGTAGCTGTGGCTGTCCTGGAACTCATAATGGTGACCGGGCTGAGATCCCTTTCTTAATGATAGACAAAGGCTTCTAACTGTTCAATGAAAAGAAATTACCCCGTGTTTGAGCTTATTCTATGCTTGAAGAGTCTCTTTACTGTTCAAAATGAGCTTACACTTGAGGCAGTTTAGATACATTCAACCAGTTTGAAGCCATACATGGAGCCACTGTCTAAGCTGGGGTCATTGTAGAAATCTGAGAACCAGTGAGTCAAAAGTCATGATATGACTTTAATCTGGTACCTTTTAATCTGGTACCTTTTATCCACATGAGCTTCCTTCTGTTGAGTTGGTAGTTTCATTTTTAGTGTAGAAATCAAGTTTAATTAAAACTTACTTGCCATTTAAGATGATAATTTGTTTGATTTAGCATTCTTAATTACCTTGGGTAAATTGCCCCCATAATTCATTTGTTAAAGTGTTACTATTGCCGTTTGCATATTTTGAACGACACCACTTTAATGAAACGCTGGGGTGGAGTCAGGGCAGATGGTAAAGGGTCCGCCCTGGTCTGTTTGTTCAGCTGGAAAATCATCATTTCGCTTACTGAGTTTTTGTAGAATGATCAAAGTCTTTAAAAGCTTCAGTGTTGGAAAATCATTAGTTATGTGTCTGGGGAAAGGGTGGCCATGTAGTCCCTGTGAGCAGCATTTGAGTCCAGCCAGAATTGACTCCCTAGGAACCCTATAACTTCTTACAGTCACAAGGTCTCTTCAATGCCCAAGATGTCAGCCCACAAACTTGACACTTGTGGATGCTAATCCTATGTCTAACACACTAGGGGAACTTACAAATAACTGGAAAGCTTGCCTAAATTAATGAAAAAAAAAGTGATGTTGACAGATGGCAGCCATTTTATTATTCTGAGTGTAGGGTGTTCATTAGCCAGTCCTAACAACCATCTATGTGGGAGGACTTTAGGAGCTCTTACACAGAAGCAGATAAGACTGATTCCATATTTCATGTTTATTATTTTAGGTTTTATTTATGAATTCTAGCTCATGCCCTGAGGGATACCAGTTTGAATATTCTTCAGGCACGCCCCTTTTCTTAGCAGAGAGGAGTGAGGGGGCATACTCACGCTCTAGAAAACTGTTGGTTAACATGGCATAGCGTCTGATTTATTGATTATTAAGCAATTCAGAGGCTTCTTGTTGGTTTTCCCTTAAACTCTAGAAGCTGGTTCATTGCTTCTGACTATGAATAGTGATGAGGATGAGGATGAGGATGAGGATTCTGATAATGAGGATGATGATGATAACCATAGAAATCATTACACCAGGTTAGACATCTCTAGCATTCCTACTGCCTGCAGTGAAACTGGGAGAAATACCCCAAAAAGCCCACATTAGTATTAGTTACACCCCCAAATCAGCTCTGAGTCATGTGACAGAAAGATGGCTCTCATACAGAGGACATTGTCTTTTAGTGTAAGGGACCATTCATAGGAAAAGTGTTTGTGTATTTTTCTGAACAGAGTAATGAAGCAAAAGAATGACAGGGTTGCTTTTTGACCACAACCTCTGGACCTATGCTTATGGCAGGAAACTGCTCCCTTCAGCTCCTTGTTAAGTCTGCCACCTCATGTAGCCAGTATACATGATTCGGGACACAGTATATATCCTTGGTGCACTGGAAGTAAGGCATGTCCTTAGGTCCCTTGTCAGTCCCAGTGGAAAATGTCTTCTGTAGTTCAGAAGACCTGATTTGATCACAGATGCAACTCTGGGCAAGTTGCTTGGTTCTCTGAATTTCTGTTTGCTTGCCTGCAAAGTTGTTGGCAGATGGACTCTATGTCTTGAAAGTCCTTCCAACTACAGCTTTGTGGTCTAGATGGCATAGATCTATGCAACCTTTGATCTGTATGGTTTTACAGGGTCTCTCAAGATCCGTGGGATTGGGAAGACCAGTTATTGGAGTCTTATGGAGTCAGAAGATTCTGCCTAACTAGACAGTCTTCTTGGGAGTCAACCCTCACCTCCCCAATGCTCCCAGTTCTATGAGCCAGTGAAATCAGGAGAATGAGCCTGTGACCTGACCTGACCTGTGTATTCACCCCATTGCTGTACTTGCTTCAAGGGAAGCTAGGATCTTAGCGCTAAAAGCACCAGGGTTGTGATCTTGATGTTTAAAGCAAACTGTAGAGTACAGAACAAGGATCCTTTAATCTTATTGGACTCAAAGGAGACAAAGACTAAACACGGTGGCTTTTAAATGTTGGTAACATTTTACATTGCCAAAAGGCTTCTCTTAATTTTATTTTTAGTTCTAGAGTAAAATTGTTCATAAATATTCAAAGTTCAAACAATATGCTGAAGCTACATTATAAAAAAATGTTCTCCCCACGCCCACCACCCCGAGCTGTCCACCATTGGTTCTTGTATTTGTACATTCCCAGGAAGGTCTCTATGTATATGTCAATCCAGGTTTTACAAAAGGGTATTAAGATTGAATACTGCGGCTTGTGTTTTCCTTTTGTTCCTTCATGGCTGTTCAGCACTATTCTGTGTAAACCACAGGAAGGTATATGTTCATGAGTACACCAGGATGCTTGTGTAGCAGTATAGACAGAATACATACAAGCAATAACTGTGTTACAGCATCACTTTGGAACACAGGTCACATTCCTGATTTTGGAATGTCTCTGAGCACTGAAGGGTCTGTGAACATCCCAGTGTTAACTGTCCTGAACTTTGTCATAACCCGAGTCCCAGAACAAAGATAACCTTATGTTTTAAGGTAACCCCTGCAAGGTGCTTTGATAAATGAATGCATATTGTCAGTAGGCTAATATGTATATTTCTCAGACCATAAACTTAGAGATATTTTTAGCATAATGATTACCTTGTATCCAGTATAGTTTGGAGACACAATTCAATTTAAAATCATATAAAGCATTATAACAGATGTAGAAAATAAATATTGTCCCATGAGATAACATGACTTTTCCATTCAAACAGTCATATCATCCACATATAATGGGATTTTCATTTCTCTGACTTTATGTCTTTTATTTAACTTTTCCTGCATTATTGCACTGGCTAAGATAACACTATTAGGGTCATGCATCCTTTTGCTGTTACTGAATTTAGAGAAACTTTAACACTCAACCATTACATATGATTTCAAGTATAGACTGAGGAAATCATCTATGCTTTATTTGTTGAGAGGTATTTTTTTATGAAGTCACTGAAATTTCAAAATACTTTTATTTTGCAATTTTATGTTTTATCATTGATTATTGATGCATTTTATTATTATTGATGATGTGTTATAGTCTTACATTTTTGAAGTAAACTATAATTTATGATTGTCCTTTTCTACATGGCTAACTTAGACTTGCTAATATTTGTTAGTGGTTAGGTCTGTGTTAGTTGACACTGACCTCCAAGTCTCTTTTCATAAAGCATTTCTTTCAAATTGTGGTGTTGTTTACCAGAGCCTGCAGATGGGTCAAGGGAACTCCCCCTTGCTACTTCTTCTGATAATGTAGTGTAAGATTTAAGTGTTCTTGGTACCTTTAAATGTTTGACTGAATGTGCCATGAAGCCCTTTGTCCCAGAGTTTTCATTTGAGGGATTTTGAGAACACACTCAGTTTATGAATAGAGATGGAACTAGGTAGGCTTCGATCGCTTCATGTGTCAGTTTTCATAAATTGCGTCTTTCAGGAAATTTGCTTATTTTATCGGAAGTCTTAGATTTTATTGACGCACAATAATTTATTCAGTTATTACTTCAATGTATTGGGATTTCTAAAGAGGTCTCTCATTTCTTGTACTGGCAATTTATGCTTCTTTCATTTTAGATTTTCCTTGGCTAGTGTAGTTAGAAATTTACTGATCTCTTTCAAAGGACCAATTTTTTGGTTTCATTAATTTTTCTATTGTTTTTACATTTCATTGATTTCTCCTCTTAAGAAAAAATTCCTTTCTTCCTCTTTCACTGGATTTATAAACAATTGCTCTGTTTTTGTTCATAAAGATAGAAAATGGAGTTCTGGCCTTTAGACCTCTCTTTGTTTATACTGGGAGCACTTCAAGACACTCACTTTCCTGAGCTGTACTTGACCAGTGTCCCCACACGGCACCACCACAGTGCGTTCTCCTTGTCATTCAGAGCATCCTATATTTCCTCTGTGGTCCCTTTCATTGGCTATAAGTTCTTCTTTTCCTTATGAGTTTCCTAGACATGTGTTATTCCAAATATTTTGAGTTTTCTGAGTACCTTATTGCTATTGATTTGAATAACTTATTACCTAAACATATCTTGTAGAGTTTCAGCCTTTGGGTGTTCACTGAGACTTGTCTGTAGCATGTGTTGCTGCTGTCTTGGTTGTAGTACCACGCGCACTTGAGGAGAAAGTGTCCTCTAGGTATCAGGTGCAATGTTCTGAGGATGTTGGTCAGGTCAGTGCCCTTGGTAGTGGTGTTTAGGTCTTTTATGCGCCTACTTATTTTTTTGTTGTTGTTGTTGCTCTGGGTGTGAACCCTAGCACAAGTCCCACTGATGATTTTTGTCAGTTATTGAGAAAAGAATATTAAAATCACCAATATTGTGAATTTGCCTATTTAATAATAAATTCTGTAGCAGTTTGCTTTGTAACATTTTATTTTAACCACATATGGACTTTCTTTTTAGTTCTTGCAGATGAATGGCTTCTATTGTTGCTATCAAATACCCTCTTTATGTCTGATTATGTCTGTCTTGCAATGCAATGCATATGATGTTAATGTAGCCACAGCAGCCTTCTCGTGAGGATATGAGCACAGGGGTGTGTGTGTGTGTGTGTGTGTGTGTGTGTGTGTTCATGTGTGTGACTGTGGATGAGGATGTGCCACAATACACATATGGAACTCAGAGAATGGCTTCCATTTTGTTGCGAGAGGGTCTCCATGTTGCTCTTCCAATGCAAATGCCAGGCTAGGTGGCCTGCCAGCTTCTAGGGAGTCTCTCTCCTCCCACCTTCTTGCAGGAACACTGAGGTGACAGATGATTGCTCAATGCATCTGGCTTTTATGTGGGCTCTGGGGATTTGAACTCGGGGCTCACATTCATATGATGAGTCCCCTTTTCCACTAGGCCATCTTCCCATCCCCACAGCAGCTTCCTTAAGATTTCTTTCACGGTATGTAGTTTTCAAGCCTTTATTATTAAACTCAAAATTTTGTATTTAGCAAGTATGGAGATCATGTCCCCTTTCTTCCCATTTTTGAAAACTTCTGGTTTTTATTATTTGTTTGGTGTGTGTGTGTGTGTGTGTGTGTGTGTGTGTGTATTAAAAGTCTTTACAGGTACATTATATGTGTGAAAAGCCACCAATCCTGGTCTTTAAATAAGGTCTCTCAGTCTCTCACTGTTCTTGGGTTTGATTAGCTTGGCTGGCCAGAGGTCCCAGGGATCTGCCCATCTCTGCCTTCCGAGCACTGGAATGAAAAGTACCACTCTCCATTTTAAAAATATGTTTTATTTATTCTTTGAGAATTTTATGAAATATATTTCAATCCTATTTATTCCATTCCACAATCTTCTCTAGCTCCTCCCCAACCTCCCTACCTCTCCAACTTCATGGGTCCCATGCCCCCTTTCTTTCTCACAAAGCAAAACAAACCCACGGAGGACCCTTTGTGTTTGCCGACTGCTCCTGGGTGTGGGACCTGCCCTTGAGAATGGTCAATTTACGAAGCGTCACTCCACTGAAGAAAACTGACTTTCCCTAACCCAGCATCAATCAAAATCTAATAGCTCCTTGGTTAGGAATGGCACTCATACCCATCTTCCCTGTTTTAAGCTAGGATTTTGTCTGCCTTGAGCCTGTGTAGACCTTGTGTATGCTGTCATAGTCTCTGAGTTCATACATGCATCTCCCGTGTTGTGTCCAGGAAACACTGTTTCTTTGAAACCCCATCCCTGGCTCTTAGAATTCTTCCTCTCCATCTTCCATATGGTTCTTTGAGCCTTGAGGGAAGGCACTCCCATTTGGTTTTAGCCCCTCCCCCTGCTCCTCCCTAGCCCCTCCCCAACCCCTCCCTCTCTGCCTCGTGTGCTTGTCATTTCTTTATTTTCTCTTTACGTCTTATTTTGGGTTAATTGATGTTGGTTTTGTTTGTTTGTTTTTAAAATTCTACATCAGTTAGGCTCCCCTGTCAGCAGGCGGAGGTGTGTACATGAGAGAGAGATTCACTTGGCACCACAGAAGATAATGGGGAGCCAGAACAGAAGCCTGTCACTGTGGAGGGAGGGCAGAGAGGAGGAAGATGGGATAGGAGGAGGCCTCAGACAGCACAGCTGGGCTGAGAAGGCCTCTGATACCCTGGTGGAAGGTATCGGTGTAGAGATGGCCACTGGGCAAGCCTGCTTGTTCCTGTCAGCTCTGCCACTGGCCAGCTTTGAAGGACAGAGCATCCATCTATTTACAGTTAGGTCCTAAAGCTACCACAGCTGGAGGCCTGTTAGTTAACTGCTTTCTTTACAGCTGACTGGCAGTTGTCTTACAGATGGGAAGGGCACCACCAAGACTTCCACGAATTCTGTTTTAAGTTTTTAAAATTTATTTTGTATGTCTGAATGTTTTGCCTGTATGTATGTCTACATACCATTTATGGACCTGGTACCTGTGGAAGCCAGAAGGGGTCATCAGATCCCTAAGAACTGGAGTTACAGATGGTTGTGAGCCACCATGGAGTGCTAGGAACTAAATGCAGGTCCTCTGGAGGAGCAGCCAGTGCCCTTTCCTGCTGAGCCACCCTCCATCTTCTGTAACAGATGCTTTATATGTTTCAGCTGCTCAGTTTAATATCTGCATTATATCAGGATATCTGTTGGCTAGGGCTAACCTTTTCCATTTGAAGCTGTTTACATTTTCCTGTTTTGTGGCCTAAAGATTTTATAATATAGCATGGATATTGTGAATGATGCCTCACGGAGATCTGGGATTTCATCACAAACTTTAAATGACTAGAGTTTTCTGGGTTTTATGGGTAGGAACTCAATTTTGCTTTTCCTCTGACAGAGAGTTAGCAGGAAATGTGCTTTTGCCTTAGCTAAGCTGCTTGGAGTCTGCTCCTTGCATGGGTGGTGCTGGCTACAGTCAGAATTTGTTCAGATCTTCGATTTCCCTGTGTGTCTGTTTGTCTTCTCTCTGGGATTTCTTCCCTCACTTTCTAGCTGCTGCCACATCCTTGATGGCTTAGCAGTAAGCCCACAGGGTTCTCTCTGAGCATGTCACTGAGTCACTAACTGGGGCAACTCTCTGTACGAGAGCTGTAGGAATGGGTCATCCTAGTACCATTCATCCACATGTCACCACCATTTAGTTTCTGCCTCTGTCCTGGGTTGTTATCCTAAGCATCCAGTCATCTGACTGCTGTCATTCTACCTAGAGCCTATCATCTATTCCCACAAGGATGACTGGTCTGATATGAGTTACTTTTATAGCAAATTTAAAATATGCCATTCATATGCATGCGTGTGAGTGCACACATACATACATGTGCATATGAATACAGTTCTCTGGTTCCAGAGTCTTAGAATTTCTGCTAAGAGAGGCTCTCAGGGTGTGACAGTTCTTTCTATAATGTGCTTGTGTCAAGGTCTCATTACTTAGTATTACTTATTACTTTAGTCATTTTCAAACATTTACATTATTTTATACAGAAGTTTATCTAAAGTTGCAGTTTAGCGTTATGCTGCCTTGCAAGGAAGGCCTTCAGTTTTGTGAAATTCCAGTTTCATGGTCTTGTGATGTAGGGCTTCTAAAGGTGTCTTAGGAACTGATAAAGCTATTTATTTATTTAAGATTTATTTCTTTTCCTTTATGTATATGAGTGTTCTGCCTGCATGTACATATGTGGTGTGTGTACCACACGCATGTATAGTTTTCACAGAGGTCAGAAGAGGTTGTCAGATCCCCTGGAACTGGAGTTGTGAATGAATGTGAACCCAGGACCTCTGAAAGAACTAGTGTTCTTAACCTCTGAGCCATCTTTCCAGCTCCACCATGTAGTCTAATGATTTAAATAAAGATAGCTTTTGGAAGAAAGAAATTTTGACAGGAACGAGTATGTGTGAGTTATTGACTAAACTCCATACTCTGGGATAAATGCCTGCTGGTGGGCATAAGTCATAGATCTTGAAAGCAATCTTAAGACCAGCTTGGGTAATACTTGCTTCCGCTCTTGTCTGCGGCTCCCCCTTTCTCCTCTGCCCAAGGTTCACCAAAGGATTAATTTCCCCTAGGACACGCCCCATACTTTTTATCTTTACTCTGCCCTTTCAGAATCAGGTTCCCGCCCTAGCGTTCACCATAGCTGACTTGGAGAGTGGAGAAAATCTCCTGCTGTTCTCTCTGCATCCCAGGCTAGTGCTGTGTTATCCTGCACACAGGAGTAAAGAGCAGAGGCTCAATATTTGATTGACTGATGGCTCCAAATCCCAGCCAAGCAGTTCTGAGAAGATGGGTTTATCTTCTCAGAGAAATAGGATGGAGTACTTGGAACTGTGAGAAGGATTTTGGCTTCCATCCTAAGAGCAACAGGAAGCTACACAAGGCCCAAGCTGCTGAGTAACAGGCCTGGGTCAAAATTTTAAAGATAATGTCTCTGGTTGGTTGTGCAGAGTAAATCTGTTCTAGAATGTAGAAGATAATACCCATATTTGAAGTTTAACCCAGGCCTGGATAGTCCGTAAGAAGTCCACCCAAATGTTACTTAAACTAATGTGAATTTGTAAAGAAAGTTGAGAAGCAGAAAATTTGAGATGAAGTTTTTTTAGTGGTATTTATTTGTGTGGGATCCTCTGGAAGTGAAGCTACAGACGAATGTGAGCTGCTGTGTCGGTGCTGGGAATCGAACCTGGTTCTTCTGGAAGAAAAGCCACTGATCATAACTGTTGAGCCATCCATCTCGCCAACTCTATAATTTCTTAATTTTAAAACTCAAAATTAAGAATGTAAAAACATGTTTAAACTCGTGCGAACAATCATGTTTTCTCCAAAATAGAGATGTAGCGTCTGTAGTTAGTCTCCGCTAAATCCTATTGCTCGCAGCTGTTCTGTAGTTTTGCTGCCTAAAAGAAGAATAAAGGCCCCCTGTTCTTTCAATAATCATTGTGGATCTGGTCTTAAAGGCTTTGAGATACCACTGGGGCAGCAACATATTAAAGAGATCAAAAACTTTTGTGTGAAAAACATACTCTGTTATGTTTCTGCTTCCCAAATATTTGGAGAGACCAAGAATGGATTACAGGCATCTTAAAGAGAAGACTGAGCAGCTTAAGATTTAAGCGCCGTCATCGGCTCCTCCATTGGCTGTTTGTTGACAGCAGGTTACAACAAGGTTAATCATTTGTTTGATGATAGGATATTCAAATTTCTTAGCAAGAGAAACTCTCGAGGATGTACATGTAAGCCACATATTGCTGGAGAAAGGAAGAGATTTTCCTGAAAATGTGAAAGAACTCACTCAGGACACTCGGGGGAGCATCAGACTGCTGTCTCAGTGGATAGTATTGGTTTTTACTTCTGAGCTGAAACACTCATAGCTGACAGCTTTCTCTAGGATTTCCTGGGGCCATCTGCTGTTGGAGAGCATAAATCGTAAATTTACCTCTGAACCACCACTGGCCCATCCCCTTGCCACTCAGACTTCCAGTCTCAATGGGATACAGAAGGAGAGGCTTGACAGAATAAACAGTGGGATCCTTGTCCGGGAGTGTCTGCCTGGCAATTGTTTCATGGAAAACAGGGAGGGGTGGGGGACAACAACCCTGCTCTGTTCACTGGCTCTTTAATTTAGATTACCAATGATAAAGCCGGGCCAACTGCTAAAGAAAGGTAGGATGCATACGCAGACATTAGTGCTAATGTGCTGTAGAAAGACAAGATAAATCAGTCCGGCTCTCATACATCACTAAGGGAGATGCTGATTGCAACTTGACCATGTGCCTGAATGCTCCCATCAGTGGGAAGAACAGAACATGGATTAAAAAAATCTAGGATGTATCGGTAGGGCTACCGCTGTGCTGAACCTGGGAGAACTGTCTGGTGTAAGTGTCAGCTTGTTTATCGGTATTTACCAGTATGCTCACGTCCAGGGAGCTTGTTTCTCTTCTCTTCTCTGTTTTGTTTTGTTTTGTTTTGTTTTTCTGGAAGCTCCAGCATGTTTATTTGCAGTAGTAGACTTAATTCTGCATAAATGCAATCACCACCTAATAAAGTTCTGGGGAGAGGACCGTTTAGCTCAGTGTGTATCCAGGAGCGGAATCTGAGAAAGAAATGCTCATCGTTACTGACTATAGGAAGCCTGGGGGTGAGATTTGTTTTGTTTGTTTATTGTTTTGATTTAAAAAAATTTTACAGGGAAGTGGGAGGTAAGAGGGATGGACGTACATTTTAAATTAATAACTCAGTTATTTTGCTAGACTTTTAAAAAATGTATTTATAAACAGTAAAGTGTATTTACTGTTTATAAATACAGTATCCTGTGGGCTTTTGTTTTGAAAACTGTGTTTGAATATATAAACCAGAGTGCTTGAAACACATTATATTTTATGACTGGGATGTTTGTATTGTTTCATATCTGTTATTAGACAAAATAATCATAAAGGGTGTTTTCTGTGGACCTTTTTATATTCCAAAATTAAGTACAGATGGTAATTTCCAGCAGTTTTAAAAATTTGTCAATTATTTAATTTAGCATCACTTAAGCATCTGCACAAGGAGAAAGCTGAGATGGTACAAGGCTGAATGAACATTGATTGCTAGTCTGAATTGCATCTTTAAAGTTTTTTGCCTCAAATCTCTGATTTCATAGTTTATTTTTACCAAATTAGATTATCATATTTTATTATCGAGACCGTGAATGGGTGGGACTCTCACGGAGCCCACATTCCCGTTAGAGCGGAGCTTCCAGGGCCTGCCGATGTTGCTGTGAGGGAAATTCTCAAGCCAGCTCGCTGAGAAGATTGCTTAAATAATGCAAGAGCAGAAGAGAGGCAAGATGGAATTTATGGCCCAGACACTGAGATCAAGCTTTTGTTCAGAAGGGAGGCTGTTTAAGTATGAGCATGTAACATACGCCAAGGCTCTGGGGAACTAATGTCACCAACTGAAGTTAGTGGCCCCATGATGCTGTGTGCAAGTCATTTCAAAACAAGCCTTAAAACAGCCCATTGAGCCCATCGTGTGGCTGGCTGGACGGGAGAAAGGAAATTTTGAAGGGCCAATTGGAAACGGAATCCCCTGCCTGAAAATTCCATGGGACAGAGGGAGAAGTGAGTACCATGCAGGGGAGGAGGTGGCTCTAGGGAGGCCGGATGTCCACTGTTGAAATGAAGCATGTCAGTCTTGTTAGGAAAGAAACCTTGGCCAAACTGCAACATTCTATGGACGACGTCTTCCATCTTGTCCTAATTAGAGAAATATAGCTGCTGAATCCTAATCTCTTTAATTGTTGATAGAGGAGGCATGTGATTTGCTATAAATACATGCATGCATTCATTTCTGAAATAATGGCTGTTACCAAATATATTAGGCCGACAGGAGTGCTGGACTTGGGAAGCTGTGCTGAGTTGCTGTGTTCGAGAGGTAATGGACCCGTTGAGATTCACCGCACAGCTGGGCCAGCAGCTGCACCCAGTGCTCTGTCAAGTTTGGCCTCTAATTTCCTTGAACTCGTCCTTATTTGCCAAAGTGATGAACATAGCAAGAACTTGCTTCAAATGAGCCGGCTGCAAGTGACAAAGGTTTTTCCCAAAGAGTCTTTGTCAAAGTGGGGAAGACACCAGCAGCAGTGGCCAACTGAAGTATTGATTAGGCAAGTGAAGTTTGGGTCATCATAAAAGTGGAAACCAAAGGCAAAGTAGTAGAGTGAGGTGAACAGGCAGAAGGGCAGGAAACATTCAAAGGCAGCGTTGGGTCATGGCATACCAAACTAAAGGACATATGGAAAAAGTCCCAGAGTAATATCCAGCAATAATTATCCTGTCATTAGGAAAAGTAAATAGTGCAGTAGAATTGGAAAGGAGCCCAGGAATTGAAACGCTTTCCCCCTTAACAGTGTATTGTTCTGATTTGGGGGTGAGGGGAGAATGGGACAGAAGGAAGTGTCAGACAGGAGGGTGTTTTATATTAGGAAGCATCCTATGACCAAGCAATGCTAGCCAAGGTGAGAGAGCGGCAAGGCTTGCTTTCCAACCCCTGCTCTCCGATACATCAAGGCTTTATTTGGCACTGACTGTGTAGCTGCCATGTTTTCTATAACACCGTAACTAGATTAGAAGCTGCGAAGGAAAACACTTGAATTTATTCATCTCTCTTACAAATCTCATCTCTCAAAACCCGTTGGGCTTGAGGTTGCTCCTTGATGCTTAACAGATAGATTGAACAGGGGATCTTTGCCATGTGAGGACTTCATTTACTCATCACAGCGCAGGTCACTTTCTTTCCTGGGATTCCAGGGCTAGGGCCTGAACCTCTAGGAAATCCAGTTTCTTTGTTTGCGAAATGAAGAAATTGAGCCTCATCTTTCAGTGTTGGGGGAGTTAAGGAAGCAGTGCTTGGGTACCCTCACGTGGGTGTGTCCTGCCCTCCCAAGACAAGAGCATGTGATTCACCATGTAGACAGAGTGTACCGAGGAGCTTGGCTGGCAAGAGAGGAAGTGTGCTGGGATCTGTAGCAGGACCTTAGAACAGAAGCAGTGGGGAAATGATGAAGGGGCTGGGAGATCGGGTGTGGCCATGGGGTGACTTAAGGGTGAAGAAGGAAGAGTGTGAAGAGTCACAATTCTGAGTGATAAGATAATGAGCAAGTGTGATTTATGCAGATAAGTGTTTTCTCTGAAAATCAAAAAGCTAAAACTGGGTTTCAGCAAGTGGGAGGACCAGAAAAGCATCACGAGAGGAGAAGAGATTAGAATGTTCTAGTTGACTTACGTAAATGGAAAGGGGAAAATCAATAATAAGCCAATAATATAGGGCTGTGGCTGACGATAGTGGGAATTGCAAAGGGATGGCTTAAAATGGCAAATCGGTGTTTGGAGTTTTTCCCAGACGAGATGTACAATATCAAATAATAAGGCTGTTCTGAAGTCTTGGAACTTATTTAAGTTTTCCTGAGTTAAAAAAAAAAATTGCCACTGAAGCCATACAAATAGTGTCAGGGTTGGGAAGAAAAAGAACACGGGGAAAGGGAAAAAAATTCTCAAAATAGCCTGGTTTGCAAGAGGAAGTGAGAGCGGAAGGATGGCCGGTAGACCCTATGAGACATTCACCATTCATTCTGACCCATGAAGACTTGTCACTCAGTAGCTTATTGTGATCTTTAAGGAAATCTAAACAAGGATCAGGATTGTCCCATACCCTTAACTAGCAAAGAGGTTGTAGTCCAAAAGTCCTTTTGGACAATATCATAAATACCTTTAGTCTACTTTTCAAGAGGGTACCCAACCTATGTGGTGGCAGAAATCACATATGTTGCAATAAAAAATAATAGCAAAATACTTCTAATGTTAATTAAAATATTAGTTTTGTTACAAAATTAGTTTGTAAGTCATTTACAATGCATGCCTCTTTTCTGTAACTCTGTGATGCTTCTGTATCGTTTATGTAATGTAAAGGTTTTCTTGCCCTTCTTCCATGCAAACTGTGTTCTATGACTATCCATGCTTAATCACCATTGAGATTGTTTTTGTAAAGGAAAACAGGTAAGGCTAAAAAAAGAGAGAGAGAGAGAGAGAGATGCCTGGGGTAGCTGGGCAGCAAAAAAGGAGAAGAGAGATGAGAGATCAAGTTAAAAGACTGAACGTGAAGGAGATGGGCAGTCCAAGAGAAATTAAGGGAGCACTGGGCAGTGAGCAGTGGAACACAGAGCACATGTGTGGAGAAAGGATTGGACCTACTAGCTCCCAGACCAGCCACCAGGGGGTGCCTAAGACTCAAGAGACAAGTTGTCTCTTGAGTGTGAAGCTGTTTGTGTGTTTAAGTACACAACTTAACACACCTTAGGACCCTTTGTGCTGGCTCCTCTGCCAGGCTCCCCTGGTCTTGACTTCCTTCTCTGTTCAGTTTGGACATGATAGATTGTCATCTCAGCCACTCTCTAGCCATATTATCAAGTACCTCCCATTGTTCTCATCACCTATGTGCAAGAGCTGAGGGATAGCTCACTGGAAGAGAGCATTGGCTGCTCTTCCATAGGATCTCCGTTCGATTCCCAGCACCCACATGTCCAAACACCTATTTGCAGACCTTTGTATGAGGCCTCAAATTCTGGGCAAACTACACCTCCCCTCATGTTCAGTGAACGGCCTCTTCTTTGCAAGGTTCCTTCCTGCTATCAAGTCTGACCTGTGTAAACTGAATAAAACCAGCTCCCTTGAGGACAGTTAATCACGGGGAAGTCAAAGCTGACTCCAGGAAACCTTGGAAGCAAGGGGAATCCTTCCTAGAAGTTTCTACATGAGTCAACCAAGACCAAAATCTCTAAAAACCATCCTTACACATCGTTCACTCAAATATTCTAGTTCTTCCAGCAGCCACAGTTCTCTGCCATGGTCCTCTCTTGACGCCATGCTAATTTACCTCATCATCTCACTGAGTTCCTTTCTGGGTAGAGCAAGCTTGCCTTTTGCTGCCTCCCATTTTCCTCCTCCTTGCCCTTCATCAGTGGAGGGGTAGGATGATTCAGCAGATTTCCTTCTGTGTGAGGGGATGAAGGGCTTGCAAATATCAAGCATATTTGCTTGATATGCAAATATATGCATACTAATGTGTCCACTTGTGCTCTTCCATACCTCTTTTCTCAGGTTAAAATAGAAGAGTTTTTATTTTACCTTAGACTCGGTTAGGTCTCATAAAAAACCAGCAACAAACTGATAACTGAGGTGCCTTTTTACGCATCAAAGGGGACACAGTCTGGCTCTCCCAGAATCTCTTAGCGCCTGTGGCTCCTCCCACCTCTCCCAGTACCACTCAGTGCCTATGGCTCCTCCCACCTCTCCCAGTGCCTGTGTCTCCTCCAAGCACTTCTTGCCGCCCCCCCCCCCCGCTATCCCAAACCTCTCTTTCCCACGGTCTGGGCTTCCGTTTTCCTTTTCCTCAACCTGATCTCTATATAACTAAGCCATTTTGGCTACACTGGTCTCATGGCCTCTTGGCCCTGGCCACCTCTCTTCCCTCTGCCTGCTTTCTCCATTATAGCGACAATAAAAGTCTTCTCCCTACTTTAGGAGCAGTCTTGTCCGTGTCCTTTTATTTCAGTCTTTGGTTCAGACTTCCCTACCTGTGTTCTTTTTGATGCCTTTGCTTTCCACTCAATTTATTCCATTTCCAGCCACTTTTGCCTTTTCATCTTTAGTGTACATGGGTGGGGGTGGGAGGGCAGCCACTCTAGTCTTAGAAATTAAACCAAACAAACCCTTCATCCTCACAGCATACACTTTTATGTTCTTTGATGCTGCTTCTTTGTTACAGTCAAACTTGGTAAAAGAATTGACAGCATTGGTTGCATACATTCTGTTCCTTCCCACACACCCTTCAGCCATGATTTAACATCTACCCAAGACCCTTTATGGACTCACCACTAGCTGAAGCCATCTGCTGCCTCCTTGTCCTGAATGTAGAGGAGACTCTGTTCTTCCCACAGCATCTGACGTTGTAGGTCATTTCTTGAAATGCGATTTTCTTGTAGCCTCGTTGTGTTCTCCTTCCCTTTCTTTATATGTTGTTAAAACTTGGATTAGGCAATGAACAGATGGCTTTGCAACTAAATGGCAAGCATGAGGGCCAGAGTTTGGATTTCAGTGCCCTCTTGACAAGTCATGTATGGCAGTAACCCCAGCACTGTGGGGTGTGGAGACAGGAGGTTACTGACTTCCAGCCTTGCTGGGGGAAGGGGTGGGAGGGAGCTTCAGATCAGGGGGAGATCCTGCCTCAAAGGACTAAGATAGTGATAGAGGAGGAACACAGAATCTCTCTTCTGGCCTCCACATGGGTACGTGTGGACCCCTCTTCTAAACACATGCATACAGCACCTCTCCCCACACTTACCATAAATAAATAAAAATAACATGGATGATGTTTAGGGCACTGTTGTTTTCTTATATGGGCTAGTGGTGGGGAGGGACTCTATCCATTGTGTGATTCTGTTAATGATCATGTGGTGCTGTTCCAGGGCTGGTTAACCCTGGACTTACACAGGGAAGTGAAGCCCAGATCTCCTTTTCCCTGTTATTCCCTCCAAACTTACACCAGTGCAGTCAAGAATAGAGCTTAATCTTGCTCCTTCCTTTTTTCATAGTATAAGCTTCATGGCATTTGTCCCATCAAACAAAAGCTTTAGAATATTAACATCTTTTCTGCCTTAAAAATAAAAAGACAATTTAATTTTCTGCTAAAAGTGTCTGTGGAGTACCTGAGAAGACTGCTTTGTGTGCTTTGGGTCTTTGAGTGTCTTGAGGTAACTTGAGTGGTCCCGCGGGAGCAGTGAGATACAAGCTTTTAAATACTTTACACTAGCTGGGGAAAGGGAGAAGAGTTGGTGTTACTGGTGGTCAGAAGAATTATCCAAGAGAAGACTCCTGACTCTGAACTTAAGAGCCCAGGAAACACCCTTTGCTTGTCCAGATAGATTGCTTATCATCCGAGTGTGCTATATTCACTTTGAAATTGGAAATAATTAATTAAAAGTCTCTAATTGTCAGTATTTCATGAGTAAATGGATTGATAACTGAGAAGATGTCTGTTTGTTGGGTGTCTTAGTTAGAATGTTATTTCTGTGAAGAGACATCATGACCGTGGCAATTCTTATAAAGGAAAGCATTTAACTGGGCTAACTTACAGTTCAGAGGTTTAGTCCATTATTGTCATGGCAGGAAGCATGGTGGCATGCAGACAGACATGGTGCTGGAGAAGGAGCTGAGAGTTCTCCATCTGGGTCCCTAGGCAGTAGGAAGAGCCAGTATGCCAATAAACCTGCCTTTAGCTGCTGAAACCTAAAAGCCGACCTCCAGTGACACACTCCAACAAAGCCACACCTACTCCAACAAGGCCACACTTCCAACAATGGCACCACCTATGAGTCAAGGGGGGTTATGTTCATTCAAGCCATCACATTGAGTCTTTATAGTAAGCTGTGGGGAAAGAGTGCCAAGCTTATCGGCTTTAATCACTTTGAACCTGACCAAATAGGTACAGACTAACCTATATACAAGGGAAGAAACTGGTTTGAACCTTTGACTCTGGCTAACTGTTCATGCAAAGTACTAAGATGTGGAGAAAATAGAATTACCAACTCAGACAAGTAAAGTTGAAGATTGCTCATTCCTGGTCTTTAAGGCTGTGTTTTTGATGAATGTAGAAGATACTTGACCTTTCAAGAGTTAAAGTAGAACATGTTTCATAAATTCAAATCATGCCTTGTCTAAATGAATCCAGATTTTAATATTAAGCAGTGTCAGATAACCTAGTGGAAATGCTGTATGCTTCAGTAGCTGGGCTCTCCCCATCCAGGCGTGCAATTGCATTTTGCACAGGTTACAATAGAAGGAACAGATGATTGGAACTCCAAACAAAAGCCGAATCCCAGTAATCAATCTCTGCAATAATAAAAACACGAATTAAATGGGTTTTGATCAATATTATTCACAACAGCTCATATCCTTAATGATAATCCTTAACTGAAAGACGGACATTTGCTTCAAGGCTCGTTTGCAATCCACAGAGAACTCTAAATTTGGTCGATCCCCCAGTGCTTCTTTGGATATGTGAGTCCTGTATTTCATTTTAGGGAATTATCGCTGACTGCAAAATAGCATGCTCAGACCAGCTCTAATTTTTTAATCCTATTTATTTTGCTTGTTTCTTTTGTTTTCTGGGCACAGGAGCATGAGGAATTAAACCCATGCTAAACACATGCTTGGTCAGTGAAGTACCTCCTACCGTGCACCATTCTAAGTTCTATTAGACACAACCTGCCAGGGAGGAGTAGAGGGGAAGGACTTCTGGGGTGAAGGGTGATAGAAAGCCATGTCTATTCCCTCTTGTTAAGTGTGCTGATGCCCTCAGTGGAAAGAGTCAGCTGTCTGTGTGAACCTAGTTAGCTCAAAGGACAGAATTGTGGCTCTGCCTTCACCCTTATTGCGGACTTTCAGTCTCTCCTCTTCTGCAAAGAGGATGCTGGGAACTCTTAAAAGTTCTATTCTACCTTAGAGTGGTGGAACAGGTGTAAGTTCCTATAAAGTCACTTTTGGAGCCCCCTGAAGGACAGACATGCTGCTATCATACTTCTGAATTACATGTGTCAAGGACAATCTTTCTCCACCTCAGCCCTTTCTGCAGTAGATTGACATGCTGAGCTATAGAGACAGACACCTTGTCTCCACTACTTACTGTTACCTGCAAAAAATTGAGCAGAACTGCAAAATGAGTCCTGTGGTACTCAGCAAATCCTCAGTAGGGACAGTGACTCTTTCAGAGATCTGCAGATTGTTTTCATTGTTGCCTTTTGTCACATTGGTTCTCCAACCAAAGAGGATCCTGCACAAAGAATTCTGATGTTTGTTGAGAAACTGGTTGGTTGATGGTCCCATACCTATTTTGGTAAACACACACAACTGAGAGATGGTCCTAGGTTTGATTAAGGCTGAAGATGTAGTCTGATAATCCTAATCAACCACAGATCATGATGTATTACTAAGTTTTTTTTAATTTTATCAGTCTTGCCATTTTTGGAAAACATGTACTGGGCTGGAAAAATGGCTTTGAGGATAAAGGCTGCAAGTCTGGCAGTCTGAATTCAATCCAGTGACCCATGTGGTGAAAGAAGAGAGCTAACTCGTACTGTTGTCCTCTGACCTCCACACATGTTCAGTGGTATGTGGTCAATGCATGCGTGTGTGTGTGTGTGTGTGTGTGTGTGTGTGTGTGTGTGTGTGTCCCCATCCTGCCCTTTGGGTAATGAGGACAGAGTTAAATTTTGTAGAAACTTTTATGCATATATTAAGGTTTTGCATCCTTCTTAAGCAACTTCTGCCTGCATTGGTTTAGAAAAAGATTTATTGGTGTGGAGAAGCCACAGCCTTGCAGATGAACCACAGGTTTGGGGCTGTGGTTTGGGTAACAACACACTGAAGTCCTCCTAATGAATTATCAGTGGTCATAGCTTCTTTAAGCCGTAGTAGATTATGCTCCATTGGTGAATAGCAGCAGAAGTGTGTTCTGTGTGCACAGATGTGGCTGGTGAGGTTACTTATCTTCATGTTCATTTCCTATCCCGGATGCAACTTTACAACCTTTCCTGTCTGTGACTTCAGATGCAAGCTCAGAAGCAAGCCTTTGCAGAGCCAGCTGAGGACAGACTGTGCGCTGTGCTTTGCAGAATGAGCATCCCAGGAGACTATGGCTTTTATCAAAACTTTTGAAATGTGTTGAAAAGAGTTCTTGTACCTTGAATACAGTTCTACAGTTTGGTGCAAAGTGTCTATATTACTTCTAGAACTGAGAAAAGAGTCAATACCACAGGTTAGTGAGATAACCAGCTTCAGTGCAGTACTTTTAGTGCCCACTGCTTCAAATGCAGAGATATTTTCTAGGGAAACGGGAGACATTCCTTCTTCCTCTGGGGCTCTGTCCTTAACAGAGTTGCCAGCCCTGTCTGGAACCCTGCTCACCCCGCAAGAACTAGAGGCAGGAAGCTTTCTTGCTCAGATGAATCAGAATGGACCCAGAGTTCCCTTCAAAGGAAAACTTGTGGAATAGCTTGCTTTACATTTGTTTAAGGCTGATTTCTGGGGTGCAGTGGCTCTCAGCAGTGCTATGCTGTCTGTTGGTGAGGTTACTGACTGAAGTCAAACACGGCAGGCTTGGGAAATTTCATTTTGAGAACTCTAAGAATAGCCTCGTTGGGACCAGTGTCAGAAGAGTAACGGATGGCAAGGCACAAAGTCTGGACTATCTGTCCTCACCTCTGACCCATTTTATCCCCTCCAAGAGGTCACTGCTCTCTTTGCAGAGGTTTTCAGCCGTGACTGGAAATAAGACCTCCATTCCTTAGACCTCACTAAAAGGCATCCTTTGACTAATGAGTCTACTCTGCTTTGCATCGAAGGCGATTCCATGGGGAGTTACAGTAATATTTTGAGATGACACCCTTGCTCAAAAGGCAGATGACCATTCAAGGCAAGTACGTATTGAAACAAAGGAAGGCATGGTGGCATTACCAAGCAGTAGAGTAAGCACTTATGGGTGAAGCCCTGTGTTCTACCCCTAGCACCAAAGAACAACCAAGACCAAACATCCACTCCAAAACACGCCCTACCCCCACCCCAAACACTAGGCCGAGTCTTCAGAATCACAAACTACTTCTTGAGAAGCATCCTTGGAGCAACTGTAATGACAAGGACATTTTTATCTGAATCATCACCCTGTTTCCAACTTTCTGGAAATGTTTCTATGTTTCCTACCAAAACCTCAGTGGACGAGTTATGGCTACCATGTATCCAAACACCTGTGCATCTAAGACCCCAGTTAAAATGTAAAATGATCTGTCCACAGTTGCTTTGAGATCCAAGACATCTTACCTGCCCTCCATTGGCACAGCCTCAGCATGGACTTTAGTCTCTGCATTTTATAGATAATACAAGAGCGATGCTAATTTGTTTCCCTTTGGGCCTTTAGCTGCCTTCTCTTTTCCTGTTCTACACTGGCATGCAATCACTCAGAGCAAACTGATGCTCTATGCAAAGGACAAGAATTCCTTGATGCTACCATGCTTCAAGAAACAAGTTTGGAGTCTAGTCCAAGACCTTGATGAGGCATTGTTACACGCCGTGTACAAGCTTTGCTGTTCCCCCTTCATTGGACTGAAGCACCTGCTGGAACCAGAGCCCCTCACACCCTCTGGCCCAACTTTCAGATTCAAGATGTCTCCATTCTCCCTGGCTGCTTGCACCTAAAAAACAAAACCATGTGTAGATTTAAAGCCCTTTCTCCATTGCTACTCCTAAGGCCTGGAAAGATTAAACATAAGAGACCTTCTGTCTTCTCCATGATGGAAGGGGACAGGGTGTGACTACCCTACTGACGAGAAAGATGATGCTGTGTAATTCTGAACATGTTAACAGTCTGCCATATGAATAGATCCTAAATCTATTGTGTTTTCTCTCTCTCTAAGATGATTGCTAAGAATAGAGGCAAATAGTTGCCAGGAGACTTAGTCTGTGACCCTCTTGTGACTCAGCCAGCATTGCTAATTTGCTGTAGGAGTCAGCTTCCAATTTGTTAGAACAAATTACTGAAGTTAGTGCCCTTTCCTTAGAAATCTGCTCTTCGTGTGAGTTGACTGCTCCTACCTGCTGCGTGCATATAATGAAGCTTATGGTTAGTTTTTCACACAGGACTACAGATGGGCAAAGTGATGCTGTGGTTAACCCTCCCTCACTTCCTTAGGTCTTTCGAACGCCTTTTCTATCAAAGCTTCTTCTTCCAGACATTTTTTCTTGTATTCCCCACCTACCCTTAAGATGGTGATAAGTGGTGGTCAAGCAGCCCATTTGTGTCTGCATCTCCTATCTTAGCTCAAGACACTTTAGCATCCACCCCAGGTTTCCAGAAGTCTACGTGCATTGTTGGAAGAGGCCCATGTCCAACCTGCTTATTTCTAGAAAAGATAAAAGTTACTGCTGAGCTTATTGGCACCTTTCCAGATGGCAGAGTGATTATTCTTGCGGCTGACATCTGGGGTGGTGAGCAGTTATGGGTAGAAAACTCCGGGAAGAGAGAGAGGTTTCATCAAGGCCATCAGAACATAATCGCCACAGTTGCCCGCTAGAGAACAACAGCAGGGACATCTAGGTGGCTGGACTGATTTAGAAACATGGCCTGGGTGAGAAATCTTAGGTATGCCCACTGCTAAGGGGATGGGAGAAGGATCTAATTTTATCAACCAAAAAGGAAAGGCCGTTAGCAATAGAAATGGAGAAACAATATATATGACAATTCTAAATGAAACAAAAAATAAATATCACTCACTAGTCATCACAAAAACATAAACAAAACCAACCAAATATGCTTTTCACCCATCAGACTGATGTTGGGGAAAGCTGCTGACAAATTCCAACACCAGGGAAGCTAGAATTCCTAGCCTTTCTTGGTATGGGTGCTAAACTTAATCAGATTTTATAGTTTGTTTGCATATACTATTTGCATAAATATTTCTAAGTCTTGCACATATCAGAAAGATGTACATATAAGAATCTTCTTTTCAGAGATGGCGAGGTAGCTTAGTGGTTAAGAGTACTATGTGCTCTATCAGAAGACCTGGGTTCAGTTCCTAGCACCAACATGGTCACTCACAGCTCTAGTTCTGGAGGATCCAGTGCCCTCTTCTGGCCTCCATGGGCACCACATACACGTGATGCATAGACATCCACGTATGCAAAACACCGGAACCCATAAAATAAAAAAGCATCTCTCTTGCATTGTTATTTATAATAGCAAACAACTGAACACCCATAAATATCCACCAGTAAACATGCTTCTATAAATCATAACTCATGGTCAAACTGAAAGACTATAAAGCTATTTAACTCTCTGAGAGAGATATATAGATATATGCCCATTTTTAAGACACTGTTAATTCACAACCAGGAAATTATAAGACCTAATGGCATAATTTCATTTACTGTAAAGTGAGCCCAAAGCCATAGATCTGTGAGAATGTAGGTAGACATGAAGATAAACAAACAGAGTTATGAAATACTTTAAGCTATCTGCCCTGAGAATAGGAGGGAAGGGCGTGAGGAGTGAAGACCTTACATTTTTAAACTCTGCATATTTCTGACCTTTGACTTTCTTTTATAATAAGAATGAATTTATGGATTGTTTATGCAGTTCATTAAACTTTATATAAAAATAGCCAAGTTGAAGCTTGGTTTTCTGGGAAAAGGACTCCGAATTGCTTCCCAAAGACTCCCCTCAGGAAACCACAGGTGGGCGTAATGGAAGTTTTCTCTTCTTATTTTGGTAGTGGTTGGTCTGTTTACATAATTAGGTATGAAAGAGGTTTTCCTCCCCATAACCTTTCCAGAAAACATACCTGCATTGCCTGCAGAAGAGGTACACATAGGAAGCTGGCTGAGCCCACCTCTCATGTGTGGGTTGGAGCACATACGGAATACTGTTCCCACTTGCTGGCTGGAATGGTCATCACTAGAGATGATTAGGCATAAGATGATGGGCTAGTCCCTTCTGTGCACACTCCTTTTTTGGCCTTCAAGCCCAGTGCTCAGACAGTGAAGCCAAGTTTTCAGAACCCTGTTAGTTTCAGTGGAGACCAGTCTTATAAGAAGCACCTCTTTAGATCAACAACAATCAAGCCTGACATGGCCATTCCCTGGACAGCAGTTAATGTTCTTATGTGAACACTACGTAATAATTGACAGCCCCTGTGCCAGTCTTTCTCTCCACTCTGTTACCTGCCTCTGGGAAAGAGTTATTTTTTGTTCATCTCTGTATTCATAGTAACCAGTTCAGTGCCTGACCCCACAAGATGCTCAACAAACAACTGCTAGACAAATAATAAAAAGTTTGACTTCCAAGCAACTCTTTAAAAAAATATATTAGTTTACGTGTATGGGTATTTTGCTTATGTGTATGAGTGTACACCGTATGTATGCCTGATGCCTGCAGAGACCAAATAGGGGTTCTGGATCCTCTGCAACTGGAATTACAGACATTTATGAGCCACCATGTGAGTGCTGAGAATTGAACCTGGGACCTCTGGAAGAGCATCCAGTGCTCTTAACTGCTGAGACATCTCTACAACTCCACAATGTATATGTAAGTAGGTAGATGTAGGGGTGTGTGTGTGTGTTTGTGTGTGTGTGTGTGTGTGTAGGCCAGAAGACAATTTCAGGTGTCATCCTTTGAGACAAGGTCCCTCAATGGCTTGGAGTTCACCAATTAGGCTAGACTAGTTGGCCAGTGAACTCCAGAAATCCTGTCTCTTCCCCAGCAATGGAGTTTATATGGGTTCGGGGGGATCAAACCCAGGTCTTCCTGCTTGCAAGGCAAGTGGTTTACCCACTAAGCCATCAGTGTAGCCTTCAACTCACTTGGTGTTTGCTATGGTTGGATGTGAGAGAAAAGGATAGAAACACAGTAGTTAAAAACTCATGCAGAGCCGGGCAGTGGTGGTGCACACCTTTAATCCCAGCACTTGGAGGCAGAGGCAGGCGGATTTCTGAGTTTGAGGCCAGCCTGGTCTACAGAGTGAGTTCCAGGACAGCCAGGGCTACACCGAGAAACCCTGTCTCAAAACAAACAAAGAAACAAACAAAACCTCTTGCGGCAGTTAGTTTTGTTTGGCATTTACACTCCTGAGCTGACTGACAGCTCCTTGATCTCCCAGGACTTACTTTCTCCTATAAAACAGACACAGCTTATCTGCTTCCTGGGATGCTTCCTGGGGTCCAGTGAGATAAGGATGAAGAGCTTTCCCAGTGGCTACAGCACCCAGGCTGGGACATTCGCTGTGCTGGCTTTTTTCCAGAACGTATATGACATGAGTCATTCTCCTGATCAGAATTTCTAAACATCTCTTTAAATGCCAAGTGATTCTTGTTTAACTAACTTTGGAGATACATCTTCTAAAAATGGAGACATTTCCCGAAACAGTCTAACGAGCATCTTACCTTTTAGCTCAGGAACATTACCATAAGCACCAATTACTGTGCCGTGTAAGGCACAGAAATGCCGCCCGTGCCCGCAGAGCTTGAGCCATGGTTTATGGCTACTCCGATTCCTTGGCCCCTTTGTCTTGGCTTCCTTAATGACCAGTTGTCAATTCTTATTACTCTCAGTGGCCTGTGTGTAGTACATTCCTCCATCATTATAATTTTCCCTTCTCATAGGCTGCGCTCTTGGGAATCAGACAGCCAAGAATGTTACAGTTGTGTATAAATAAGAGTGACTCAGTGAGGGTCCTTCGACGCTCTCAGATAAATAAGATGCATAATCTCTGCAACCACGGTGTAGCTTGAGGTTTTTTTCTTCCTGTGCTACACCACTGTGCCGTATAGTTAATTAAGATGGACAAAGCCTTACTTGGTGCAAACCCTCTTCCCTCCATTCTTGCATGCACTCACAGGGCCTCGCTTGTTGCCTTTAATCCCAATGTAGGCTGGGATTAGAGGTGTATGCCACTAAATCTGGCTCTCCATTTTCTAGTGTACAGTTTTAGTTGGATTCATCTCAGTGCCCTGGGCTGTTCTAGATCTTTCAACACTCCCTGTACTCAGAGGGAAGCACTCTGTGCTCCTGGGAATGACACTGGGTTCGAGCTCTGAACCTGATGGCTACATCTTCTCCTGGAACTGGGAACAAGACCGGTTCCATTGATGTCCGTGAAAAGAATCTGTTGATTCTAAAGTGCTAGGAATAGTTTTAGCATTGTGTTACTCCAGCACATGGCTCTGCTTTTGTTTTTAGTGTTCTTCCAAGAATCTGGCTTGAGACAGAACTCTGTGTTTTTATGGAAGAAATTCCTCAACAACCTTTCCATCCACCCCTATTCTTTGAAATGGGGGTAGGGTACATTCTATAAAACCATTGTGAAGCTGCCATTCTAGAGATTATGAGGTCAGGTAGCTGGGGGAGAGGTGAGTAAAGAACCACCGCATGGGATGCAGTGAACTGAGCTGGGGGGTTGGGGGGGACAGGGAATTTTCCTTCTCTACGAGACTTTGCCAATAACTTCATTTATACCTACAGATGGGAAAGCCTTAAAATAAATATGTGGTCCGTCCCTGGGCTTGAGAAGAGGAACGGTTGATAATTAAGTAGATCCAGTATTTGTCTTCTAATTTTGTATTAAATTTTTCAAATTAAATGATGTATTTCTGCAGAAACCATCTGTCTTGGAGCATGTAGTATGAGATGCCTTGTGACTATTTAGTAATGTTCTTTTATCAACTTGAAAGTTGCTGTGGCAGATGGCTGCCCTTCATCTTCTCTTTCTGATTTCTTTGGACCTCTTTGGGCATCCAGTTGGAATGAATTCCCAACTGCAGCCCTGGGTCTTCTGGGGCTGCTTGACCCTGGAGGCCTGGAGTATAGACCTTGTTGTGCCTTCATTAGTTAGTGGGACCTACTCAGGGCCTGTTTAACATTATTGTTTAATGGAGCACATGAACTTTAAAGATTCCTCAGTCTGAAATGTTTCTGAGAAACAACAAGGTTAAGAATGGAACAGCCATGGGGAGTGGAGGCAGGAGCTGACTGTGGGTCATGAAGGAAGTAGGAAGAATCCCACATCTCAAGGTCTGCATTTATATCTTGACCTTTAAAAATGTTAAATGTACTTATTATTGAGCTCTCTCTCTCTCTCTTGTGAGTGTGTGTGTATATGTTTGTGTATGTGTGTTATGGTGTGTGTGTATGTGTGTGCATGTGCATGTATGTACTGATTTTTTCCTTCTACCTTTTGCAAGGGTTCTGGGAATGGTATTCAGGTCACCAGATTTGCAGGACAAGCACCTCTACCTTTGAGCCAGAGCTATCTTGCTGGTCCTATCTGGACTTTTAACTATGATTCACTTGGTTGAGATACTTTGTCTCTTTAACTCAGATTTTTTTTAATTGGCAAAAGTGAGGATATAGTATCTGAGGTTTATTGTAAAATTGGGTAAAGCTGAGCTGAGCTGATGTGTGGAAGTGCCTTCCCTACTGTAAGATGCCTGTAGTCACTATCATGGCTAACAGTACTTTTAGGATGTTGTGTGTCGGATCTGCCAGTTCTGAAGTTCTGGCTAGGGCAGAGCAGCGGATGCTTCCTTGCTCTTGCTTGGTTCAATCACTGCACCGACTCATGTTTTATCATTCAATTTTAATTTTGTCAATGCCACTCATCCACTGATTCCAAAGGATGAAGTCAAGGCAGGGGAAATCATCTGGCTGGGGTACCAGATGATCAGGAAGGTGGTTAGGAGACTGGAATATATTTAAAGCAACATGTTTAATGCTTAAAACCACAGAAACTATCCCAGCCTCTGAGAGAGTCTGTCAGAGGTGGATACAGACTCTTTAAAGAGAGCAATTCATCGAACAAACTCAAGAGAGGACGTTCACAGGGCCTGACTGACATTGAGAAAAGTTTGGTTGGCTAACCACCTGGTTGGAATTTACCCAAATTTTGTTCTCCGTTAAGACAATTTCCAAGTAGGTGGGCTGTGCAGGAAGCTTGCCAGCCAGCTGTGTCTGAGAGTGGACTTCAGTTACCAAGTCTTCTTCTGAGCCATCCCAGCACAAATGTAACTTCAAGCAGTATAGAAATGAGATGCAAAATATGGTTTGGAAGGAGGTGACAGCACCAAGTCTCCCCTTACCTAGTATTTAGGTGAAAACAACAAGCCCCGTGTCAGAGTCATTTTTGAGGGAGGAAGGAGAGAGATGATATATGTGGTCAGCGAGATAATTGGACTCATGGAGTTGGGACAGCGGCTGTGGAGTCAGACCAATTTTTGTCCTCATCGATTAGGCTTCTTCTAGTAACTAAACTGTCACCACAGCAATTTCGCTACAACAGTGACCTGTGATCACAGTGTTTAAATTCCACTATAGCCATGTACCTCCACCCCAGGACCAGGGCACCAACAGTGAGCTGTTAAAATGCATGAAGTGGAGCCTCACTGGGAGTCTGTTCCTACAGCAGTAACTCCAAGTGAGAAACCATGAGAGTGGTTTGAAATTCTTTACCTTCAGATACAAAACCTTAATACCACTTTGACCTTGGACTGTAATTTGGGTAACCAGTACTTTTAGGCCCCATTTACAGCAGGGAGGTAGATTGGTTAAAAAACATGTGTTTGCAGTCAGTGGTGTCCATGGGTTGGTTGCTGTTTTGGATGAGTGTTTGCAAAGTCTGTACTCCCCATTGTTCATAGGGTTGGTTCTTGTGTACAAGTCCCTTATCTAAAATGGCATACTGACTACCCTGTGCCTGCCCTATGTTCTCTATTGATCCCTAGCTTACTTATAATATCTAACACAATGTGACCCTTGTTATTTTGTCTTCTTTATGGAGCAATGAAAAGGGAAAACATGCATGTTTATAGTGCAGACAGCTTAAAACAATATTTCCAGTCACTAGTCAAATCTATGGATGCCAAACTGTAGATACAGAAGGCCAAAGAATTTGCCCAGATCATTGGTTTTGCTCGAAGAAACTCACATGAGATTTGTCTTCATGCTTCTCACATTACATTTCAAATTGTGTTTTCTAATGCATGCTTTCTCAAACTGAGATCCAGAACATTCCTGCTGCTATGGGAATTCCGTGCTGGCCTTTCTCTGGGTTTGCCCAGCCCTTTCTGCACTGGGCTACTATGCATGAAGTTTAAAGTAGTTTGCCTCGAAGAGTTGTTTGTTTGTTTGTTGTGAGACAAAGGCTCTTACTATGTATCTCTGTCTGGCCTGGAACTCTCTATGAAAACCAGGTTAGCCTCAACTCATATAGCTCTGTCTGCCTCTACCTCTAAGTGCTTGGAATAAGAGCATATCCACCACACTCAGAGAGGTTTTTGAGGTCTATTTTGAATTATATTTATCTGAGGTGCTTTAGTTGTTCAATGGTCTAAATATAGTCCTCTGGCTGATAACATCTCTGTAGACATTGGCCAAAAGAAAAAAGAAAAAAAAAAGAAAAAGAAATATATCTAGAAAGATTTAACAGAATTTGAAAATAGCTTCTAGCTTTCTTGTTTTACTTCTGATGAAATGAAAGGGTTAGTTTCCCTAAGTACTAGTGGTGTGCCACCTTTGTGGCCCCATGTCTCATTTGTCTGGCAGCTCAGTGGACTGATCTTTGCTTCTCACTTCAACCATCAGTGTTTCTTACTTCTGCCTGGTGGCTTTCTTCACTAGCAAGGTGTGCTGGATACGTTTAACTGTTAACTCGACACAACACAGAACCACCCGGGAAGAGAGTCTTATGAGGAATTATCCAGACCAAATTGGCCTGTGGACATGTGTATGGGGGATTGTCTTGATTGTTAACTGAAGCAGAAAGATCTGTCCTGAATGTGGACTGCACCATTTTATGGGCTGAGCCTTGGATGGTGTAAGTATAGAGGGTGTTTGTTGAGTACTAGGGAGCAAGCTAGCAAGGATGGTATATGGCCTTGACTTTCCTGATGCCCTATAACTGGGTGTTATAAGCCAAATAAATTCCTTCCTCCTCCATGGTGCTTTTTGTTAAGGTACCTTATTAAAGCAATGGAAATAACACTATGGCACAAGGGGTCTCCACAGGCAGAGGGCAACATGATGTCTGCCAGGTTCATCCAAGCAATGAGGCTTGCATGCAAGAACCTTTTTATTTCCTCATGGGTGGGTGTGGAATACATGTCCCATACCTCCTCAGTGAATCTCAGAGTAATGACTTGCCTTCTAATCATCCACAGCAGCATTGCTTTTCTCTCTCCCCTACTTCAGTTTCCCCTTCTATATGCTTTCTGAGATTCCAATCACACCTCCTACAAACCAAGACCTGCCCTCTGGTGGGCTGTTGGTGGAGCCAAAACCAAGATAAAACTTTCCTAAGCTTCTGCTTAGGATCCCATGCCCTACTTACTTGGCCTATGGCCACCTCTGAATCTCTTAGAGCAAACCAATCAGTCCCTGAAGCACTTTGATGCCTTTCTCTTACTATAGAAGCCAAGATCCCTAATGCATTCTATTGCCCTATAGGGACCTGGCTTTTCCTGTCCTTCAGCTCCCGAGACCTTCTGGCAGTGCCCAGGACTCTCTCTATGCCTCACCCTCCTTACTTGAGCCCTCTGCTCTCCGTCTCCTCTTTGTAGGGTGATTGTCCCTACTATTTTATTTCCCAGCTCTTCCCTGGACCTGCTCTTGGGCTTGGTCCAGCACCTCAAGTTCCCACATGCCTCATGCATTACCACCTCTGCTTTTTTCATCTGTGCATACATAACTTGCCTTCAGCTGTGTCTAAGTCAGAATCTGAACATCCATTGGTCCTCATATTACTTGTTCTTTCCGGATACAACTGGAGGGTGACTTGTGCAAGACACCATGTGGTTCACAACCTCTAAAAGGTTTGCTTTATAAACTTGGCCATTTAGTGACGTTTTCCCTAGATTGTGAGCTCTCTGAGAGCCAACTGTCTTGCTCATGATTATGGCCTAGCACAGAATCCTATTGGTGACCCAAAGTAGACAAACTATAAATATTATCTTACTGTCTGAATTAAAAGCCGTTTCTATCAAGGGTGCCCTTCTCACCTCCTTGCTGCCACTTGTCCCCGTCCTATGGATTGCGCATGTCCTTGAGGCTGCACTACTGGTAACAAGGGAACCTTTGTCAACAGACCGACCTCCTCAGGGTCCTTGCTGGACAGCATGGGATCCACTTCTTCGGGCTGTTTACTGAATTCCCAGGCAGAGCTTTTACTAAGGAGAGACTTCTTGTCTTAATCTAAGACTTTTGTTCAGGTGTGTCAGAGCAGGCAGGATGTGATACGCCATGCTGCTTTCCAGATCAAAAGGAGCATCTCCCTGCCTTTATGTTTACGTGGGAAAACATGACCAAGCTAGGTTCAATTTGAGGAAATCAGAGTACAGCAGAGCACAGAAAGGATATAGCTTTGATTTGGGCCATACAAAGTAGGGAAACATCCATCCATACCGGATGCTGCTGTTATTAGTTTTAGCATGGAGATTTGCATCATTTCTCTTTCACTTAAAAAATATTCGTGTTTCCCAGGCTTCAAAGCAATGCCTGCCAGAGTGTCTCTGATCTGGTTTTCAGTTTGCCTTTACAGCTGTGTCTCTTATTATGTTCTAGGACAGGGCTATGAAACTATAGCTATGTCTACATCCAGTCTGCCACTGGAACAAAGCCACGTTCATTTAGCTATGCACTGTCGATGCCCACTTTCCCAGTAAGATGGCCAGGACTGTATGGCTTGAAAAGACCAGCCCTCTGTAGAGTTTGTGTACTGATCTGCTCTAGGAAGGCTGTTATGGCTTGGATATGCTTTATGTCTCAAAGGTTCATGTGCCGGACATTGGTCCCTGGAGTAGGGCTTAGCTGAAGGTAGGACATGTGGCTCCACCTTCATGAGTAAATTAATTATCTCTCTGTGAAGTGGAACAGGACTAGTAGTTACTAAAAAGACTGTATCTACCCCCCTCCATTCCTGGCTCATTCTGTACCCTTTCTGCACATGGCTGGTTCCCTTTCTGTTTCACAGTCACGCTGTGATGTTGTTGATGGGATCCTTTCCAAGATGCTGATATGTGCTATATGAATTGAACCTTCTAGTCTCCTGAATCATGAACCAAATAAAACTTTCTGTGTTAAAATGCCTAAGGCTTGGGTATATTGATGCAAGAACACAAAGTGGAACAAGACCAAGCTCTTTCTACTTAACCATACCCATTGGTTGTCTTCGTTTGCCTTCCTCGTACAGTGTGTATCTAAGCCCTTGTATCTAAGACCATTGTCTCTGGCTACAAACCCAGTCCTGTCTTTTCCCTTAGAAAAATACCTCCTACAAGCTCTGATCTCTGCTTGCTTTTCATCCTTCTTGTAAAACTTCTGAATTCCCACAAATGTATTTTTTCCTTTTCTGGAGTCCCATGACACTTTTTAGAAGTCTGTGCTGAAATGGCTTATTGTTGTCAGTATCATAGTGCCTGGATTTGTATTTTTCTCCTATTCTAGTATGGGCTTACTCAAGAACCTGTAACTAGGCAGAAGAAAAAATGACACATTCATGTTGGAGTATTGAATGCTCTTTAAAAATATATTATTATCATCTGTGTATCATGTATACACATGTTCATACCACAGTACATGCATGCAACATACGGAGGTCAGAGAACAAATTTGTAGAGTTAGGTCAATCTGTCCAGGTTTCCATGGGTTCTGGAATCCAACCCAGACTTGTGTGTCAAGCTCCTTTACACACTGAGCTATCTTGCTGTCCCCATTGAATGCCCTTTACCAGTACACAGGACAGCACAGACGTAACCAAAAACACACACTGCAGTTGGAGAATCCTGATGGTAAAGGGCTTAGATCATTTCTTACTTTCTCCATGTCTAACCATATAGATGGAAGACATCATATGTGGTTGAAAAGGGGACTTGGCAAGGATTCCTGGTAGACATACTTCTAGCTCTTTTGACTCTCTCAGCTGTGCAGAAGAGAGAGCCTTTGGTGGCATGAGGTAGGGATTGGGGTGTCACTAGACACAGTGTGTTGGTGGAAGAGCTTCAGAGAGAATTATTAATACTTTTTTCACCCCTGGAGGAAGCTGGGTATTTATTAGTAGCCTGACCTCTATAGCAGTAAATGAGGGATAATATAGTCTAACCCCTATCTTTCATTTAGAGGCATGCTGACTTCTTCATCTCCTTTTCTTGTGGAACATAAGAATATGTTACCATCCCTGATATTGTCTCTGCCACATCAGTTAAACGAAACACGTCTAACGTTGTTCTACATCCACTGTGGTCATCGTAGTCGCAGCTTGGTGACTGGCATGTTACAACCAACTTAATATTCTCCTTTTCTATGGAAGACGGAATTGAAAAACGGAAAGCAGTGTTTTTCAACAGTTTCCCACACTTATCTGAGCGGTGGTGATTTCATGTTGCCAGAGCCTGCGAGCTGCTGGAAGCCTCACATTTTCTGACTTCCTAATGGGAAGCATTTGATCTGGCGAGGAGCCCAATTGTCCATCTTCCTGTGGCTGGCAACCACTTATGGGGTTATGAGGGTGCGCTTTAATCGACTTCCTAGACACCTCTCCACTGGGGGAGAGCCTGCAGACGAGGAAGGGAGTGTGTGACTGCTGACGAGCAATTCCTGAGATTGGTGGGTGGTTTGAATCTCATTTTAAATACCAGGAAAGCCACATTCATCATCTCAAAGAGCAGATCTGAATGAGGACTTCAAGCGGACATTCTCTGTTAATACTTAACGAAGTTATACTTTACGAGTAGAGACACTCGTTTCTCCCTTGCTAAAGAGCCATGAGAGAGATCCCATGACACTGAATCCTTTTAAATTAATGGGACCTTGACATCTTTGGGACCTGTTTTATAAAGAAATCCATTTTTTTTTTGCTAGCTTCTCATCATTTACCTTTCTCCAGTCACACTTTTAAGCATTTCAGTGATGTCAGGAAGAAGTCTTGCTTGCTTACAAATAGATTTCAGTGGTTTAAGAGACTGAATCATGTCTTGTTGCTAGAAACGTGGGCAATCTTTGCTCTCTGTTCATTGAGAGATTTTTGTAATTAGGATGGTGTCCAAGTAACAAATGTTTCTTCTCCCATGGAGACCGTTACAGTTTGAAGGTCCCACTGACAGGAAAAGGCCTTAGCAGAGGACTAGTCTAGACACATGCATGAGTTTTAATCAAATAGGTGTACACATATATACAGCTTTGTATACACCTCTGATTGTGCTTGATTCGCTCTTTCCTAATACCAATCAACAAGGAGAGAAATTTAAATATGGATAAGAATTTTATAAGATTCAGGTCAACCTTAGTAAGGAAGCTTAGAGAACAGATTTGTAAAGGGAAAGGCACTCTCTAGCACGCAGTGTGTTTAAAGGACTCTGTGTCCCTGGGCTCTGTCTCTCAGACTCTGGGACTGCACTGTGGTGGATGAGACACATATGTGCAGCCACAGAAAGAGGGAGGCCTTGTGCTTTGTCAGTACTGCTGAGCTCACATGCCACCGCAGTTGGCAGCCCCAGGACTGGAAAACAAGACAGCAGGCGATGCTCGGGTGCTAGACGGTAAATGGTGAGAATGTAACCCGGACATCAGGTGTGAAGTGACAGCCATCTAGAGGGTTTCAGTTTGGACAGCTGAGGTTCTGACGCCAGAACTCTGTTTTTTTGTTTTGTTTTTTGTTTTCTTTTTCTTTTTTTGCTAAGGAAAGTTGCTGGTGACGTTTGTAGTGACTCTATTTAAGGACAGGAAGTTTGAGCAGGTTTGATGACTGATAAGAGCCAATGCTCAGAGTCAGAACTTAGGGGACTGGCGACAGCCATTTCCACAATTGTCCCTGGGGATTCCCAGTGACCTTTGTGCCCTCTCCTGGGCCTTGCCCCACCTAAGGGGACTCAAGAATTTTCTTTGCAAGGAAGTTAGGCTTTATCTAAGGGAGACTTATTTTGAAGAATTTTCCTTGGTTGTCCTTTGAAATGTCATTTCCTGCTTCTGCAAATGAGGAAGTGGGTGGAAGGAACTTAGAGTCTCATCCACTTAGAGCCTCATTCACTGTGGCTTCCTGCTGTCAGCGTTCACCACCAGGTTACCCATTCCTTCCTCCACCCAACCATCTAGCATCTGTAAACCAAGAGAGGTAGCTGGCAATGAATCTGTGAGAAACAGGGAGGGGCTGTGTGGAGAATACCCCTCCCTACAAGTCCACTCCCTCCGTGTCACGACAGGTGCACAGGAAATATTGTATCCCATGATTTCTATCCTTTCTTTCAGGATCAGAAATGGAAATGGAAACATGGGACCCTTTGATGACAATTAATAAGATTCTCAGGGCAGCAGCTCTACAGTAGTAATCTAGGCCCAGTTCCCCCCAGTGGCGACTGCACACGTTGCAGGTCCCACATCCCAGAAGTCAGGCCTGACTTGATGTTTTTTCTTTGATTTACTCTAATACTAGTGCTGACCTATTTTTTACGAGTATTACTGTTACATCTGTCAGATATTAAGTTAGGATGTGTCTCAGTGTCTTCTGAGTTCTCTCAATCTCTAAATGTGTAGGGTTTTTTTAAACCTCTTTTCTATTTTCTTCCATCTCTCTGTTTTTCTTTTTGTGTGTGTGCGGCATAGTCATGTGTACACATGTGTTTGCAGGTGTTCTTGCTTGCATGTATGTACTCAGAGACAAGAGATCAAGATCATGTGTTCTCTGTCATTTTATACTTTATTATTTTAGATTGAGTGTCCCCTTGAAGCTGGAGTTCGCTATTTGTCTAGACTGGCTGACCAGAGATCTCACAGGATCCTTCTGGCTCCACCTACCAGAGCTGGAGCTACACCCAGCCCTCTACGAAGGTTACAGAGATCCTAACTCAGGTCTTTGGGCTTGTACAGCAAGTACTTTCTCCACTGAGCCATTTTACAGAGAGTGTTTTACAGACTAATTTCTGCCCCCCCCCAACTCATCACTATGACATCTGTTTCTCTCAAAATTCTGGGACAGTACTGAGCTCAAAGATGCTTAATAGAAAAGTAAGGCTGATTACAAGCGAAGAGCCAAATTCATGGTCATTTGTTCTGCATGGTGGGATCAGAGGCAGATGAGAGCATGGTTGAGGTGCACGTGTGGCAAGGAGACATGAGTGGGCACCTGACTTCTTTCCCACATGAGCAGTGCGGCATACAGATTCAGCTAGAAAAACAACGGGAAGAGAGGTAGTCTGTCCTTTTCCCAATTGGCATAGACATTTCTGGTAACAATGAATACAAGTGGCTTTTCTAAACTGACTCAGAGAACATTAAGTAATAAGTTACTGTCATTGGTGGAGATCTTAGTCAGGGTGTTCACAATCATCAGTAGTGGATTCCTCTAGTCTTAATCAACATGTTCACTGTCATCCGTAGTAGATTCTTCTGATCTTAGTCAAGGTTACCATTACTGTGATAAAATGTCATGGCCAAAAGCAAGTTGAGGAGGTAAGTGTTTATTTGGTTTATACTTCCACATAATGGTCCATCACCAGTGGCACTCAGGGCAGGAACTCACACAGGGTAGGAGCCTGGAGTCAGGAGCTGAGGCAAAGGCCATGGAAGGTGCTGCTTACTGGATTGCTCAGTATGCTTCCATATAGAAGCCAGGATCATTAGCTCAGGGTAGCCCCACCTACAATGTACTGGTCCCTCCCAAATCTATCACAAATTTAAAAAAAGTTCTACAGGCTTGCCTGCAGCCCACTCTTCTAGAAGGATTTTCTCAGTTGAGGTTCCCTCTTTTCAGATAACCATAGATCGTGTCAAGTTGACTTGAACCAGCCAGCACACCTCTCACATACCAGGTGGAAACTTTTTCAAAGCCATCATCAACACCTAAGAAAAGAGAAGAGGGCCCCTCCTCTCTTTACTGCTCACATATTTATAAAAGACCCTCAAGACCGGATTGCACAATGACAGGACTTTATGCATGTGGAAGGATACATGCCTATGCTTAGTCCCTTTTGTGCTTTGAGTGGTAGGGGTGGATGTTGGCGGGAGTCAGAGGGCTCAAGTGAGGGGTTATAAGCTTTGGGTGTTACTGTGCATCAGTTGAGACCTCCACTATTTCCCCTGGCACCCCATCCTTGCAAAGCACTTATGAGTCCTTAGTTATTTCTTCTACTGCTCTTTCTGTATCAGTTCAACACCTGATGTGGCTCTTCATCTTAGCTACAGGTGTGGTGGACAGTTCCAGAGCACATTAGCATCCTGTCACAGTGATTCGCAGCCTTTGTGTGCCTGCTCTAGGGTCTTTTTCTAAGCCACAAGATATTCCCCAGCCTAAACTCAAGATAATTGGGGGAGCTGTTGGTAAAAGGGGGCTAGTTTGGACCTTGATAGTGGAATATGAGAGTCTGTAGACAAGTAGTCCAGATCCCTGCGCTTTGGAGGCACAAATCTAAGATGCATTAGTTAAGGGCCCCTTGCAGGCCAGCCAGCTCACTGACAGTCTTCACGTTCCTCTTCTTGTTTTCCCTTTATGACTACTTCCTGATGGTCACTTAAGTTGTAAGGTCAGACAATTAATTAAGAGATATCTATACAATGAATTCGATGTGGTGTATATATATCTTACCTGATTTTCTTCTATTGATCTTGAACTAGCTGTGGTACAGGTCTTAAACTTTGATCTGGTAACTAGACGAGGAAATCAGAAATTCAGGAATGTTCATTATGTTGGAAACTTTCACATATATTTATGATACCTTATAATGTATTGATTTATGCAGTAAATTTTATAGAGACTGCCCTTTTCACCGTATTATAGTCTGGTTTGAGAGACAGAAATAAAGTATGGCTCATGTCTAAAAGTGTGTTGTATACAAAAGAAAGGTGATACTAAAAATCTGCCCAAACTACAGTGAGGGCCCAGTGTAAATGGGTCATTCTGGTCAGTATGATAAAGCGGGGAGCCTGCAGGACAGACAAAAGAAGGACATTACCAGGAAGGGTAACCTTAAGCGATGAAATGAGTCAGTCCTTGAGGAGAGCTGCAGGCAGTGGGTCAGAGTTTGAAGACAGTGTAGAATCCCGGGGTGAGAATATGCACTCCATGTTCTGTGTGATAGTCAGTGAAGAGAGATGGAGCACGGAAATGCCATGTTAGAAACCACTAACCTTTGCAGATCTGAAGGCTGCTGCCCTCAGTCACAGGTGTGCACAAGGACTGATACGCAGGATTCTCCGCTCTGTTCTTCCTTGTAAAATATTATAAGGACCTTACTTACATATTTTTTAAATTAGTCTTTTGATTTAATCAGGGTCTTGGGGGCATAGACTATTAGCCATAGTCATATTGGCAATGGATTGATTCAGAGAAATATGAAGAAAGCTTCAGAAATGCCAAAAGTTCTGAAGTATATAGCCCCTTATGGAGATACAATTCATTGATACTGAGGATGGTCATAGTAGATTGTCTCCTCTCCTGCTCTAGGCATCGATGAGCAGCTTGCTCCCACTCTCAAATGCACCTCCAGGGGCTGGGGTGAGGATAACTCAGCGGTAGAGTGCTTGTCTAACGTGCCCAAAGCCATTGTGTTGTAAACACAAGCTAATTATTCTAAATCCCCCCAGGCATATTGGTATTTACATTGTCACAGTGTGAGCCTTTGGGTCCAAGCCAGTGCACAATTCTTCCCAAACCCTTTGTAAGGATGCTGCTAGAAAAATTCTTTTAAAGTTCATCACTCTACATCAATGGTTCTCAACCTGTGGGTCATAATCCCTTTGGGGGGGGGGTGTCAAAGGACTCTTTCATAGAGGTCACCTAAGACTGATTCCTAGAAGTAGCAAAATTATAGTTTGAAGTAACAATGAAAATCATTTTGTGACCAGGGGGTCACCACAACATGAGAGGCTGTATTAGAGGGTCACAGCGTTAGGAAGGTTGAGAACCACTGCTCTGCATAAAGACCTTCCCATTCTGGGACTGAATGACATACAAAGTCAGAGCAGCCTACTCTGATGTGTCCTTATACAGTGTGGGTAAGACCCGTCAGTGGTCAGGGTTTACTTTTAGAATAGTTGAGGGCTGGAGAGATGGCTCAGCTTTTAAAGGCTAGGCTCACAACCAAAAATATAAGAAGAGTTGAGTACACCACACAGAGGTGGGGGCTGGGCAATCAGAGCACATCGTGCAATATGGTTGGCTCTACAGTCTTAGGATGAACTATTGCCGTAGACTACCCACCCATGTTTCCCCTTCTCTTTTGCCCACTTCCTGTCTGGCATGAAGTGGCCCACAGAGAATAATCAAGGTCAGTGGCCCTCCTGGACAGCTCTGTCTGTTCACAGGTTTTTCCAAAGCCATCTTAACTGTATCATGGGTGCTTGCTTGTGAAGAGTCACACCTCCCCCCCCCCCCCCCCCGGATTCTGGGCTCTTCTGAAGCCCTATTGATTTCTTATGAGAACTCTGCATCTAAATTCCCTTTTATTACAAGGTGGACAATAGAAAGCCAGGGTTAGTCTTTCTAAAACTTACAATTCTAGGTCTTTTCTTTTTTTCTTCTCTTTTCAGTCTGGGGGAAAGAATTTGGTGTGAGAGAGTGGCAGAGATGTTGGGGTCTTTGGTTGTTATTATTGTTGTTTGTTTGTTATAAACATATATTTTGGAAGCAAGTATAAGAAGAAGAAAGAAGAGAATGCTCCATTCATGTACGTGAATAGGACTTTAGACTGCTCAGGTGAGGAGCTAAGGAGAAGAGAAATCTGATCTGTGACTGTGGAGAACGTGGGCTGAGATGTGCCTTTACTCTTGGGGTGTTTCAGACTCAAAAGGAGGGTCTCTGTCTTGCTACTTGTTTCTCATTCAAAATCACTCAGTGTTTTGAGATATTCACAGTAGCACAAGCATCTGCAAACACTGTTTTGGCATTTAAAGTGGGCAGTGCAGGCTGCAGAAGACTTATTGCGACATCTGACTTGAGCTGTCTTAAACTCTCTCCGTGCTCATTGGCCGCTTGGTGCTTTGTACATCAAGCCTCTTCAAAGAGCATCAAGCAGAAGAGCTGTGTTTGGGTTTTCTTTGGAGAGCTCTTCACAGCTTCTGGTATGTGAGGGAGCAGAAGTGGGGAGCTGAGGCTGTTGCAACTTTCCGCCTGTTTTAAATGCTTCCTAGGAAGCATCCTGCAAACGGTCCACTTTGATCTTTTCTGTTCTTCTCTGTTTTCAATCTTCCCTAGACAGCAGCTGGATTCCGCTTTCAGGACTCTTAATTCCCTGCCCTGTTGTGAGCATTCTGGTGGGTGGTATTTTTTTTTTTTAAAGCATCTGAACATGTTTAACTAAAAGTTTGATTTTGCAGAATTTATTATTGGTAATTATTGCTCAAAAGTAGGGCCTTACACATTTCCCAGGAGCTGTCTTTCTCTACCTGCTCAGCCTCCTTATCTGAGGATTGAGTGTTTTATACCAACCGGAAATGAGATGAATATGCCATACAAATATGCCAAAGGGTGCATTTTGTGGCCATTGTTCTAAGATTCCTATTGGCCAACATCACTTAACTTTACGCAAAACAGTTCTATTTCTGACTTGGCTTTCTGCGAAGAGACTGTCAAACCCAGAATTTTGTGCTGCTATAATTTATCTACAAAAATTGTTCTGATCAATAAGTGCATTACCTTAGTCATTGTAGCACTACTATATTGAAATATCACCGATAGGGTAATTTATAAGGAATAGAAATTAACTTGACTCAAAGCTTGGGAGGCTGAAGAATCCAAGATGTATCTAGTGGGGCCTTCTTGCTGCATTATAATATGGCAGAAGGCATCACATGGGTGAGACAGAGTGAGAAGAGGGCAGACAGAGCTTACTTTTACAACAAGCTCATTCTGGCTGCAGTGACAGGAATCCACTCACGCATCCCCCCAGAGGGCTTAGTCCTCCACATGGATGCCCTGTGGAAGGTATGTCTGTCTCATAGGATTTTACAGGACACACTCAATCCATTGCAGGCATTCAGAAATACGTATCTAAGTTTTGTACACAAGAAAGAAATTTGGGGAACGAATGATTAAAATGAAAGTCAAGCAACACCTGTTGCTAGAATTTCCTCCAGAGCTATTTCCAAATTTGCCTTGTTCAGATCATGACTTTTTAGCATGTGCTGTATTGTCACAACTTTGCATCTGTACTTTCTAATGAGATCCCTCCTCTTCCCACTGTCTTGCCATCCACACACCACAGCTTTAGTCCAGAAAAGATCAGTGACTGTGGAGGCTTGAGATGTTACATCAGCGGCAGTGATTCTTTAACATATTCTCTAAGAATCAAAATTCATATTTTTATTCACGTGTATGTGCACATGTGTGTGAGTGAGTATATACCATGTGAATGCTGGTGCCCAGGGGTGGTGGTGGTGGTGGTAACAAGGGATCCCCCAGAGCTGAAGTCCCAGGCAGATGTGAGGAACTGAGATGGTATCTATACTCTGGAAGAACAAGCAGTGCTCTTAGCCGTGGAATCATCTCTCCAGCCGCCAAACCAAAGTCTTAACTACTAAAAACAACTCCACTCTTCTGCTAGACTACGGAAACTACTGTTCACACAGGCTGGGGGGATTTTACTTACAAGAAGAAGGCAGAGCCGGGCCGTGGTGGCACACGCCTTTAATCCTAGCACTCAGGAGGCAGAGGCAGGCAGATTTCTGAGTTCAAGGCCAGTCTGGTCTACAGAGGGAGTTCCAGGACAGCCAGGAGCTATACAGAGAAACCCTGTCTTGAAAAACCAGAAGAAGAAGGAGAAGGAGGAGGAGGAGGAGGAGGAGGAGGAGGAGGAGGAGGAGGA
>JADRCH010000029.1:4919924-4932149 GCA_019843965.1 Rhynchomys soricoides | reverse complement strand
AAGGAGAAGGAGAAGGAGAAGGAGAAGGAGAAGGAGAAGGAGAAGGAGAAGAAGGAGAAGAAGAAGGCAGCAGAGTCTGCCTAGCTGGGAGATTGTTAACCTTCCTTTCAGGTTGTTCATTTGAATTGTTCTTATTGTGATGGACAGAGTGAAATTACCCAGAGGAAGAGGGAACTAGTTTAAGATTTACAAGGAAAGTTATCTTAATCAGGTTTTTGTCAGTTTTTTTAGATAACATAATTTTGGGGATACATCATTATGACACACTGAATTATAATCTACAAATTAGAATATAATTGTGCAATTTGTGTTTAATTCTATCACTCATATTTTATATTAGGCGGGCTTCTTTGCAGGCTTACAGTGCTGTGAGTTTTTTCATAAACAGCTATTTAAAGCCATTTGCATAATCAAAATAATATTTATGGATACTCAGGAAATGATTGTTCTAAAGATTGTGCAGAGCAGAAAACTTTACTGTGCTGTGGGCTTACACTGCCCCACCCCCATTTAAAAAAGGCAGTTTTAGTTAAGTTCTGTGAATGGATGTCGTGAAAATTCGTTTCTTTTGGAACACTCCTGCAGTTGAAAGACTAATTTAAATTAGGAGGGCACACTGGGCTTGGAAGAGGGCATTGTGGGAAGGCAAAGCATAATTTCCCCCTAAACAAAGACAAGCTTGTTGGAGCACATGCTTTATTGCCTGGAAATTCTATATATATGCAAACTTGCCCGTCAACTTGCTGTTGTGTTTTGTGTGCTTCGTTTCTCCTTTTGTTTTGGAAAAATCAAAGGCTGGAAATAGTCTGTATAGCTCTGCATGCTGTAGGCACAGAGGAACCTACACACACCAGTTCCTGTGCCGTGTGTGTGGCATCCCTCCCACAGGCAGCTCAGGGCTGGCTCCACACAGGTAAAATCAGCACACATGCTTCATCAGAGCCCATCCAGAGCTTCTGGAACACGGTGCTCCACATCTTTTTCTATCCCTCCCTCTGACAGAAATGAGGCTGCACTGGGCAACTTACGTTCATGTCCTGAAGTCTACTCAGTGTCTTCTCTGCTTTGTGTTGAATGGTGATTCATATACAATACGGTCCACTCACCTACAGTGCACAGTTTGAGAGTTTATAAACTAGAGGATGCTGTTTAACTCTCAACCACCACAAGTTTTAGCACAAAGTGACACCTTGTGCCTGAGCTAGTGTTCTCCAGCAATGCAGATCTGAGTGCATAAGTCAGTAAAATCTTTCTGTCGTCTGGGATGTCTCTAAGTGGGAGTTCTGGTCTTTGAAACTGCCATTCATCCAGCACTTTGGCTTCTTGGTAAGACAACTCTTTTCGCCCATCAGTCCATGTACAGTATTTTATAGTTTGCCAAAGAGTGTCTCACAGGCTCCAGATGGGAAACCTGGAGACAACGTAACTAGGTTTAGTGTGACAGGTCCCCAGGTGACTCTATGAAGGAAGAAGGCCAGTGCAGCTTGACACCATTGTCCTCATGATGACTGCCACTTGTACATCGCTGAATGGGGTCTTGCCTGTGTTAGGGACAGCAAGAGATCCAGCAGCTAGAACTGAGACTGAACTAAGAAGACAGAGGCAGGTACTGGGTAGATTGGGTGCCCCAAACATCAGGATGGACGATTCTCAAAGTAAGAGCCAAAATCTGAAAGGAAGTGGAGCCCAGCAAACATACAGATGGGAATGAAGCCAGACCCAAGTCAAGCAAAGCTGGATCAGTGCTGGCAAGAGAACCAGGAAGAATTTGGTGTGGCTGCTGAGCCCTCATTGACTCCCACGGCTGTCGCCTCACAGCCAGTTAAACCCCCTCCCTCATTGCCTTAGTTCCCACACCTTGCTTCAAGCCCACCCTCTCCTCATCCTGTGGGCCCATTTGGATAGGTTACACTGGTGAGCGTTCTACCTCAAATATAAACTCCTGCCTATGGCCTTAGCTGAAATAGAAAAGCCTTCCGGCAGCCACCCCAGTATCTGGGGTTATAGACAGGCTAGACCAGCTGGCTTTGATTAGCACAGAAGACAAACCAGAATGCCATCATTTAAGGGACCATGGGTGGGCAGAGAAAGCCTAGGCCGGACTCTCTGAGGCCTTCTTTACAAGGCTCCCACCTCATGGACTGTCCCACCTTTGTGATTATCAGCTCCTGGCATGTTCACTGATTAGAGAAGCTGTTTTGTCCAGGTTAAGCTGTGTACCATGTGTATGGTGGGAAAGGCACAGACAATGGTTACTTTCCTAGCAAACCCTCTAAGAAACGTTCAATAAAGTCATGCTGTACTACCTAAAGGTTTGTCCTCTACAGATTATTCCAGTTTTTCCTGCAAAACTTACATACCACTTCAGTCAGTAGATATTATTATAAAGCAGTGCATCTACTAATTTGGGCAGATTTTAATATTTTTTAAACAGGAGGACTTTTGTTTAAAGTTGCTATAAAATCGAGAATGCCCATATACTGCCAATGTTGAGTGACATGCATAAGCCTGGCACCTCTGGATCGTACTGTCCTGATCTGTGTTGGCTGGTGGAAAGGTCAGACATCTTCTAGTGATATGGACCTGATTTATAGGGAGGCTTAGTGCCTGCTTTCTTATTGGAAAATTAACATTTGAAGTTAGGTTGCTAAATTGCATAAGCAATGTGCTTTTGCAAGTGCTCGAAGATTATCTGCATAAAACAGACTCTTCAGCCTCTTTACACAGGACATTGGAAATAGGGGACCCCTGGACCTTAACATAGAGTAGTATGGAGAATTCAAGGAAGCCAAAATGTTCTTCCTAGAAGACGGAGTTATAGATGTAAGACTGATCTCTGGAGGTGGTGGCCAGAGATCAAAATGACAGTGCCAAAGGAGGTCAACCGACTCAGATTCTATCTAGGACAGATGGCCAAAGGTGACCCTGGAACAGTAGGTGAGACCTGAAGAAGACAGTTAATGGAGAGGAACCAAAACCACTTGGGAGGCTGAGGTGAGGGGATAGCTAATTAAGCCTATCTTGGGCTATAAAGTAGGCATAAGGTGAGCAGTGAGCGGAAGGGGAGCGTGAGCGACTTATCTAAACCAAAGATTAAAATGGGCAGGGAAATAAAACCACAAGTTGGTTCTGAGAAAAAATATAAACACCAACAAACTCCTAGCAAATTTCAATGACTTGGGTTGTTTTAAATACAAATATTAAACATCCCCTGTGTCGGGCAGTGGTGGCGCACGCACGCCTTTAATCTCAGCACTTGGGAGGCAGAGACAGGTGAATTTCTGAGTTCGAGGCCAGCCTGGTCTACAGAGTGAGTTCCAGGACAGCCAGGGCTACACAGAGAAACCCTGTCTCGAAAAACCAAACAATAAAAAACCAAAATCACAAAAAAACAAAATCCTCTGTCATGCCCTGTAAATTTATGCTAAATGCCAACGATTGAAGTTTTCATTTAAACCAAATTTAAATAAAGTTCATTTTTCCTTCTGACAGTATTTTTTCTTTATATGTGTTATGTGAAACACTTTTACCAAGTTTACAAGAACTCTTTTGATGGTCTGTACAGGCCCAGCACACTGCCAAGGAGGAGATGATGCTGTCGGGTGAGGGGAGTGGGGGGAGACATGCATGCGTATCAGTTCGTCTTGGAATGAAAATTGTACACAGCTACCTTTTATTGAGACTAAAATGGAAATTATACATGGGCTCTCTAAAATTTAACTTTTACCCATCAACATATTTTAGCTCTGCTTTCCCCCTCTGTACTTCCTTTTAATGAACAAATAAGTATTCGTAATACGTATCAAACTTTTAAAAATATCATGGGGGGGGTGCTCGTGACATGTGTAGAAGTCAGAGGACCGCCTCCTGGAGTCTGTTCTCTCCTATGATCTTCACATTGGTTCCGTGGACCTAACTCAGGTCACCAGGCTTGCCCAGCAAACACTCCTTCCTGCTGAGTCATTTCACCTGACATTTGTGGATTTTGAATACATTAAGTTTAGATTTTGTTTTCATCTACATCAACTGATCATCATGTTTCCCCTATCTCTGCCTGAAAGCTAGGAGCTCATTTATAAAGAACAAACACTGTAGAGATACCCGCTCATGCCGTCACATGATCTCAGATCCAGATCACTAGCTTTGTGATGGTAGATCTTCATGCACTGGGTCGCCTTTTAGGTCAAGCGCTAGTTGTTTTAAGTAAAATTGAAGTAAAACAGAATCAGTCCAGGAAACACAGGATGTAGAGGAAATGGGAACTAAGGTTTATTTTTTGTCAGAGCTGTGAAGACCCTCGGTTATCTGACTCAGGCCCTCCTTCCCCACGAGGGGCTCCATGGTAATTGCATAGCAATTGCTAGACTCGAGGTATACAATGAGGGCAAGTATAGCAGGGTCCCTCTCTCTATTAGCTTGTAATGGGGCAGATGAGGGAGATGAGGCAGCACGTGTTCAGATACAGGAAATGATGCTTATAGTAGTGTTGTAGGCAGGATGATAACTAAGAAAGGCAACACAGTCTCAGGTACAGTAGAGGGTTGGAGACAGCCACTCCAAGGAAGCAAGTCCAGGGGAGACACCAGGAAGGCCTACTGTGGAGGCACAGACAGCAGGAGGTGTTGAGGAGTGTGTTGGCTTCCAGAGAGTCCAATGTGCTTGGAAAGGAGTGAGCAGGGGGAGATGATGGGAGCTACAGATGGAGGGACAGGCAGGCAGGGCTGGGGAGTACAAGGTTCCCAAGTCTCCTCAGCACCAACAGAGATGTGTAAGGCTGCAACTGGAGGTCACAACCACCTGGCTTCTAAAGCCGTGTCCTTGCAATTCACTCTGCTCATTCTCATACCCCGCTCTTCTGAACACAAGACATCTTACTGATCTCTCCCGTACTGTTTCCAGCTAAAGCATCACTCCCATTATTGGTCCTCCTAGTGTTCAGGTTGAGGGCAGCAGGGCCTATAAGATCTGTTACCGAGCTTTAGAGGGACACTAGACAGTCCAGACTTGGGGCAGCCAGTAAGATCTCATCCTGCAGAGAGAACAGGAAGACCACCCAGAGCAGAGAGAGGACAGAAGCCAAGGTCTGCTCAAAGCATTCAAGCCTCCTCACAATACATGGGCCTCTCAAGCCTGCCCCGATTCCATAGAAATATTCAATAAATATTTGATGCTTGAGTTTGCTCACTGGAACTTGTAGCAAACAATAAAACTAGTGTAGGCAAGTGAACCAAGTCAGCCCAAGCAGCAGGTGGGAGGAAGGCTGGACAGATGAGATGCATCTCCGTTAAACATATAGAAGTGTTTAATAGAGAGGAATGATGGGAGCTGAGGGACCATCATTCTGGGAGATTGAGGGGTCATCAGCCAGTATCCTTGTCTGGTGCAAAGTGGGTATGAAGAGTGAGCCAGTCATTCTGTGTGGATGCCATGTGTCTACTGGTCCTCACAGGGCAGGATGGGAGCTCTGGAGGAAGGAAGATGAATGCCTCTAGAGAAAATGAACTGAGAAATGTCTGGTGCCTGTCCCCCATGGTGAGAGGTTTCAAGGGACTGACCTGGCACTTAAGAGGGAGATCACATATCTCTGAGCTAGTGAGATCTACTTGACCCTGAACCCAGTCTCCTCTGCTCAGCTCTTCTTGCTGTCTGCCCTCTGTGTACAGCAAGAAAGCAAATCCACCATAGGTAGCTTCCTCTGCAGGAGAAATGATCCTTCAATGGTTTGTGGGTCCAGAGTCTGTATTATGCATACAGAAGCACATTTATTTTGGAATTTACATTTCTACCCCTCAGTTGGTAAGAGTACTGGCTGCTCTTGCAGAAGACTGCTGTGTGGTGGCTTACAGCTATCTTCTATCTATCTACCTTCTATCTATCTATTTATCTATCTCTCTATCTATCTATCTTCTACCTATCTATCTATCTTCTATCTATCATCTATCTTCTATCTTCTATCTCTTTATGTCCCTGTTTATCTGTCTGTCTATGTCTCTATCTATTTACCTACCTTCTATCTATCTATCTTCTATCTGTCTGTCTGTCTGTCTATCTATCATCAATCTTCTATTTATCTTCTATCTCTCTGTCTGTCTATGTCTCTATCTATCTTTCTTCTATCTACCTACCTTCTATCTATTATCTATCTACCTACCTATCTATCTATCTATCTATCTATCTTCTATCTGTCTGTCTATCTATCATCTATCTTCTATCTCTGTCTATGTCTCTATCTATCTTCTATCTATCTATCTATCTATCATCTATCTTCTATCTTCTATCTCTCTATCTGTCTGTCTATGTCTCTATCTATCTATCTATCTATCTATCATCTATCCTCCAGCCTGCTTCAGCACCAGGCCCTCATACACACGCTTACGTATATGCAGCCTAAACACTCATACACATAAAATAAAAATAAATAAACATTACTTTTTTAGTTTATGAATGGGGTTTTATACATTAGTTTTAATTTAGAATAGCTGTATGTAAGATCCTCCTACTTTTGAAGGTTTACATGATTAAATAGAATGTCAGCCAACTGTTTTCCACAACCAAGAAGTCAGTTCCTAACTGTTTCATCTTTCACAGCTGGACCTGGATGATAGCTGGGCTGCAGCAGGTTCAGACCTACTGTGAACAGAGAGTTTGCGATGTAGCTCCCATGCCAGAGTAAACTCTTAGATGACTTTCAGCTCAGTAGCATTGACCTACTGTGTATGCCTCGCTTCCAGCTTGAGTTCTGCTAACAGAGTCCTTGGTTAATTAATTACTAGTTAATTAACAACTAATTAACTAATAACTAATACACTAATGTTACTTGTCCCAGGGAACCCTCTGAAGCTCTCCACCAACAGTTCAGTTAGCTTAAATACACAGGGATGTGTTGCATATCAACAAGAAGTCAGAGGCTTTGCATTGTCCACAGAAAGCAGATGGAGGCTACCTTACTTTTGCTTTTAGGGACAAGTGTCCTCATCTCCCTCTGCCACCCCCACACCATGCCCCTCTCTTTCTTTATTCCTGACAACTCACCAAAACCATTCTCACGACTGTCAGGACGGTCTTCTAAGAACATTCAGTGCTCCTCTTGCTTTTCCATCTGAATGCTTCCCATTACACGATGACAGTAGCCTACATCCTAACCGTGTCCCATGAGGCCTTGTATGCTGAGACCTCACCATCATCCTCTTGCCCCTTGCCTCACCCTCTTCCTGCCTGGCCTTGGCTCATTCTCACCCCTCTCCTTCCTGCTCATTGACCCTCATCTCTGACTCAGTATCATTTTTCTGATATCTAAATCTAAGTCGCCCAACTCCCTACCCCATAACTCCCCAGCTATGGCTTCAGCCTTCTCTGTTTCTTTTCTAGTATGGTAATAGCTGTTCATGGGATCACGTATGAGTGGCTTCCCTTGTGAGGTCACAACAATTCTTCAAGGACCCCACTGGGCCCCCTTGTCACGACTGTGGAGGCATTGGTCAGCAAGTACTGTCTAAAAGAATGTGTATTTATTATCTCTTCCTTCAGTGCTAATGTAACCCAGGTTCTGAGGAGTCAGACTTGGTCACTGAGTGCTTACAAGTGGTAATTCTTCTTTCAGTTGATAATACTTGGGGAACACACCCATACTGGTCAGCATCTTGGGCATCATTGGTATCTCAAGTGGGTTGGTTTAAAAATGACCTCATAGGGTCACTTGTAGCTCTTAGCCTCTTAAGAGACTCAGCTTAGAGGCCTTCTTCCATCAGAGCCATCATGGGACAGTCATTCTGATATCTGGATCTCTGTGTTCTTCCTTTCTCTATCACTCTGGAGCCTACTGTCTCTCCCCTACACCAGTTTGCTATGTAGATACAACATAGTTAGGATACTATGGACTTTTTGTGTATTTTCTTTTGCTATAAGACCTCAATTGTCCAAGGCTGGCTTTGAACTTGCTGTGTAGGAAAGGATGGCTTTGAACTCATGATCTTTCTGCTTCCACTTTCCAAATTACAGATACATACCATTACATTCTGGAGTTATTTTTTAAAGTTCTTTGATTTAGTTATATGCTAAAGATAATTGTAAAACATAGACATTTTAGGTTATTTCCCTGTGATTTTTTTAAAAAAGGTTTATTTTTATTTATTACTTATATATGTAGCTGTCTTCAGACACCAGAAGAGGGCATCAGACCCCATCACAGATGGTTGTGAGCTACCATGTGGTTGCTGGGAATTGAACTCAGGACCTCTGGAAGAACAGCCAGTGTTCTTAACCGCTGAGCCATCTCTCCAGCCCCCTACCTGTGATTTTTTAAGCCTATGATTTAGGTTCTTATATTTCCATAGCTCCATTTAGTACACGGATCCATAGGTATGCTATATCCTTTATACAGTGTGCCTGTCACAGCCTTGGTGTTTTGAAGCCATGATGTGGAAAACGACCTTTCCCCAAGCCGTGATGATTTGGTTATGAAATCTCAGATACACTAAGTCAGCTTTTTCTCAACCTTTGTCTGTTGTTATTTTCAGTATTGTTGTTGTCATTCCCATAAGCAATTACTACCTAATATGTGCTGGGTGCATTTATAGATTTTACTCTTTTCTTCACAAGGGTCTGAAAGTTGGGTATAACTTCCTAGTTCCTTATCTGGGAGACAGAAGCGAGCATCTTCAAGCGCACACAGGCAGAGTCAGAACTAAGGCTGCAGGCTTGCATGATGCCAATGTCTGTGTGCTTTCCACAACATCAGAAGTCCTCCATCTTTTCCCACTGAAGTTCCTGAACACAGAGGAAATCAATACATAATGCCTGGGGTCTAGACCCTTTGTAGCTAGAAGTAGCCAGCAGCCAGTTCAGAATTTCTTTGAAGTTGCATGCTTTAATCTTTAGAATTTATGCAAATTGATCTTTCTACTCTATAATATAAATGTATAAAAGTAATCCTTTCAACATAGAATAAAATTGAAACTCCAGGAAGAGCTGCTATTTATCCTTCTCTGCCTTGCTGGGTGCCACTCTGGGGAGCTTCAGGCCTCAGCTGTAGAAGGTCACTGTTGCTGTGTGAGGCTGCACATCTCAAATAGCCTTAGTATCAACTCCTACCCCTGCAGAGCTGGGACTCAGCCCCAGGGCCTCAGGCATGCTAGCCTGAGCTCTGCTTCCACACTCTATGCCTTCCCTTGTTTGATTGAAACAGGAACTCACGGTGTCACCCAGACTGACTTCCATTTCAAGATTGTTTTGTCTCAGCTTCTGTCAGCACCGTTTGGTTGTTGCAAAATCTCTTCAGTGACAGAATACAGCATCCCACGGGCAATACTTGGCCATGGAAGTCTTTGTACTAGAGAGAGGAGACTCTAAGAACATTGCCTTGTCAATCCCAAACCAGGCCTTGTTGATGCAGTGTGGAGGTGTCTGAGTGATGTCAATCTTGTGGGAAGTCTAGAGATACTTTAATCGTGGTTTGTCAATCTTGTGGGAAGTCTAGAGATACTTTAATCGTGGTTTGTAAGCCTTCAATTTTTTAGGAACCTAAGGCATGTTTAAGAATGAAATTGCACTTAAAGCTGTAATTTATAAAAAGCGGTGAGAGTGAAGATACTCTCCTTTCCATAGGCCTTGAATGCTTTTCTTGAGGGTCCCTTCAGCAGCCCCTGTTGTGATTTATAAAAAGATAAGGAGAGAATGAATATGTTTGGTAGATGTGTATTCAGGTATGGGGGAGGGGATGCCTCCACGGGCCTGGGCTGAGGCATCCCTTCCCTCTGAGGGACCAGCCACACAAGAAGGTATAGTATAGAATAGAGTTTATTCAGGGCATGGGGAGGGGAGTTAAGAGGCAGAGAAAGGCAGAGGGAGAGAGTAGTGGAGACAAGCCATTAGCACTCGGAGAGAGGGGGAGGGGAATGGAAAGAGAGGGGGAAGAGGTGAGAGGGCAGAGCGAGAGCAGGAAAGCAAGAGCAAGAGAAAGAGAGCAGAGGGGGCAAGCAGCCCCTTTTATAGTGAGTCAGGCACACCTGGCTGTTGCCAGGTAACTGTAGGGCGGAGCTTAGACAAAGCGCTAACAGCCTCTAGCTGTGCAGAACAAAGCCATGGATCTGACTCAGCACTTTACTGATTAGGCTCAAGCTGGGGTACTTGTCTTCAGTGACCCTGCTGATGGGTAACCCTTCTAGTGTCTGTTCTCAGAGGGAATCAGAGTCCCAAACCTGCCAGTTTCTCCCAGAACCCTTGATGGCTCTTTTGGTTTTACCATCACTGGAAAAGCTGCTCTTTTAGCTTTTCTGAGAGGCCAGGAGAGGTATACACCAGTCCCTTCAGCATCCAAGGCAGGGTGGCCTCATGGGAAAAGACACGTTGACACCCTGGGTCTCAGGACAGCCGACCCAGACTGTGTAGATGTGCTGTGCTTGTACTTCCCCCTAGACAGGGACTTCTGAAAGATGTTCTGTATGGGAGCAAGTGCTTCTGGAACGGAAAGCCTAAGCTAACGCAAGTGTCATGTATGAGGCTGCATTCTGGGAGCCACATGATGCAGGAGTTTGGGGGTAACACCAGAGCTCAGCACTTTCTTCTCTCCCACAGAGCTGATTCTGATCTTTCCTCAGCTCACTGCTGCTTGCCTCTGCTGAGACCTGGTCATTTCAGAACTTAGGTTAGTGGCATAGCTCTTTCCTAAGTGCCTGTGGCCACTTAGAAAGTGCCTGAGTGAGGCCATGGAACCTATTGCAGTTGTAGTAGGTTGGGATATAGAAAAGGGTTTGCAAGGAAAGGTCAACCAGCATCCCAAAGAAGACAAAGGGCTCAGCTAAGCCACCACATACCTCAACTACTAAGGTTTGGTGTGTGTGTGTGTGTGTGTGTGTGTGTGTGTGTGTGTGTGTAAGGATGGCAAGTGACAACCATAAAGACCCTCTGGGTCACTTCTGAAAGACTGCTGCCCTCAAGTTCATACTGACCAATACTGACTTATATATGTGAGCTTCATTAAGCATGGCCTTCCCACTGCTCTTGATTTCTGTTTAGTTTTTCAGGAAATGGGAGCTGCTTTTAAACTTCTATAAAAATAAAAACTGTTGCGCCACATGGGTTTATCGATAGTCATTTCACTCTTGCTTCCCAGTACCCCTGGGATACATGTCAGCACCATTAGAAAGTGCCCAGTATCCATTCTTTCAATTTATGGCCTCCAGAGGACTCCCCAGTTAAAGGGTTAATCCCTCCTCTGTGTGTCACTGTATCCTAGATTGCCATTGTCACTTACGCCCAGTGCCACATGCACTATGTTGCTGAATGCTGCTGGGAGCTGATCCCTCTAGTAGAGGGACAGCCTGTGTTCTCTTGGCCAAGAATGCTCCAGGTTAGGGTCTGAACAGATGTTCTCTCAGTTCTCATCTGTTCCTGGCCACACAAACAGAGCATTTGCTTGATGATTTAGCACCTCTCCCTGTGCAAACCTAGAATATCCCATGCTCCTATAACTTCTAGGCAATAGCCTTAGGCTTCACAGACACTGCTTTTCTGTACTGCTTGGAGGGCCTCTAACTATAAGCCCTCATGAAAAGTGACTAAGCAAGTCCATGGGGATCTCTCAGTCCTGCCTATTCATCGTGGAGTCCAGAACTGAAAATGTAACTGAATTTCTCATAAGATACAGTGTATGGTGTGTGTGTGTGTGTGTGTGTGTGTGTGTGTGTGTGTGTGTTTAGGTTGTTGCCACCACCAAATATACTGGAATAAAACAATTACCATTGAGTCAGGAGTTCTACAAAGACACAGGGAGGTTACTTGTCTGCTAAACCTAGTCTTGACAGCAATTTGGAAGGCCAGGGCAGATGGAATAATTTGGACGCCTCAGAGGCTGAGCTCTGTTGAACTGTCTACCACCAGGTGACCTTTGTATTTCACTTGATGTTTTAGAGTGTGTCCAGGGGCTTCTAAGAGGTAGCATTTGGATAGCACAGGTCCCTGCAAACCATGTGCTTGTGACCTAGCCAGGGAAGTCACCCAGTGTCACTTCAGCTATATTCTATCAGCTATGAAGAGTCAAGAAAGTGTTCCACACCCTGTTGGTTAGTGAGGATCAGGAAAGCATGCAGAGTGCGATGGGGTGCTGTGCTTATCTTGGGGAATATGCTTCAGTCTGTTTGACTACAGCACCCCACACCCATGTAAAATATATTTCTCTGTCTCTCTCTCTGTCTCTCTCTGTCTCTGTCTCTCTCTGTCTCTCTCTCT